>CM039508.1:36803721-37035478 GCA_022432975.1 Begonia masoniana | reverse complement strand
AAAGATAACAATTTGATTTTACTTAGAGTAAATTTGCCAAGTCCATGATTTTGATTTGAAAATTGGGATGTGATTCAAATTTTTAAATCTTGATCATCGAATTTTATTGGATGATTAAATTTTCTTCGAATTAAATTTAATTCACAAGAGTTTAGAATAATTTCATCCCTCTTGTTTTTTGTATGTTTCAGTGTCTGTAGAGCACTTCGCTGGTGCGTGCAGAACTCGGTCACAAAGTACCAACCTTTGGATAAGAACAGCCTATATGTTTGACAGAGAAATGAATGTGCATTCCTGGCACAATGATTGTTAGGTTTTGAGTGTGATAGTCCCCTGGTTTTCCGACGGGTCACGGTCGCGAGAGATTTAGTTCCGTATAATCTACTCTTTATCGGTTTTCAGGTCTTTCTTTTTTTTTTTTTTTTTTTTTTTTTTTTTTTTAAGGCGGTTAAGTCGCTGACCTATCTCCACCATTGTCACGTGGAGCATTCTCAATTGTTATGTTTTCCGTACTTCCTGGCCATCTCTGCGTTCCACATATGGGACTGTACACCACAGCTCAAGTTATCGTCAATGGCACGAGAACCATCCGCTTCCTTCATCTGATGTCTCTCACCATTTCTAAGGAAACCGGATAAACAGAATAACCAATTTAATCAACATAAACTTTTTCGTAACTTAAACACTTACAGTTTTGTGGAGCAAATTCTCACGTGGCAGTTGTGCAACCAGACTTTCTCCAGAACCGCTTTTAAACCTGTGGGCTCTGATACCATTACATGCGCCCCAGGGCGAAGGGCTCACCCGACCTAAACGTTACAAGTTTTTTTTTGCCAACTTTATACCTTTAAAACTTTTGACACAGAGAACACCATTTCTGAAATGGAAACTGGAAGACATTTAGCACGGGTTGCAGAATGAAATAGCAGAAGAATAAACTTCTCTGATGTTGAAAATGGACGACTACAGTTGTAACAAAGACGACAGGAGACAATAAAAATCTGGATGAACGTTATAAATTGCAGAAGAAAACCAGGAAACCGAAATGAAGGAAAAACCTTCTCCAAAAATTTAGACCTTAAACATATTAGAGTCGGACTTCCTAAATAATAGTGAAGAAAAATAGGGATACAAAGGCTAAGACTTTGAATCAATTACAGAAATCCATGCAGAAGAAAATCGGGTGGCAGAATACTTTTGGACTTTAAAATAAGAGCAGAATGGACTATAAATACTTGAAAGGCAGAATAGACTGGTGAACGTTTAAAATAAAGGCAAACTTTGACGTTTAAAGTAAAAGGCAGGAACAGTGCCCGTTGGACGTTTAAGATCAAGACAAAACATTAAACGACAGAAGTCCTGGACGTTTGAATAACAGACAAAAAACATAAAACGCAGAAATCGGAACATTTAAATCAAAGGCGGGACTGTGGACACTTATCGCCACAACTAGGGACGATACCTTGACGCCCTACACGTAGTTCAAATACTTTGAAACAATACTCGACTGGCGAGTACTGTTGACGAACTGGACTTTTGGACACGTTATCGCCCATACCTTTGGACGATACAGACAGAAGGGCATTTAAGGAAGTGTGGGCGACTGTTACTGAACAAAATGACAACTCGTTTTAATGGCAAATGGACGACGTTATCGTCCACACCTTTGGACGATACGTTGACGACTACGACTAGCCAATACTTGAAAACTCTAAATCCAGAAACTGACAGGCAGGAATGAACGACGTATCGTCCACGACGTAGACGAGACGTTGGACGACTGTTTTATAGAACAAATCCATCGATCGTAGATACCAGCAGCCTAACCTCGCAACTTTCTGTTTGACAACTACCTCCGTACACAAAAGCTAACACTTCAAACGATTCAAAACAGATTTTGGACATATCATACAACATGACAGATTTTTAAGAACCAGACTGCAGGTTATCTCTAAAATCAGAGAAATCCTGCACAACCTAAAAGATAAGAGCTCGCATTCCAGAATATTTCAAAATATACATCATTCAACTTTATAACAGATGTTTAAAAACATTTACACGAGCTTAAACAGCGTTTTAATGTAACACCCGATATTTTCCATGTAAATATGTTGTTGAATTATTAGACGATTTAAGGATATTTATACGATGTATGGTTTTTATAAATTTACCGAGGTTCATTGACATGTGATGATTCTTACAATCGATTTGACAAACTAATTAGAATTGTTTAAAAATCCAATGGAAGGGCAATATAGGAAACCATTAAGGTAGTCAGGAGGGAACTATGAGTGTTTTTTTGACACTTGGCAACTTGTTAGAGAAGCCAAGCCCCTCTTCCTCCTTCCCTCCTGTAAAACACTAAAACTGCAATTTTCAACATCTTTACTTCGCTGTTTCTCGCTTCCTGGCGCCTGAACAAATTCCAAAACTTTGCTCCTCCCGTTTTCTTTCTGTTTCCTTCGCTCCCTGCCATAAAGGGTCCGCACCACAGTTATTCGCTGCGGGCAAAGCTTGCTGCATTTCAGACACCAGGTAAGTTTTCATGCGTATAGTTGGCCCTTAGGCCCGACGCATGGAGATACTAGGTTTGATTCGGGTATTTAGTCGTAGTATGTTTTAAGTTAAACGGTTCTTTGTGTTCTTTTCCGTTTGTTTTTATTCTGTCACCTTTATATTTTATTTAAAATCATATCTGTTTCATGCATACACGTTTTCTAAGAAAACCAGGTAAATATTTTTCAGCACCGGAATTTGAGTTTGAAGTTAAAATGTGAATATAAGATGGTTAAGTGTGGACTAGGACTGACATCCGGTCATGGACTCCTGTTATGTCCTGTTTTGGCATGTACTCCTGTTGCGCCAGCCCTTCCTCCCATATAACTTCATGTCCAGTGAAACGTAATTAATGTACGGATGTTCAGTATTTCAAGTTCATGCATAGATATGCATCCCGGTATTTCATGTTTCCTACTAGCTCTAGGCTCATATTTTTGAACTCGTACGCACCCCGAACCCCCCTGTCCTCGAGCGCTACTTTGCTCCAATCCACGTTAAAATCTAATTTAAATTACAAGACCACTAAGCCCGTTCATCCGAATCTATCAGCACCACGGCGTTCTTCCCAAAAATTTCGGCAAAGTAAACGCCTGAAAATGGCGCCTCCGAAATGCTAATACCTGCACACAATTCCATTCCCAACCAAATCCAGAATACTCTACTCAATTATCTATTTAACCTTCCAACATGAATCTTCAAACAGTAGCAAGGAGAAACTAGAATACTAACATCCCTAAATGAAGAAGTCCACAATACAGGGCGATACATCACCCTACTTACTATATACAACGATAAACATTACAATAACCACCAAAATATTAACCCCACATCTCCGACTACCATGGTCCGATTCGCCCCGACAAATGCCCGTACCGGCACGCTCCATGCATCACCGACTGCTCCCAAGTCCTGACTGACTCACATAGCTCCCTGTACCTGCGTCGTTACCTACACCACAGAACACCACACACACGTAAGCTTACGCTTAGCAAGTAGGGAGTAACAAATAATAACAAGAAAAATGCACACCCTACCCTACTCTAACACCACAACACAACACCCTCGACACGACAACTCAACACAAAGATACAACACCACCCATGCAACTCAACACCACAATGCAATGCAATCCTATCATATGCAGTTTCTACACACTCTGTTGTTTTCTTTTCGTTTCGGTTGCATTTATCTTTCACTTTCAGGTGAATCAAGTAGGCACACGCCCCCACACAGTCCAGGACGGCCACGCCTTGATCCACGGAGCTAGACCGGAGGCACACGTCCCAACACAGTCCAGGACGGCCACACAAATCTCCTCCAATCGATCGTAGAATCCTCATTGTGCACTTCAAGCACGAACAGGTCGAGGAATTCATACTCACGACACATTACGTACATTAACAGGGCATCTCGAATAGAATCCCTCGCGGGGTGCTCAACGAGCCACTTGCCCGACGAAGCTATTCTACTCGAGACCAAGTTGCATATCACTTCTTATCTTTCTTTCACATCATCCTTACCACTCAAACATGCAAAACTCGTGATTTCGTCAGTTAGAAAACCATGATGCATGTGTCAACCAAGATATGCAATACAACACATACGACGATATGACACCACACGAAACAACCGACAAAGAAGACAACCAAGACATCACAACTAAACAACACTAAACGACAACAACAACTCACACACTACTCGAACACCAACCAACAAACAAACACCAACCAACAAATAAGGCATCAACAACCAAACAACAAAATAAATCCTACCGTTCCGTGGTGTAGGCCCGAAGGAAAAACAAACGTCCTCTACTTACCTGAACTCTTGCACTGCACTTACTCACTTTGGCCATGCAAATTTCCCCACTCGGTAACCTATCACAATCACAAAAGTTACTTAAGCATTACAATTTACTTCTAACGAATATTTAAGCTAACTCTAACTACCATTATTCAAACTTCATTCAAATTAAGGCTACATACACCAACTTACTCTCAAACTATTATTTTTAGCCTAATCCACTGAAAGACTAACTAGATGGGCCACCAATTTGGGTTCGGTAAAAACCGACCCAAAACCTCAAACGTGCATAACTTTTCCGTCGGTTATCGGAATCGAATGATTCCGGCGGCCACGTACTCCTCTAATAACTAGTTTAATCTGCCAAAGGAATTTAAAACAAATGACCGTAACTAGGTCAAAACCACCAAAAACCCGAACTGCCCCTTTACCCGAAAAATCCCCCTTTTCGATTTTCATCAATTTTCACTCAAATCCTCACCAATCGACCACCCTCAAACCCAATTAGCCTAAACTAATCGAAAATTCAAGCCTACACACTCAAACCGAAATGCCCCAATCGGAGCCCTCTGATTTCGCTCAATCCGAGCTCAATACGGCCAGCTGACCAAAACCGAGCCAAGGGTTGACAAACCCACGCCGGAGGTGACCACAATCGGCCGGTGATCGGAGCCAAAACCAGCTCGCCACTCACAGCCACGAACAGAGAGGAAAGCATGGGAAAAACTCGAGCTTACAATCGATTGTGCGCGGAGACAGGCCGGAACCTGCTCGCCGCCGACGCCTGGCCGGAGAGCGCCGAAAAACGCAGGTGTTTGCTCCGTCGATCACCGCCCCGCGTCTCGCCCTCCCCTGCTCTGCCTTCGCCCTTCGCGCTCGGGAAAACGAACAACAGAAGCTTCGGCTTCTGTTGTGTTATTATTATTGTTATAATAATAATAATAATAATAATAATAATAATAATAATTAAGACTCACATTATCATACTGCCCTTACAACAATTCCGTTAAATCTCGTCTTTAATTTATAAATTTCGTAAATTGACTCTCATCCCGTTCCCAGCTTAATTTACTCCAATTAATAAACCAATTTACTCACTTTTCTTTTAAATCAATTAAAACAACTATTTATTAAATAACTACCTTATCCATTTATTCTCTCAAATTTCCTTAAAAAAATCCCGGGTGTTACAATCCACCCTCCTTACAAAAATTTTGTCCTCAAAATTTGACGTGCCTTAATACTCTTCACTTACTTACTCTAATCTACCCTCCATAACATTTAATTTGCCACTGAAATCTCGACTATACTACAATCTTAGTCATCTACCAAACACTGAAAAAAATTCTTTACATCTCCAAAGTTTTAACTTCCTAGCTATGTCATCCACTCCTGTCATCCACTCTATATCATCCGCTCCTGTCATCCACTCTATATCATCTGCTCCTGTCATCCACTCTATATCATCTGCTCCTGTCATCCACTCTATATCATCTGCTCCTGTCATCCACTCTATATCATCTGCTCCTGTCATCCACTCCTGTCATCCACTCCTGTCATCCACTCTATATCATCTGCTCCTGTCATCCACTCCTGTCATCCACTCCTGTCATCCACTCTATATCATCCGCTCCTGTCATCCACTCCTGTCATCCACTCCTGTCATCCACTCTATATCATCTGCTCCTGTCATCCACTCCTGTCATCCACTCCTGTCATCCACTCCTGTCATCCACTCCTGTCATCCACTCCTGTCATCCACTCCTGTCATCCACTCCTGTCATCCACTCCTGTCATCCACTCCTGTCATCCACTCCTGTCATCCACTCTATATCATCTGCTCCTGTCATCCACTCCTGTCATCCACTCCTGTCATCCACTCTATATCATCCGCTCCTGTCATCCACTCCTGTCATCCACTCTATATCATCCGCTCCTGTCATCCACTCCTGTCATCCACTCTATATCATCTGCTCCTGTCATCCACTCTATATCATCCGCTCCTGTCATCCACTCCTGTCATCCACTCCTGTCATCCACTCCTGTCATCCACTCCTGTCATCCACTCCTGTCATCCACTCCTGTCATCCACTCCTGTCATCCACTCTATATCATCTGCTCCTGTCATCCACTCCTGTCATCCACTCCTGTCATCCACTCCTGTCATCCACTCTATATCATCCGCTCCTGTCATCCACTCTATATCATCCGCTCCTGTCATCCACTCCTGTCATCCACTCTATATCATCCGCTCCTGTCATCCACTCCTGTCATCCACTCCTGTCATCCACTCTATATCATCCGCTCCTGTCATCCACTCCTGTCATCCACTCCTGTCATCCACTCCTGTCATCCACTCCTGTCATCCACTCTATATCATCCGCTCCTGTCATCCACTCTATATCATCTGCTCCTGTCATCCACTCTATATCATCTGCTCCTGTCATCCACTCCTGTCATCCACTCTATATCATCCGCTCCTGTCATCCACTCCTGTCATCCACTCTATATCATCTGCTCCTGTCATCCACTCTATATCATCCGCTCCTGTCATCCACTCTATATCATCCGCTCCTGTCATCCACTCTATATCATCTGCTCCTGTCATCCACTCCTGTCATCCACTCTATATCATCCGCTCCTGTCATCCACTCCTGTCATCCACTCTATATCATCTGCTCCTGTCATCCACTCCTGTCATCCACTCTATATCATCTGCTCCTGTCATCCACTCCTGTCATCCACTCTATATCATCTGCTCCTGTCATCCACTCCTGTCATCCACTCTATATCATCTGCTCCTGTCATCCACTCCTGTCATCCACTCCTGTCATCCACTCTATATCATCCGCTCCTGTCATCCACTCCTGTCATCCACTCCTGTCATCCACTCTATATCATCCGCTCCTGTCATCCACTCCTGTCATCCACTCTATATCATCTGCTCCTGTCATCCACTCCTGTCATCCACTCCTGTCATCCACTCCTGTCATCCACTCCTGTCATCCACTCCTGTCATCCACTCCTGTCATCCACTCCTGTCATCCACTCTATATCATCTGCTCCTGTCATCCACTCCTGTCATCCACTCCTGTCATCCACTCCTGTCATCCACTCCTGTCATCCACTCCTGTCATCCACTCCTGTCATCCACTCCTGTCATCCACTCCTGTCATCCACTCCTGTCATCCACTCTATATCATCCGCTCCTGTCATCCACTCCTGTCATCCACTCCTGTCATCCACTCCTGTCATCCACTCTATATCATCCGCTCCTGTCATCCACTCCTGTCATCCACTCTATATCATCTGCTCCTGTCATCCACTCCTGTCATCCACTCCTGTCATCCACTCCTGTCATCCACTCCTGTCATCCACTCCTGTCATCCACTCCTGTCATCCACTCTATATCATCCGCTCCTGTCATCCACTCCTGTCATCCACTCCTGTCATCCACTCCTGTCATCCACTCCTGTCATCCACTCTATATCATCCGCTCCTGTCATCCACTCCTGTCATCCACTCCTGTCATCCACTCTATATCATCCGCTCCTGTCATCCACTCCTGTCATCCACTCCTGTCATCCACTCCTGTCATCCACTCCTGTCATCCACTCCTGTCATCCACTCTATATCATCTGCTCCTGTCATCCACTCCTGTCATCCACTCCTGTCATCCACTCTATATCATCCGCTCCTGTCATCCACTCCTGTCATCCACTCCTGTCATCCACTCTATATCATCCGCTCCTGTCATCCACTCTATATCATCCGCTCCTGTCATCCACTCTATATCATCCGCTCCTGTCATCCACTCTATATCATCTGCTCCTGTCATCCACTCTATATCATCCGCTCCTGTCATCCACTCCTGTCATCCACTCCTGTCATCCACTCCTGTCATCCACTCCTGTCATCCACTCTATATCATCCGCTCCTGTCATCCACTCCTGTCATCCACTCTATATCATCTGCTCCTGTCATCCACTCCTGTCATCCACTCTATATCATCCGCTCCTGTCATCCACTCCTGTCATCCACTCTATATCATCTGCTCCTGTCATCCACTCTATATCATCCGCTCCTGTCATCCACTCCTGTCATCCACTCTATATCATCCGCTCCTGTCATCCACTCCTGTCATCCACTCCTGTCATCCACTCTATATCATCTGCTCCTGTCATCCACTCCTGTCATCCACTCCTGTCATCCACTCCTGTCATCCACTCTATATCATCTGCTCCTGTCATCCACTCTATATCATCCGCTCCTGTCATCCACTCTATATCATCCGCTCCTGTCATCCACTCCTGTCATCCACTCTATATCATCTGCTCCTGTCATCCACTCTATATCATCTGCTCCTGTCATCCACTCCTGTCATCCACTCTATATCATCCGCTCCTGTCATCCACTCTATATCATCCGCTCCTGTCATCCACTCCTGTCATCCACTCCTGTCATCCACTCCTGTCATCCACTCTATATCATCCGCTCCTGTCATCCACTCCTGTCATCCACTCTATATCATCCGCTCCTGTCATCCACTCTATATCATCCGCTCCTGTCATCCACTCCTGTCATCCACTCCTGTCATCCACTCTATATCATCTGCTCCTGTCATCCACTCCTGTCATCCACTCCTGTCATCCACTCCTGTCATCCACTCCTGTCATCCACTCCTGTCATCCACTCCTGTCATCCACTCTATATCATCTGCTCCTGTCATCCACTCTATATCATCCGCTCCTGTCATCCACTCCTGTCATCCACTCCTGTCATCCACTCCTGTCATCCACTCCTGTCATCCACTCCTGTCATCCACTCTATATCATCTGCTCCTGTCATCCACTCCTGTCATCCACTCCTGTCATCCACTCCTGTCATCCACTCCTGTCATCCACTCCTGTCATCCACTCCTGTCATCCACTCCTGTCATCCACTCTATATCATCCGCTCCTGTCATCCACTCCTGTCATCCACTCCTGTCATCCACTCCTGTCATCCACTCCTGTCATCCACTCCTGTCATCCACTCCTGTCATCCACTCCTGTCATCCACTCCTGTCATCCACTCCTGTCATCCACTCTATATCATCCGCTCCTGTCATCCACTCCTGTCATCCACTCCTGTCATCCACTCCTGTCATCCACTCCTGTCATCCACTCCTGTCATCCACTCCTGTCATCCACTCCTGTCATCCACTCCTGTCATCCACTCCTGTCATCCACTCTATATCATCTGCTCCTGTCATCCACTCTATATCATCTGCTCCTGTCATCCACTCCTGTCATCCACTCCTGTCATCCACTCCTGTCATCCACTCCTGTCATCCACTCCTGTCATCCACTCCTGTCATCCACTCCTGTCATCCACTCCTGTCATCCACTCCTGTCATCCACTCCTGTCATCCACTCCTGTCATCCACTCCTGTCATCCACTCCTGTCATCCACTCCTGTCATCCACTCTATATCATCCGCTCCTGTCATCCACTCCTGTCATCCACTCCTGTCATCCACTCTATATCATCCGCTCCTGTCATCCACTCTATATCATCCGCTCCTGTCATCCACTCCTGTCATCCACTCCTGTCATCCACTCCTGTCATCCACTCCTGTCATCCACTCTATATCATCTGCTCCTGTCATCCACTCCTGTCATCCACTCCTGTCATCCACTCCTGTCATCCACTCTATATCATCCGCTCCTGTCATCCACTCCTGTCATCCACTCCTGTCATCCACTCCTGTCATCCACTCCTGTCATCCACTCCTGTCATCCACTCCTGTCATCCACTCCTGTCATCCACTCTATATCATCCGCTCCTGTCATCCACTCCTGTCATCCACTCCTGTCATCCACTCCTGTCATCCACTCCTGTCATCCACTCCTGTCATCCACTCCTGTCATCCACTCCTGTCATCCACTCTATATCATCTGCTCCTGTCATCCACTCCTGTCATCCACTCCTGTCATCCACTCCTGTCATCCACTCCTGTCATCCACTCTATATCATCTGCTCCTGTCATCCACTCTATATCATCCGCTCCTGTCATCCACTCCTGTCATCCACTCCTGTCATCCACTCTATATCATCCGCTCCTGTCATCCACTCCTGTCATCCACTCCTGTCATCCACTCCTGTCATCCACTCCTGTCATCCACTCTATATCATCCGCTCCTGTCATCCACTCCTGTCATCCACTCCTGTCATCCACTCCTGTCATCCACTCCTGTCATCCACTCCTGTCATCCACTCCTGTCATCCACTCCTGTCATCCACTCCTGTCATCCACTCTATATCATCCGCTCCTGTCATCCACTCCTGTCATCCACTCCTGTCATCCACTCTATATCATCCGCTCCTGTCATCCACTCCTGTCATCCACTCCTGTCATCCACTCCTGTCATCCACTCCTGTCATCCACTCCTGTCATCCACTCCTGTCATCCACTCCTGTCATCCACTCTATATCATCCGCTCCTGTCATCCACTCCTGTCATCCACTCCTGTCATCCACTCCTGTCATCCACTCTATATCATCCGCTCCTGTCATCCACTCCTGTCATCCACTCCTGTCATCCACTCCTGTCATCCACTCCTGTCATCCACTCCTGTCATCCACTCTATATCATCTGCTCCTGTCATCCACTCTATATCATCTGCTCCTGTCATCCACTCTATATCATCTGCTCCTGTCATCCACTCTATATCATCCGCTCCTGTCATCCACTCTATATCATCCGCTCCTGTCATCCACTCCTGTCATCCACTCCTGTCATCCACTCCTGTCATCCACTCCTGTCATCCACTCCTGTCATCCACTCCTGTCATCCACTCCTGTCATCCACTCTATATCATCCGCTCCTGTCATCCACTCCTGTCATCCACTCCTGTCATCCACTCCTGTCATCCACTCCTGTCATCCACTCCTGTCATCCACTCCTGTCATCCACTCTATATCATCCGCTCCTGTCATCCACTCTATATCATCCGCTCCTGTCATCCACTCCTGTCATCCACTCCTGTCATCCACTCCTGTCATCCACTCCTGTCATCCACTCTATATCATCCGCTCCTGTCATCCACTCCTGTCATCCACTCCTGTCATCCACTCCTGTCATCCACTCCTGTCATCCACTCCTGTCATCCACTCTATATCATCCGCTCCTGTCATCCACTCTATATCATCCGCTCCTGTCATCCACTCTATATCATCCGCTCCTGTCATCCACTCTATATCATCCGCTCCTGTCATCCACTCTATATCATCCGCTCCTGTCATCCACTCTATATCATCCGCTCCTGTCATCCACTCCTGTCATCCACTCCTGTCATCCACTCCTGTCATCCACTCTATATCATCCGCTCCTGTCATCCACTCTATATCATCTGCTCCTGTCATCCACTCCTGTCATCCACTCTATATCATCTGCTCCTGTCATCCACTCTATATCATCCGCTCCGGTCATCCACTCTATATCATCCGCTCCTGTCATCCACTCTATATCATCCGCTCCTGTCATCCACTCCTGTCATCCACTCTTGTCATCCACTCCATGTCATCCATTCTGTTATCCACTCTGTAATCCATTATGTCATCCACTCCTATCGTCCACTCCTGTCATCCACTTCTGTCATCCACTCCTGTCATCCACTTTACATCTTCCAGTTTATGTCTTCCATATTATGCCTTCAATGTTTCATCTTGCCATTTTAAATGTTCAAGAGTTTTAAGAAGTCAAAAAATTTTACGTTCAAAATGTCAAAGTCCTAGCGAACGTTATGTCGAGTCCCGCGACGGCCCGGCGTTGGTCTGAGGTCGTCACATTTAAAATCTCAGAAGCTGTACAGAACTTGACATGTATTTCCAGAATTCACCAAAACAGAAGTTTTAAAATCCCAACAGAGACACTACAGACATGACTTATATTTTAAAAACTTCACTCTCTCAGGACAAAAATGTGTCTGGCTGCCACAACCGCCCCCGAAAGCTCGAGCTACCAACAACCTATTCGTCGGTCTTAAGCACAAAATCATCATCCACGGGTTCAGTACCTACATCAGGGAGTTCAACTATGAGCCTAAAGCTCAGTAAGGACATAATAATGCAGTGATGTACATGCTATGCATGAATTTTTAGAAATACAGTGACATTACAAAACATTACTTTTAACTGGCATGGGGGTATAAGTGGGGCTTATAGAGGAACTGGCGCAGCAGAGGTTGCACTTTCAGGCACATTTTAGGGATACATTTTCAGTAATTCAGAACAGAATGCCAGTCCCCGTCCCACACTTAACCGATACATTATATTCAGATTTTTATCTAAATTTTAAAACTGTGTACAGAAAACCTTTGCATGACTTTCGGAAAAATGTGTATGCATGAACATTCACAGTGCAGAGACTTAACATTCTGGAAAAAGAAAAACAGATCAAAACACACATAAATAACAGGACATCTAAACCACGCACGGAGCATGGCAATAAACTTACTTATGGTCAAATCATCGACCTAACTACCCAACGACATTTTTAACCTAGTATCTCTGTAACACCTGGCATTTTCGGCCATGTAATAATCTGTTGAATTATTGTATGGATTTAATTTGCCATTATTACAATAACTATTTTATTGTAAACTTTGGAGCATTTAATGGGGAGAGAACCGAACTAAAGGCTAATTAAACTAAACATTTAGTTTAAAATGCATGGAAGGGTAAATTGGAGAGAAATTAAGGTTGGTGGGAGATAGCCAATGGTTGAGTGACATCTGGCGACTTGATGAAGAAGCTAAGTTCTTCCTCCTACGTGAGACCCTCACTTCTCATCTGTTTCTTCCCACTGCTCTTTGTTCTCTCTTCCTGGCGATTTTGACAAGGCACCAACACTTTGTTTCCTCGCTTTTCTTCTGTTTCCTTCAACCAAGGTAATCATCTACGGAAGTTATTGATTTTGGACAAGTTTAATGCGAGTTTTCACTGGGGTTTAGGGTTATTAATTCCGTGAAAACTCACTGTTTTGGATGAAAATACGTTAGTGTGTTTTCCTAAAGAGTTAAGATGAGCTTGCTGCATATTCTACAAGTTATTTGTTAGCATTTGCAGCTTGTTTAACTTATCTACATTTCAGCAACAGGTCCGAGCGTTCCAGAGACATTCGAGCATTCCACATTGCAGCAAACAGGTAAGTTCATAACCGTAGGTTGGCCCTTAAGGCCCTACATCATGGAGGTACTAGGTTTCCTGTTCTGTCGGGTTGTTTTGGGTAGAAAGGTTATATTCTATGTTTCTGAAATGTCTGGCTTCGATTTACCTTCTGTTGTCTTATTTCTGCTGTCTGCCTGTTTAAGTTCAAGCATCGTTCATGCATACACGTTTTCTCTGAAAGACATGCAAATGTTTTCTGTACACTGTTTGAAGCTAAATAAGATAAAATCCGACTGAAATGTACCAGGTTAAGTGCGAGACGGGGACTGGCCCCAGAACTGTTTACTGTACTGTATCCCTGAATGTGCCTGATAGTGCACCCTCCCCCTCCCCCACTGTTTGCCAGTTCCCCTATAAGCTCCACTTAATTCTACTGCCACTGTAACTTAATGCTCTGTACTGTCACTGTATTTCTGAAAAACTGCATGCATAGCATTTTGAATCACTGCATTTGGATTATGTCCTTACTGAGTTTTAGACTCATAGGTGAACTCTCTGATGTAGGTACTGAACCCGAAAATGAGGACCTTGTGCCTCAGTCTGATGATTAGTTGCTGGTGGATCGAGCTCATGGGGGTTTGGTTGCTGCAGCCAGACATGATTTCTGTTCAGAGGTTTCTGTAAAGTTTTTTTTGAAATCCTGATTTTTGTGTTAAAAACTCTGTAGAAAACCCATCTTTTGGTGAATTCTGTAATTATATGTTATGTTCTGTACTGTCCCTTGGATTTTGAAACAATATACAAGTTCTGATGTTTCAGTAATAGGAACCACTGTATTTGACGGTTAAGTTTATATTCTAAAGTATTCTGAAATTTGTTTGGAATGTTTCTATTAGTTCATGCATGGATGAATTCTGGTTTTGGAACTGTCCATGTAATTTTATTTCCTTGAACCTGTCAATTTTAAAGTATGTTTTACTGACCTTCAAATTTCAAAATACTGTATAGATTCTGAGTCAAAGTTTTCAAAACTGCCGTATTTGACGGTTGAACTCATGTTCTGAATGTTCTGAAATGTTTTAGAATATTTTCATGTTTTAAGATTTGCATGAATGGTCTCAAATTTTAGAGTCAACCATGTAGTCTGTTTTTCTTAGATCTGTCATCTGTAAAGTGTGTTTCAAAATCTTATTTTGAATCGGGTTTTGAAGGTCTGAAACCCTTATGTCTTCTGCTTGATGCTCCCTGCCGGTATGTCTCCCTGTAAAAGTTGTAAATTTGCCTTTAAAACTATGTCTTCCGGCTGACGTCATCAAAGTCATCCGCCCAGTGTATTTAGGTCTTCCGGCTGATGTCAGCATAAGTCTTCCGCCCAGTTTAAAACTCCGTCTTCCGCCTGACGTCATCAAAATCATCCGCCCAGTGTATTTATGTCTTCCAGCTGATGTCAGCATAAGTCTTCCGCCCAGTTTAAAACTCCGTCTTCCGGCTGACGTCACCCAAGTCATCCGCCCAGTGTAATATGTCTTCCGGCTGACGTCATTCCAGTTTTTCCGCCAGTATAATGCTTATATCTTCCGATTGACGTCATCTATCTTTCGGCTGACGTCATCTCCTCATCCGATCTCAGTTACTGTCTGTGTCTTCCGCCTGACGTCACCCATCTTCCGGCTGACGTCGCCACCTCTTCTGCCCAGTTTTACTCAGCCTCTTCCGCTGAATACTTGTAACATCCGGCATTTTTGCCATGTAATAGTTTTTCCCGGATCGTTTAAACAGGATTAATATTATATTAATACAATGAATATTTTGGTTAAAATGATGGAATGTTTAAGGAAAAACCAAACTAAGTGTAATCAAAACAAGTCAATTAGGTTAAAAGCTAATGGAAGGGTAAATGTGGAAGTAATTAGGGTAGGTGGAAGCAAACCAATGGATGAGTGCCAAGTGGCAACTTGTTGAAGAAGATATGTCTTCTCTTCCTCCTACGTGAAGCTCACTTCTACCTCCCCTTCTGTTTTCTCTTTTCCAGGCGACCAGCAACGATTTTTAACCTTAATCCTTTTCCTGATTTCTTTCTGTCTCTCCAGCAAAGGTAATCACCTACTAAGGTTATCGATTTTGGACAAGTTTAATGCGGGTTTTCACTGAGGTTTAGGAATATTGTTTCAGTGAAAACTCTCTGTTTTGGATGAAAACACGTTAGTGTGTTTTCTAATGAGTTGACATGAGCTTGCTGCATATCCAACAAGTTGTTTGTTAGCTTTTGCAGCTTATTTAATTCTTTTACATGCATACTACAGGTCAGAGCACTCCAGGAACATTTGAGCATCAGACACCGCCGCAAACAGGTAAGTTCATAACCGTAGGTTGGCCCTTAAGGCCCTACATCACTGAGGTACTAGGGTTCCTGTTCTGTCGGGTAGTTTTGGGTAGAACTGTTATAGCTTCTGTTCAGTTTGTGTTCTGTGTTGTCTGTTCGGTTCACGTTCTGAGTTGTCCGTTTTCTGTCTCATAATATGCCCTGTTATTTCTGATGTCTGCTGTTATAGGTTCAGGCACTGAGAATGTCATGCATACACGTTTTACTGAAAATCCATGCAAAAACTGATTTCTGTACACGGTTTGAAACTAAATAAGATAAAATCTGACTGTCTGTAATGTACTGGTTAAGTGCGGGACGGGGACTGGCCCTCTGGTTTTATCCCTCCCTGGGAATCTGAAAATATTGTCCTTGGCAAGGACCCTCTGGTTTTATCCCTCCCTGGGAATCTGAAAACTGTCGTGCCTGATAGTGCACCTACTGAACCAGTTCCCCTATATGCCCCACTTAATTCTTCTGCCACTGAAACTGAATGTTCTGTTCTGTCACCGCATTTCTGAAAATCTGCATGCATAGCATTTTGCATCACTGCATTCTGATTATGTCCTTACTGAGTTTTAGACTCATAGGTGAACTCCCTGATGTAGGTACCGAACCTGAAACCGAGGACCTTGTGCCTCATAATGATGATCTAATGTAGTTGATGGCTCGAGCTCATGGGGGTTGGCTGCTGCAGTCAGGCATAAAGGTTTAAGTTTCCTGAAATGTCTATTTTGTAAAGTCTTCTGGAAAATTATGGTTTGGTTGTAAAACCCTTCCTTTGAAGAAACTCTGCAAGTATATGTCATATTCTGTACTGATTTTTAGACTTTAAAACAATGTATAGGTCTGATGTCTAAGTTTTTGAAACCGCTGTACTTGACAGTTCAGTTATATTCTAAAGTATTCTGGAATTGTTTGGGATACTTTCTGTTATTCTGTGCATGGATGATTCTGGTTTTGGGAACATGCATGCAGTTTGCCTCTTTAAATCTGTCAATTTTGAAGTATGCTTAACAGTCTTGTTTAGAAACAGGCATTGAAGGTTTACGTCTTTTATGCATTCTGCTTCTGCTGTATCTGACAGTTGAATTACGTTCTGAAGTGTTCTCAAATAGTTCGGAACATTCTCTGTAGTCTGTACACGAAGGGTCTCTGGTATTAGAGCTTTCTATGTATAGTGAAATCCTTTAAACTTCTGTCATGCTTTCTGTTGTGTTCAAGAACCATGTTTTGAACTGGTTCGAAGAAATCTGAGACTTCTAAGCGTTCTGTTTTATGCCCTCTGTTCGTATGTCTTCCTGTTGAAAGTTGTAAATTCTGTCTTTAAAATCATATCTGCCGATTTCACCTTCCGGTAAGAATTTTGAATACATCTACCGATAGATACTGTACATGTTTTGTCTTATTGCCATCCACCGCCAAACGGTGTTACTGCCTTAGGTTTTCATCTTCCGATTTCAATTGCTATCTGCATCTTCCGATGACGTCACCCATCCTTCGGCTGACGTCATCACCTCCTGCCGATTCCATTTATTTCAGAGCATCTTCTGATGACGTCACCCATCTTCTGGCTGACATCATCACCTTCTGCCGGTTACGTTCGCTGTTTGCATCTGCCGGTTGACGTCATCCATCTTCCGGCTGACGTCATTCGTTTTGTCTTAATTGACATCTTCTGCCCAGTGTAGTTTACATCCACCGATAGTTTTAATCTTCCGCCTGACGTCATCACTCACCTTCCGACGACGTCGTCGCAATTGCCGATTCTATCTGCTGCCTTCATCTTCCGGCCACGTTATCTGCCGAAGCCTCCCGCCAGTTTTGTTTATTTTTCTTTTCTTTTCTTCTGCTTCTCTTCTGTTATTCACTTATGTATTTCAGCCAACTGTATCCCGTTTGTTTTTGACTCCAGAGAACTCTCCCACCCTGTAAACATTTTAAAAGTATAATGTCCTCTGTTTTGACCGATCTGTTAAAAAAAAAATAGTCCCCGTTTTTCCGTTATCTGTCCCGGAGTGATGGCTCCGATCCCGGACTCCGATCGGGTCCCGGTTTCGGGCTGTCACAATACTGTTCGTCTTTTGTCGTATATGAATCCACCGATAGCTCTAATCTTCCGCCTGACGTCATCTCCGCTTTTGTCTTTGCATTTACATCTTCCGGCTGACGTCATTCAAGTCTTCCGCTGCTCCTTTAAACTAAGTCTTCCGTCGGTTATTCGCCCCAGCTCTTCCGCCCATTTTCTTGTTTTATTCTGCTAACTTATTGTCATCGTCTGTCTCTGTTTTCTGTTCTTCCCAGCCCTTCTGTTATTTACTTATGAAACCTCAGCTCTGAATTTGTTTCCGCTTCTCTTTCTCTGAGATTCTGTATTCTGAATTCTTTCTGCCATGCATCCTGCAATCTGATTTCAATAGGTTTCTGCCTTCTGTTCCTGTTTTCATGTTTTCTAGCCTTCAGTTCCCGTAAGGGTTTTCTTCCTGTGTTTTATGTTTTAAATATAAAAAAAAAATAGTCACCGTTTTCCTATAACTGTCCCGGAGTGACGGCTCCGATCTCGGACCCCGATCGGTTCCGGTCTCGGGGCTGTCACAATCT
The DNA here is from genome assembly GCA_022432975.1 of Begonia masoniana. Taxonomy (NCBI): domain Eukaryota; kingdom Viridiplantae; phylum Streptophyta; class Magnoliopsida; order Cucurbitales; family Begoniaceae; genus Begonia; species Begonia masoniana. The sequence goes on along the minus strand of CM039508.1, from coordinate 37,017,001 downwards.
CCATGATGTACGGCCTTAATGGCCAACCTACGGGTATGAACTTACCTGCTGTCCGTGAAGTTGTAAGTCTTGAACGTGTTACCTCGGTGTTGCACGAACCTATAACATGCACGTAAAGAAAATAAACAGAGCTGCAAATGCTAACTAAGTACTTAGCAGGATAGGCTCCAAACTCCATTCAAACCTTTAGAAAACAAACAAACTTGTTTTCATACAAAAACAATGAGTTTTCTCCAAATTATCTTAACCCTAAACCTCAACAAAACTCACATTTTAAATTGTCCAAACTCGTTAACTTTAGTAGATGAGTACCTTCACTGGAGAAAACCAGAGAAAACGAGAAAAGACAGAGTTTAGAATGTCGCTGGTAGTCTTGAAGAGAGAAAGCATAGAGGAGTGAAAAGAAACAGAGGAGAAATGAGGAGGGTTTCACGTAGGAGGAAGAACATATCTTGTTCAACAAGTTGGACACTTGGCATCCATCCATTGGCTTCCTCCCACCAACCTTAATTCCTCCCTAAATTGCCCCTCCATTGATTCTCAACTAATTTGTTAATTAGTTTATCAATTCGGTTTTCCATTAAACACTCCGACAAATTCCTTAAAACATTCATTGTATTAATATATAAAAATTCATCTCGCTAAATGATTAGGGGAATAATTACATGGCCAAAATGCCGGGTGTTACAATATCTCCCAAAAAGTATATGGTCCAAATTGCTAATTGCCCTAAAATATATAAAATTCTAAAGGCTTCAACATATTATTCAATTGAAATATATACGATGAATTTAATTTTTTAGGTAAAATTTCAATATTAAAAGTCATATAAAATGTTAATTGTTTTCAACAAAATATCAGAAATAAATGTTTAAATAGTAAGAATTATAAAATTAATTACAAACTCTACTACTATCAAAAGTAAATTTTAAATTAAAAAATTCATGAAAATAATTTTTGAACATTAAAATTAATTATCAATTAGGAATAGTTAAATTTGTAACACACAAAACCAGATGACATTAAACATACTATTATATAAATCATTATAACATATAAATAAAAGGGTAATTATCGATTTAAACCTTGTACTATGCACTGTATTTCAGTTAGCCCCCTGTACTAAAAAAACTGACAAACGAAACCCTGTACTTTGATTTTGTTATCAGTTTTGACCTTCCATCAACAATTTCGTTAAACTCTCATTTAAAAAATTGCCAAACGATATTGGATTTACTTTAAATTTTTATCACATGTTCACTACTTAATGAGAAGATAAGCTCAAAATTTTCGAGATTTCTTAACACATGTACGATTTATTGTAATTTTATTTTAGTATGTTATAAAAATATTATAATACATCATACAACTTTTAGAAAATCACAAAAAATTTTCTATTATCTACCCATAATAGGTTGAATATGTGGAAAAATTTGCAAATAAATTCAATATCGTTTGTTATTTTTTTAAAAATTAATTTATAAAGTAAAAAAGAAACTGAGATTAATTTAAAAAAAATAACCAAAATATTGGATTTATTTGAAAACTATTTTACATGTTCACCACATCATAGGTAGATAATAAAAAAATGTTCGTGATTTTCTAAAACTTGTATGATGTATTATAATATTTTTATAACATACTAAAATAAAATTACAATAAATCGTACATGTGTTAAAAAATCACGAAAAGTTTCAAATTATGTTCTCATTAAGTAGTGAACTTGTGGTAAAAATTTCAAGTGAATCCAATATCGTTTGGTAATTTTTTAAAAGTGAGTTTAACAAAATTGTTGATTGAGGTAAAAACTGATAACAAAATTAAAGTATAGGGTTTGGTTTGTCGATTTTTTTAGTACAGGGGGCTAACTGAAATAAAGTGCATAGTACAGGGTTTAAATCGATAATTAGTCTAAATAAAAGTACAAAATATCTATACACAATATTATACAATATAAAAGAACTACACATTCCTTATTCCCGGCTAGACTTCAATTGCAAATATTATTATGAAGGGTAAAATTTAAATTTATTCTCAAAATATGAGTTGAAAGTAAAATAGAATTTGAAGAATTTTTTTAACAAAATAACCCTTGAAATACGCAAAACTTAACAAATTTGCCTTTGCCGACCTCCCAATCTCGAAGAACGAGGGGTCGATCAATGTGGCATCGGAGAACAAAACTCTGTTCTCCCGTCAATTGCTTCCTCTCTGAACTTGGGGGCGTTCTGGGAGAACAAGGCCCCGTTCTCCCGTCCAGTGCTTCCCTTTTGGACTAGGGGCCATTATGTGAGAACAAGCCCATTCTCTCGTATAGTGCTTCCAAGCACTTGACCAATATGGATTGGGAGGTCGTTCTGGGAGAACAAGGCTCCGCTTTCCCATCTAGTGTTTCGAAGCATTGGTCCCCTCTAGACCGAGGAGCCATTTTAGGATAACGGAGTCCGTTCTCTAGTCCTATGTTTCGAATTACTGTCAAGTGTTTGTTGTTTTTATTCAAAATCAAAAAATAAAATTACAGTAGCATATAATTATACGTAGAATTCTTGCTAGTATAAGGCTTCTTATATGCATTCTTTAGGTATGGTGTAGGCAATTGGTAAAAGAATCAAAAGAGAGAAGCTCCTGTTGTAATTAGATTGAATGGAATAGAACATAGTACATTAAATGACAATGTATTTGGTATCTATGGAGAAGAATACTATAACACCATACATTTTTCGGTCAGGTATTTATCCCGAAACTTACTGAACGGAGTTAATTTGCTGTTTATGTAATGATCATTTTATTGGAATTTGGACGCCGAGGTTTCTGGGTTTCCGCTCGTTAATGGTATTTTCGTAAATAAAAGAATTTAAGTCCGTTTCGCGAGCAGGAAGTTTTGTTAAGATTCTGAGAATTTATTGGGATGAATGGAGGAATAAGAAATTTGCGAGGATCTAAAATGACGGGTTTTGCAACGTTTAGTAAAAAGTTAGGGCGAGTGGCAAAATTGTAATTAAGGTAGATTTTAATTATATAGGAAAGAAACCCAAAAACCCTCACAAACCCCCTCCACGGTTCTTCATCAGCCGACTCCTCTTCTCTCTCAAAAATCTTCTCCTCCCACGATTCTTTTTCCTTCTTCAGCGTTCCTCCTCTGCCGAGCTAGTTAACTGATTCTTCCTCTATTCTCTTCAATAACCAAAGCTCTAGGTAAGACTTAGATAATTTATTCATTAAGTTTTGATTTAGGAGTTTCATTAGTTAAAGTTTGAGATTTTAGGACTTGATAATATTAGAGTAACGTTAGTATTTATGAGTTTTCATATTAATGGCATTGATGATAGAATTTTGGATGTTGTTGATGTTTAGATTGAGAATCTAATATTAGTATGAATCTGGTGGTTATTATACACAAATGTCATTAATGTTATTGAAAACAATGTTGCGCACTCAAGGTGTTCGACAAAATGTCTAAGAGGTCTAGGCTGAATTTTAGGAGGTTACCTTAGTTAGGAATGTAGCAACCATTAAACCTAACCCTTAATTTCCCGTATAAATTTTTTTTTTTATTTAAAATCTTAAGTAAGATTTATGCCTAAAACTTTAAAATCAAGCCTTGTGTAGTTGAAATTGGTTGAAAAGAAAAGAGAACATTTAATTAAAACAATGAAAACATGTAAAATTTAAAGATAGCGAAACACAGGGGTAAAAAGGGCATATTGCCCATAAACTTCATGGCCGATCGATCGGCTGTTGTCAAATTTTTGGGGTGAACCACTTGGGCGATCGATCGCCATGGTCGATCGCCCCCCTTCTTTTTTTCTTTCTTTATAGCCAATCAATCGCCCCTTTTTGGGCGATTGATTGGCTACCTCTCTGGAATTTTTCCAGAGAGGCGCCCCCCCTCTGCCGATTGATCGCATCTCCTTGCGATCAATTGGCAGGCTCTCTGGATTTCGAAATCCAAAGAGCTGCTCCTTTTTCCTTTGCCCTTTTCACCGTTACCCTGCACACCAACTTACACACACTTCACAATTCTCTTTTCCTTCATCAATTGCCTCTAAACATTTTATAACAACCTTCCACCCACGTACAATTCATTCTTCCCCCAATCACTCGGAAACAAACCCAAAACACATTTAAGCATAATCAAATTTTATAAAACGAACCGTGTGGTTCCGTTTAAAAGTTTAACATTTTCCCCTGTTTGAAAACATTCAAAACACTACAAAATACTATCAATCTACCAAAAACACTATACAATATCTATCCAGATCCAAGCATCCTAAAATGATTTAACTATACAGTTTTTCCTATCTTTCTATCCATCAAAATCCCAAAAACTTACTTACGTCACCACGGGTCAAAATAAGCACCGACTGCCAGCGCACTCCCACGGGCCATTCTTCTTCAACGTGCTCATATTTCAGGCGGAGGAACGTCTTCCTCACCTGTCTCAAAATCACCTACACCATAGAAATAAAAATGTGAGCTAGAGGCTCAGTAAATCTACATGAATGCACGTGAATGCTATGCATGTACAGTTCATAAATCATGCATCCTACCTTTTCGCTAATCATTTCATTTATGTCACCTGGGCTTCACTCTCGCTAGATAGGAGCGGCACATCCGTCGATTGGATAGCCCCTCGTATCTAATCGGGGGGAAAACATGCTTCACCTGACAGCCATGTCTGAACCACCGCCACCGACATGACCTTTATTACATTCTTTTACCTTTTCGTTTTGTAAAAACATGCATAAAAATTCCTTTTCATGCCCTTTTCGAAAACAATGATGCGTGAACAAATATTATGCCATGAACGAAATAGAAACATACAAACGATATACTAAACAATTAACAACCTAACCAAACCTAAAACTAACTACCCGTTCTAATTACCCAAACGCAATATATCTCCAATTCCTCAATTTAACGTACATTCTTATGGTGTAGGCCAAGACAGCCAAACAAATCACGAGGACTTACCTCGCGTCCGTTGCAATTCAAGCTCCATCCACGAGCGTTGTTCACCTAAGGCAATTCACAACATTTGTCATTTAAATCAATTCTAAACTATTGAGTTTCCAAAATTACAACTCCTAGCTAAAGAAAATCTCATAAACTCTAAAACACCTTATTGAGGCATTTTATCGAGCAACTCGAGCTCGTGAATTTCTAAACCTCCATTAATGGAGTTTTTAAAATTTCCAACCACTCAAAACCTCAATAACCCTCATTAATTCAACTAACTCTTACCAACAACCATAAATACGCCTATTAGAGCCATAAATACAGTAAACCTATCGATTTCAAACTCTATTTCACGTTTTCAACGAAAACCCTAACGAACCCTAACCGTTTTAAACCCTAGAAATCGAAATCTAACTTTCCAAAACTATAGATTCATACCTAGGGTCGGGATTGAAGAAGAAAATGGGAAGAAATCGTTGTGATCGGAGGATGAGAAATCATCGGAGGAGAGAGCCGCGTGAGGGGAGGAGAAAGTCATCGTGAGGGAGAGAAAGAAAATGGGGGAATCGTGTAAGTGTGAGGGAGGAGAGGAAAAATTGTGATTTTTATTTAATTTGGTTTGCCAAATTACCAAATTGCCCTCCCTCACATTTTCTATTTATTCCTCCACATATTTCGTTATTTAACTAACGATTCGTTTTCTCCAAATTTCCTTATTTCACCATAAATTCCAATTTATTATTAAGACTCTATTAAAACTTTTCGTTCACAAAACAAACTTAATTTGACATTTTTACAAAAATGCCATTATTTAATAGAATTACAAAATCTCGTAAAACCGGGCGTTACAAGGAACTTAGCTAGTTTTGAATTCATTTTATTTGAGATTGATTTTTAACATTTAAAATGTGAAATGTCTTAGGTGGAAAAGAAGTAAAGTGAAGGCACGACATTGCTAAGGAGTCCAGGTAAGAGGGTGTGTAGGTGCCCAGCCATTGGGGCCCTACATCACAAGGGTACTAGGAAATTAGTATTGATGCTTGTTTGGTGATTTTGAATGGTTAAGAATTATGTTACGATGAGTAGAGTAGCGTTATGATATAATCTATGATATATGGCTTGCTTTCCTTGGTATGATGTTTCTATGTGCACCCATGTCCATGCATCATGACTTTCTCAAAAATATACGAAAATGTTTTATGTCTATGATTTAAATGAAAAAGATAAGAACACGTAATGTATGTATGAATGGTAATGTGACGCCCCCAAACCCGATCGGGGTCGAAGGGCCTCACTCCGAAAATTTAAAATATGGCATATTTTTTTATTTATTTTTTTGAACTTTTAAAACTTTACACAGAGAAAACTCTCTCTGGAATTGAAGACTGTAAGACATATAAAAATCTGGATGACAGTTATAAATGGTAGAAGAAAAATAGGGAGACAGAAGGCGAAGACATATTGAAATCAGATTACAGAAATACATGACAGAAGAAAAACAGGAAAACAGGGATATTAAGAACTTGGATGAGTATTCTGGACGAGAGTAGGAAGAAACAAACAGAAATGGACGACAGAAACTGGAAGGCATGCCGTGGAAGACTTACTGTGGACAAACAGAAGCCGTGGACGTTTAAAATCAAAGACAGGATCTGTGGACAAATAGAAGCCGTGGACATTTAAAATTAAAGACAGGATCTGTGGACAAACAGAAGCTGTGGACGTTTAAACTCAAAGATACAATCTGTGGACAAACAGAAGCTGTGGACGTTTGAAATAAAAGACAAAAACAGTAAACAACAAAAGCCTGTGGACGTTTAAGATCAAAGGCAGTGACCGTGGACAACTATTTTCAAAGAAGGCGGGGACGACTGTCTTCTAAGGAAAAACTTGAAGACTTGAAGGATATAACATATACTCCGCCGATCGATCAGTTACCCCAGGCGATCGATCGGCTACCTCTCTGTTTGACAACTTACTTCTTTTAACTCAAAACATCAAAACCTCAAAACCCAATTCAAAACATGGTTTTAAAACACACTTGACAACATGACAGAGATTCAAGAAAACATACTACATGGATAGCTCTAAAACTCGAGACAATCCATGCACAACCTAAAAGGATGAGATTCCAAAATATTTCAAAACATACATACAACTGTCAAATAGAGGTTTTAAATAAATCAACAAAACTAAGTCTATACATCGTTTTAAAATTTCAAAAACTGTACAGGACTTGACATAACCTTCAAAATACATCCCACATGTATAACATTTGTCTGACTGCAGCAACCAACTCATGAGCTCATCCAGCCAACAGCACCTACTCATTGGCCTGAGGCACATGGTCCTCATCCGTGGGATCCGTACTTACAACAGGGAGTTCAACTATGAGCCTAGAGCTCAGTAAGAACATATTAAAATGCAGTGATGCATATGCTATGCATGAATTTTTGAAATACAGTGACATTACAGAACATTACTTTACATTTCACTAGACAGGGAGGTATAAGTGGAGCTTATAGGGGAACTGGCGCAACGGGAGTACACGACAGGTACTTAACAGGGATAACAGGGATAACAGGATGCCAGTCCCCGTCCCACACTTAACCGTACATTACATTACAGGTTTTATCTTTCTTAACTTCAAACTGTGTGAATAAAACATTTGCATGACTTTCAGAGAAAACGTGTATGCATGAACATATACTGTGACGCCCCCCTTTTTCCTAGCAAGATATTGTCTGCTCTGGGGATTGGGCCGCAGCGCAATATCCTCCTCTCACGGCTTTGTTTGGCGAGGACTTCCTAGTCGGTCACCCAACCTGGTACTACTCCCGTCGAAGCACTTTTAACTTTGGAGTTCTTATGGGATCCGTTGTCAATTGTGCTCCAAAACGCGTCTTGCTACCTTGAGAGGGTCTCTTTACATATGTTTCATTTTCACATACCACCCTAAGCGATGTGGGATTATGACGACCCCTCATTCAATGATCGAACCTTCCGACCCAAGTCCAACCCGGGATCCGCAGAGTTTTAACCCAGCACGTCATCCTCCAACCCTAACCGGGCCGCAAAGGCAGCCTCTGAGGATTCGTGGAGCATTGGGTGGTTCCACCACATACGTGTCAAGTCGGGTCATAACATATACAGTGCTTAACATCACATAAACAGGTGACAGGATATTGAAGCAGAAAATAAAGCAAAACACACTTAACCTAAAACATAACCTACGGTTTAACTACCCAACAGCAATCCTGACAACATAGAACCTAGTACCTCCGTATTTTAGGGCCGAACCTATACGTATGAACTTACTTGTTGTCTGTGAGTTGCAAGTCTTGAACGTCTCGGTGAGTCTCAAACCTATATTATTCATAAACGGTCCATTAACCCTAAAACTTCAACAACACTTAACAAATAACTAACCTAAACTTGCTAATAACGTAGAAGGTTACCTTCAACGGAAAAAAGGTGAAAAACAAGATAAGACAAAATTTGGGATTCGTCGCTCGTCGTCTGGAAGAGAGAAAGCAGAGAAGAGAATGAAAGAAATGGGAGAGATTCACGTAGAAAAGAAGAGAAAAGTGGAAGAGAGAGAGAAAACTTGTCTTCTTCAACAAGCTTGAACAGGTGTCACCTATTGGTTGGTTCCCTCCCAACCACCTCAATTCCTACCAAAATTGCCCCTCCATTGGTTTCTTACCAATTTCGCTACATAGTTCGTTGTTTCAGTTACTCTCTAGTTTGGTTTCCCCACTACTCATCCCACAATTCTAATAAATTCCTAGGGTCTTTAAAAAAACTTTCCGCTCGCAAACGGACTTAAATCCTGTTTCCGAGCATAATAATTAAAAATCGTAACACCAAAAAATCTCGGATGTTACAGGTTAAGTGTGGGACGGGGTGAAATGGCCACGAATTGTCCACGAATTAGACCATGATTATGAGTACGGTTCACAGATCCTCCCGCTGGTGGGGGCCGGACTAGCAGGAAGGTTCGTGGATCTTCCCGCTAGTGGGGGCCGAGTTGTTATTGCATGATTAGTTCGCGGATCCTGCTACTGTGAGGGCCAAACTGGTCGTTACGGAAACTGTCCGAAAGAACACGAACATGATTTTCATGATATGAAATAAGAACATGAACACAAACATGATTTTCATGATATGAAATAAGAACACGAACACGATTTTAACGAAGCATGCATTCATGAGCATTTATGTATATGTTGTACTCCTTACTAAGCATTAGGCTTATAGTTTAAACCTTATTATGTAGGTGACGAGTTGGAAGGTGAGGACCTCAAACCGAATGATGATGTCTAAGTCGGGTTGCTGGATTTTGTGGCTGGGTGGCAATTTTGACCTGAGGGTGATACTCCTAGTATGTTTTGGTATATGTTTATGATATTGGAAGTGAAGGTAGGAAATGATTTTTCTCATGTTAACAAATACCGAGATTGGTTGGTACTGTTTATGATTTAAAGAGGATTTTAATACTAAAATTTTTCACTCGTTTTCTTTAAGTCTTCTGCTACGTGTTTAAGTCGATGTTTATATGCATGAGAATTCTAGAAATGGAATTTAAGTTTACAGAAGTTAGAGTATTAAAGTGTCGACTTTGACCGGATTCCTAGATGTCGTTCGGCAGATGTCGTTAGTGGTCGAAGATGTCGTTCAGCAGATGTCATTCTGCATATGTCGTCCGATTATGAAGAGGTCAATTCTAGAGAGTGGAAATGTCGACCTCGTCCGATACTCCTAGATGTCGATCGGCAGATGCGATCGGTAGATGTGATCGGCTGATGTGTTCGACAGATGTGTTAGGTAGATGTGATCGGCAGATGTCGAGCAGCAGATGTTGTTCGGCAGATGTCGATTGGCAGAGGTTAAATCGGCTGACGTTGAGCGTAAATGTAAATCGATCGATGTTGAGCGTAAATGTAAATCGGTCGATGTTGAGCGTAAATGTAAATCAGTCGATGTCGAGCAACATATGTTGTTCGGAAGATGTTGATCGGCAGAGGTTAAATCGGCAGATGTGGATCAATAGATGTGATTGGCTGATTCCCTTGTATAAACAACTCTGATGGTTTTAGTCTTATTTTAAACATTTTAAAAGTCAAAATTTTTCATGTTAAAAAATATCTAAGTAGAGGTCAACGTCAAGTATGGTAATTGTGACGACCCGAAAGGGAAAACAGGTTTGGGTCGTTACAGAGTGGTATCAGAGCACCCGGGTTTTAAAATTGGTTCTGTAGACTGCCTACCAGCACAAATCGCCGCATGGCTACACTTCAACAACTATAAGTGTTTATGATATTAATAATGTCATTTAAGGTTAAGATGTGTTTATGATATGTTTAGGAATTTCAAGATGGTGAGAGGTCAACGTAGAGAAGTCAATGAAGGAAGTAACACAATTGCTCAGTTAACGGAGTTGGTTCACCGCCAATCCCGTCAAATCGAGCGACTCGTGGCTAGAGAGCAACAAGGAAACTCTTGTTCGAGTGCAACTCATGACCAAGGTGGAGAGCGATTTCGCCGACTTCGACCTCCGCCATTTAACGGCCAAGTTTTGGATCCTATTTATGCTGAGGAATAGGTTCGAACAATTGAGGACATGTTCAAGTATGCCAAGGTCAATGAGGAAGACAAGATCACATGTGCTGTTTTCCATCTTGTGTTGGAATCAAGGCATTGGTGGGATACGATTCAGAGCACCACCAATGTAGAGGGTATGACTTGGGAATGGTTTAAGACTACTTTCTTTGACAAGTACTTCAGTCGAGCTGTTCGGACCAGCAAGAAGATGGATTTTATACAGCTGCGCCAAACCGGTTCTGTGGAAGACTATATTCGTAAGTTTGAAGCATTGTCCCGATTTGCGCCCCATCTGGTGAGCAGTGAAGAAGACAAGATTCACCAATTTATTCAAGGATTGAAACCAGATCTGTTTAGGGGGGGTGGGGAACAACGGGGATTCATAACATACACTATACCGAGGTGGTGGCTAAGGCCTTGGAACTAGAAGAGGTAGAAGTGACGGTTCAGGGATACCACGATGGGCCAAAGAAGTTTGTTAGAGATGTGCAGCCACAACAGAATAGGGGTTTGCAGCAACAACAGAGAGGTGTTAAAAGGCCCTATGACCTAAATGAAGACCAAGGAAAAGGAAAACGCCTCAAGCTCCTCTATGTTCCACCTGCCAGAAGAACCACTACGGCGAATGCATGCTCTACACAGGCCGATGCTTTAGGTGCGGCAAGGTTGGTCATCTAATTAGAGATTGTCCTATGTCGCCGGATGCAAACCGAGCGAGAGTGGTGCCTCGAGTCTTTGCCCTGATGGAAAATGAAGATGCAGTACAGTACATGGGCATAACAGGTACAATTTTGGTCTGCGACAAATTGCTTACGCACTCATTGTTACGGGAGCTACCTATCCTTTTATAGCAATCAAGTAATTACTCAGGTGAAGTTATTACCAATGTCAGCCAACAAGTCCTATTGTGTCATTGTTAGTGATTTTCTACACTTTTACGCAAGTACACGTATCACTTCAAATAGTAAAAATATCGATCCCACGAGGATATTCTTAATTCAATTAATTGCTATAAAAATCTTATGAGAATATTAAAATGAATAATAAAAATAATTAAAATTAAAATCCAAACGATGATGTAACAAAAGAAAACAGGATAGACGAGATAAAATTAGTAACTGAAAGCCTTGGCTATGATCGATTTCTTCGTTACTATGATTTTACTACTGATGCTCTGGTAATGCTCTGCAGCATTGTCTATGAACAACAAGAATAAATTAATTCTAGGATGATTTCGAATTGCCTAGATAAATTCAATTTAGAATTTCTCTCTACGTTGAAAGAAGGTAACTAACATTGAATCTCTATAAACCCAATTCTTATTGCCAATCGAATTAATGCTAACTATTTTGTACCAATTTAATTTAATTAATTATTCGTGCATCTTAAAATTTATATTTATCTTTCGATACAATATAAACATGGATCATCAACCTATCTATCGATATGATCTGAATTAAGAAAGGAATATCATAAATAATCTTTCAATAAACAATCGCAATAACAAAACCGAGGTCATAGCAAAATCCGTAACGAATACTATCGTCCTAACCAAGTAATAAAATTTAGCTACTAGACATAATTAAATAAAATTCAAAGCAATAGTGTTAACAAAAATCATAAACAGTAAAAAGAAGAAAAGTGAGAAGATCAGAATAATGGCGTTGTCGGTCTTCTTCTCCAGATCCAGAACTCTCTGTAATCCTCGTCCCCCTTTTTTCTTAAAAATGCTCTCATTTTGTTTTGCATGTAATCTCCCTTTTTCATCATTCAGGCATTTCATCGAGCACATGTGCTCACAATTTACCTAACCTCCATTAATGGTTTTTCAACAATCTCCAACAACCAAAATTTAATCTAAATCCACCACAATTCATCCTATAATAAATTTCTCATCCTAACTATCAAAACCCAACTTAAATGCACCATCAACAACCACAACATGGCTAACCATCAATTTACAACCAAACTCAATAAATTCCATAACCCTAACTCGTCATAACCTAACTGAAAATCAACCCAAAATTGAAACTAAACACCTAGGATATACGGGCCTTACCTAGAACGTCAATTTGGGGAAGAAAATCGAAGGGAAACCGCCAAAGAAAGAAGGATGATCGACCGATTGAAGAATCGTGAGAGGGAGGGAGAAAGGGGGGGGGGGTTAGCTTGCGTGATCTGGAGAAAACAGAGAGGGGAGGGAGGGTTTTGTTACATTGTAATAAATTTTGACTTGACAAATTACCTTTTTGCCCTTTTACATGGTTTTCTAACAAATCCGTTATTTAACCTATCGATTGGGTTTCTCTGAAATTTTCTTATTTCTCCAAATGACCATATTAATCACTAGGGTTCTAACGAAACTTTCTATTCGCAAAACGGATATAATTTACTATTTTTTCCGAATTAAAACACTAAAGTGAAAAACTGAAACTCGACGTTATGCTATCAATTTAAATTTCTAAAAACTTCCTCATTTCTCTAAAAATCTTCATAAATTCCTAGGGCTCTAATAAACCTCTCGCTCGCAAAAAGGGGTCTATATCTCTTATTTACAAAAATGCCCCTAAAGCGAAAACCCGAAAAACCTGGGCGTTACATCTAATATCAATATGCTTGGTCTAAGAATGTTGAACAGGATTTTTAAAAATGTTAATAGAACTCAAATTATTACAGTAGAGTGTCATGACATCCTGTGTGACACTATAGTCTTTCATCATTTGTTTCATCCAAAGAAGCTGAGTACAACTGCTTCTTGCTGCAATATATTCTGCCTCGGTAGTAGACAGAGAAATAAAATTTTGCTTTTTGCTGAACCATGAAACCAAATTGTGTCCCATATAAAAACATCCACCCGAAGTGCTTTTTTGATCATCAGAACTACCTGCCCAGTCAGCATCACAATAACACACCAGATTTGCATTAGAGTCGAATGAATACCATATACCATAGTCGGTTCTTCCGCTAACATATTTGAGAATCCGCTTGACTAACACTAGGTGTGACTCCTTCGGATTTGCTTGAAATCGAGAGCATAAATCTACTCTATAACAGATATCTGGTCAGCTGGCAGTTAGATATAAGAGACTTCTAATCATACATCTATATAAACGCGGATCAACAACAATGCCCTTTTTATCTTTGAAGATTTTCTCATGTGTCCCAAGGGGTATTCTACTCGAGCGTGCATTCTCGAGCTTAAATTTTTTCAATAAATTCTTGGCATATTTGGCTTGAGAGATAAAAATATCATTCTTCTCTTGTTAAATTTGAAGTCCGAAGAAATAAGTGAGTTCTTCGACCATACTCATCTCAAATTTGCCAGTCATTTGAGCAACAAATTCATCCACCATCACCTGTGACACCAAGCCAAACACTATGTCATCAACATAAATTAAGCAAGTAAAAACTGACATTTGGCTCAGCGAACGAAAAGGGTTTTATCTACTCCCCCTCGCTCATATCCCTTGGTTAATAGATATTGCGTGAGTCGTTCATATCATGCACGAGGAGCTTGTTTGAGCCCATATAACGCCTTCTTCAATTTATAAACATACTCGGGATAACGAGGATCTTCAAAACTCTTTGGTTGAGCAACATAAACTTCTTCATTAAGAAAACCATTGAGAAAAGCACTCTTCACATCCATTTGATATAGTTTGAACCGCATAACACAAGCAATAGCCAATAAAAGCCGAATAGATTCAAGACGAGCAACCGGAGCGAATGTTTCATCAAAATCAATTCCTTCAATCTGTAAATACCCTTGAGCAACTAGCCAAGTTTTGTTGCGAGTGATGTTGCCATGCTCATCGCTCTTATTCTTGTAGATCCACTTAATACCAATAACATTCACATCGGGAGGACACGGTACTAAGTCCCAAACTTGATTTCGGGAAAATTGACTGAGTTTTTCTTGCATAGCTCCTATCTAGTATTCATCTAGTAATGCTTCTTTCACATTCTTGGGCTCGATAGTTGATGTAAAGCATGTCATTTGAATCATTTCACAATAATTTACTCTCGGCTTGTCTCTGGTTCGTATACCATCATTCAGACCACCAATAACATCATTTGTAGGATGATTCTTCTGAACACACGTGGATGGTTGTCTGTTGTATGAGGTAGCCACTTCTACTACATCAACTGTCTCTGTTTGATCTGTGACACTGCCTGAGACACCATCTGTGACATCGGTTGGAACGCTAGTGCCTTCATTATTTAAAATCTGATTTGCATCTTCTTTTGGATTATATGTTGTGTCCAGAGTGTCGTCAACTTGAACATTTGCAGATTCAATGATAGTTCGAGTTCTTTTGTTGTAAACTCGATAAGCACGGCTATTTGTAGCATAACCGAGAAAAATAGCCTCATCACTTTTAGGATCAAGTTTTCCTCTGTGTTCCCTATCATTCAACACAAAGCAAATGCTGCCAAACGGATGAAAATAATTAAGATTCAGAGTTTTACCTTTCCTTATCTCATAGGGTGTCATAGAAGTTTTGCCACGGAGATTTATGGTATAACAAGCTGTGTTCATAGCTTCAGCCCAGAATTTTTGAAGAACATCCCTTTCGTGTAGCATTACTCGAGTCATCTCTGCCAATGTACGATTTTTCTTTCAACAACTTTGTTTTGTTGAGGAGTCTTAGGTGCCAAGAATTCATGAGCAATCCCTAGATGTTTACAGAAATCCAAGAATTCAGAATTTTCAAACTCTCTCCCATGGTCACTACGGATGCAAATGATTTTCATGATGACACAATCTTTTTCACGTTGGAGTCAAGTGCACATCGATTTGAAGGCTTTAAAAGTGTCGGACTTTTCTCTAAAAAATTCCACCCATGTGTAGCGTGAGAAATTATCAATAGTAATGAAGACATACCATTTTCCTCCAATACTTTCAACGGCCATTGGAGCCATTAGATCCATGTGAAGCAATTCAAGCACACGGGTAGTTGTGGATGACTGTGACATCAGGTGTGACACCTTGGTTTGCTTTCCAATTTGACATGGTCCACATAATTTGTCTTCAACAAACTTTAATGTAGGAATTCCTTGGACAACACCTTTTGAAACAATCTTTTCCAGCATTCTGAAATTTACATGTCCCAACTTTCTATGCCATAAAACAGTGTCCTCCATACTCGATAAAAAACAAGTAGATGAGGAAGAAATAAGATAGCAATTGTCTGATGATCTAACTCCTTCAATAACACACTTGTTGTTTTGAGCGGACACCACACATTTTTCAAGCTTGAATTGCACATTCAGATCATGATCACACAGCTTGCTAATACTGATTAAATTAAATTTCAGACCATTTACCAAAAGAACATTACTCAACTTTGGTAGACCTGGAACATTTAGCGTTCCCTTTCCAATGACATCCGTTGAGACACCGTTGCCAAATGTTACTTTTCCCACTGTTTCGGGTATGATGTCCTTCAAATATTTCTTTTCACCTGTCATGTGCCTAGAACATCCGCTATCAAAATACTAAGTATTCATTGCGATTGCTTTTAGTGAGAGATGTGTAACATTACACTTCAAGCTTGACTTTTTCACCCATTTTTTAAAAGGAAATCTGTAAGAAGAAGCATTTCTAATAGTACCTAATCTTAGATCAGCAAGATAGGTGAAGCACTTAGGGCGAATATGACCACGACGATTGCAATAATGACACAAAGAAACATGTTTGTTACCTTTTCTGCTGTAGACATGATAGGATTCATAATAATTACATTTCATGGTGGTTCTTGGAGTCATTTTTACAACCTGCTTCCCTTTGTAATCAAATCCCGGTGCTGACACCGGCTGTGACACCGAGCTTCTCTTTACGAATTTCAATATAAAGCGATTTTCCTTTACTGTTACAGTCATACTATTTCTTCCTTTTTGGGATTTGTTCTTTTTCTGGCCCTTCTCTCTCTCTGCAGTGCTCTCTTTGTTGACCGAAATTTTTGTTTTGTCTTTTAGTGCTGCCCTTTTTCGCATCGACCGCTGCCCAGTGCCTCTCTTGTGATGTTTTGTCTTTTAGTTCATTCTTTTAGATCGCCACCTCAGCTTCGTCCATTTCTCTCCAAGTCGTCCATTCTTCTTTTATCGTCCATTTTTCCTTTTTGTCGTCCATTTTTCCTTTTTGTCGTCCATTTCTCTATCCATCATCCATTTCTCTCTTATTGTCTTCCACTCTCTATCCATCATCCATTTCTCTCTTTTTGTCGTCCACTCTCGATCCATCGTCCATTTCTCTCTCTGGTTCTTGTTCCACGTGCTTCAATAATTTTCAAATCTCTTTCTTCCAATTAACTCTTCCTTCTATTTTCCAAATTTCAATTTCTAACGCCCCCGAATACGCCCTGGCTCGGTGCGCTACTTTGCTAACCTATCCCGCGTTTAAAACGCAATTAAAAATAATTTTCGTAAATTTTTCCCGAGCTAAACACCTCAAAAAATCATGAAATTTTAACTACACATTCCCGACACCCAAATCTTCAAGTCCCGTAAAAATTTTAGAAAACCGACTTAAAACGGCTAACGACAAAATAGAGAACATAACCCGACAAAAATCGACAATATAATGGCTAAATTTTCTACAACCGAAAACCTAAAAAAAACCAACATTTACACCAGTATAAATTCACAAGTATTTACACTAAACAACTCTCCCAAAATCAACCATAAAATCTCAAAATCTCAACTACAAACCACAACCCGAAATCTAACTAAACTTAACCAAATACAAATCTCACATACATCCCGAAGACCATGGTCGAGATGCCCGACAACTGCCCGCACCGGCATGCCCCGTGCATCTCCTACTGCTCCCAAGTCCTGGCTCACTCACTTAGCTCACCTGTAACCGCGTCGTTACCTACACCACAGAACACGCACACACACGTAAGCTTACGCTTAGCAAGTAGAGGACAACAAGTACAAACATACACTATGCACACACAACTCTCACACAATCCTAACACATGCCGTTCCACCCCAACATCTTTCGTAGCAAATCCACTCACAACATCTTACATATACTCAGTCAGGTGCCTCTTGCAGAACCTCCCGAAGTTTGCCATTTTCAGACACTACTACTTCGCGACGAGGAAACCACTGCATATCTTTTGTGGAAACCTCCCGAAGCTTGCCATATTTCAGACACTACTTCGCGACGAGGAAACCACTGCATATCTTTTGTGGAAACCTCCCGAAGCTTGCCATATTTCAGACACTACTTCGCGACGAGGAAACCACTGCATATCTTTTGTGGAAACCTCCCGAAGCTTGCCATATTTCAGACACTACTTCGTGACGAGGACCACTGCATATCTTTTGTGGAAACCTCCCGAAGCTTGCCATATTTCAGACACTACTTCGCGACGAGGAAACCACTGCATATCTTTTGTGGAAACCTCCCGAAGCTTGCCATATTTCAGACATACTTCGCGACGAGGAAACCACTGCATATCTTTTGTGGAAACCTCCCGAAGCTTGCCATATTTCAGACACTACTTCGCGACGAGGAAACCACTGCATATCTTTTGTGGAAACCTCCCGAAGCTTGCCATATTTCAGACATACTTCGCGACGAGGAAACCACTGCATATCTTTTGTGGAAACCTCCCGAAGCTTGCCATATTTCAGACCACTACTTCGCGACGAGGAACCCACCGCCAACAGACCACTTTCAATCCATATCGTACTCACATTTCAAAACCATGCTTAACCACAACCAAACACTTAAACCATGCTTAACCACAACCAAACATTTAAAACCATGCTTAACCAAACAAAACATTTAAAACCATACTTAATCAAACATTCAAGCAACCAAATCAGAACAAAGCAACCAAACAATCAAATAATCTCAAACACTAACAATAACAACCCAGCAATTCATCAAACAATACTCAAACACTAACAATACACTATCAAACAATAAATCCTACATTCTGTGGTGTAGGCCCGAAGGCAACAAACACACGTCCACTACTTACCTGAACGCTTGGCTTTCGCTTGCACACTTCTACCGGTCAAATCACTTGTCCAACGACCTTAAATAACGAATCTTAGCTTAATAAGCCATCAATAAAATCTACAAATTCTTAAACCTAAAACTAACCAACACCTAAACACATTTCACTATTAAAACTCAAAACCCGATTTTTGTACCATTTTTTACCGTCAAACTTCAAACGGTACGGAATTCGATGTGCCACCCCAATTCGGAAACCTCTACACGTCTACTATCCATTGAAATACTTAAATCAATTAAACAAACACCCTAGCCAACTCGAAATCCAGCAAACAGAATCGGTACAATTTATGCCTAAAAACCGATTTTGTGTATTTAAATTCCAATTCACAATCTAATCATTCTAACAACCTAAACTAACATATCTAAGGCTTAATTAATCAAAAGAGGAAGAAAACCCTCAAGGAAAATCCAATTTTCGGACTCCTTCTTTTAGGGTTTTCAAACTCCCCCTAAAACCACTTAAACCTCACTAAAATCTCTCACAAACTTCATCCACATGCACATAAACCAAAACCCAATCGATTTTAGCTTGAAAGCACTTGAGAAAATTGAAGAACAAGGGAGGGGAAGCGTCGGCTATGGAGGAGAGGGAGAGAGAGAGAGTCGATGGAGAAGAAGAAGAAATAGAAAACCTTAACATTAAATACACTTTTCTTTCCTTTTAATTTAATTCATTTAATTCCCTTTAAATTACCATTAAGCCCTCCCTTCCTCTTTGTATTTCCAACGCCAAAGCCAACACCAAATCACCACTTTTCCATCCATTTCATTAGATTTTTACTAACTTTTAATTGGTTAAAAGAGTGGACTTTTCCAACTTAAAAATTATCCACCAATCACATTTGAGTTTGACTTGTCAAACTCTCCACTTCTCCTTTCACTTCTAATACCCTTCAATGTACACTAATCTTGAATAATTAACTATCATGCTTGACCTAGACTAGGGTTACATACGTTTCGAGAAAATTTCGGGTGTTACAATCCACCCTCCTTATAAAAATTTTGTCCTCAAAATTTGACGTACCTTAGTTATTTCTCAACTTACTCTACCTAACTCTACCCCAATAGCTCTTAGGTTGTCACTCGAACTCACAACCACTTTACGACTTTACTCACTCATCAAGTCCTAAATCATCTCTTGGGAAATATTAATTTCTACATCTATTGACTTTACTAACTCAGCTCTCCATAACCCAAGTTCTCAAATATCCACCAAATATTTACATAACCTAAGCACTCATCACCATACTCTCAAACTCCTCTATCCGAGTACTGCTAACTTTCTACATCTCCAACGTTTTCATTTCCGAACTATGTCCATTTGTTTTAAATTGAGCACTCATCACTTAGACCCTTAAATCTCTCCAACTTAGTTCTCACTCTACCTTATTACTCTAATATCTTTACTCACCTCATTACTCATCACTCGTATCTTCAAACCCTTCTAACTTAGTTCCATTTATAACTTTTCACGAGCTCAGTTAATCTAATTCCTTACTTTTCTAATCCAGTATTCATCAAACAAGTATCCGCCAAAGACCTACGTAACCACCTCAAACCTCCAAAACTACTTCAATAGCGTACTAAAAATTGACTAAGGAAATCTCTTACCCTAAGTCCTTAATTTCAACTTCTCAACCTTCCTCAACTGCATAACACTAAAAACTTAGTGAATAAACTTCTTACCCTAAGTTCTTAGTTCAAAATCCCCCTCTAAAATACTATCTCATCTTACAACTATTCGTTACTCATTCTAACATCATCCACGCACTCCAAACTTCACTACCTAAATCAATCTACTATGCTCTCGAAGTACTAGAGTGCTCATAATTACCTTTACTACACTCAATTTATCTCACTTCTATTTCATTCCTAACCACACACTCTCAAAGTCTTAGCTTCGGTGTATTCCCACTTCGACTCTAGCCCATATCCACTACTCAACACTTTATAAATCAATATCCCCAAAATTCATTTTGCTCAAAATTCTTATTCAGTGAGGATTTCTTTATCCATTCTCTCCAACTAATCCTCATAGCTACATTCACTGCTATGAATCTCATCCATTATAATCTCGATCATTCATCGAGGGTTGTCAACTCTCTATGACTCTAATTTAGGGTCATTCTAAACTATATACCTCAATACTCAATAATCCCTCCAATTATTGACTTCACAATACCTAACTATCACTTAACTTATAAAATTATCTAACTTAAACTTCCTTTTAGTCCTAACAGTACCCTACCAATCACAAACTGCTACCACCAAAATAATACAACATACCCCAGTCTATCAAAATAAAGAAAATAGCCATTGAACTACAAATACCATACCTAAGATCACTGTTAAATCCTGCGTGTTGCTTTAGCCTGACCCTTCTTTTCTATAGGACAATTCTTGGCTATATGTCCAGGCTTATTGCAATTGAAACACTGATTGGTCTTTGGCTTTGGACAATCTCGGGCAGCATGGCCAGCTTTAAAACAGTTAAAACATTTTCCCTCGTATTGACCGCACTCTCCTGGATGAAATTTCAAACACTTAAGACATTTCGGAAAACTTCTTCTTTGCTTTTGTCGTGGTTTCTTTCCTTCTCTTTGGTCACTTAAAGTATCTCCCGGTCTTTTAGGTTCCTGAAGCTGTGAAGAAGATCCATCATCACCCATCTGAGTTGTAATTCCCATGAACATTTGACCCAGAACTTCTGCCGGTTTAATCAACTTACCAGCAGCTTCCTCCACCTCTAACGCCTTCGCTACCACTTCACTAAATGAACTTCTCGAAATTCCGAAGGTCTTCACCAACATATAAATCTCGGGCTTCAGGCCCTGCACGAACTGAAAGATCTTGTCTTCTTCCCGACTGATCATGTGGCTGGCAAACCTAGACAACAGCTCAAATTGCTGAATATAATCTCCCACTGATCCCGTTTGCTTTAGAGCCATGAACTCCATCCTCTTTGCAGCCTGAGCCGTCTGGTTGTAGTACTTGTCAAAGAACAACTCCTTAAATTCTTTCCAAGTTAAGCCTTGAGGACCGATGGTAACCTTCACAGTCTCCCACCAGCTTTGGGCATCATTTGCTAAGTGGAATGTTGCACACTTCACCTTATTCTCTTCCTCTACTTCAGCGAGAGTAAACATATTCTCTATAGTACATATCCATCTCTCCGCAGCTGTCGGATCTGTTAAACTACCCTCAAACATTGGTGGTTTTAATTTCCGAAACTTATCCCCCTTAGAACTAACTCCAACATTCCCCGGTCCTCCCTGACTTAACAATGATCCAAACAAATCGGCCTGTCTACCAACTAATTCCGCTTGCCTAGTGACCAAATCTGTAAGCTGCTTGACCGACTCCTCAAGCGGGTTTCTAGGTTGCTTTGGTTGTCTTTCGTTTCTCGGCATTTTGGATCTATTCCTGTACAGGTTTAAAACAATCTAATCTTAGAAAAGAAACTAACTAAAAGTAAAGAAATACTCACAGTCGGTGAAGCACGTTGCATGGTGGCCGGCATTGTCGGGTAATCCTTTGAACGAATCGACCATTTTGCTCTGATACCATCTTATAACGCCCCCGAACCCGCCTCGGCTCGGTGCGCTACTTTGCTAACCTATCCCGGGTTTAAAACGCAATTAAAAATAATTTTCGTAAATTTTTCCCGAGCTAAACACCTCAAAAAATCATGAAATTTTAACCACACATTCCCGACACCCAAATCTTCAAGTCCCGTAAAAATTTTAGAAAACTGACTTAAAACGGCTAACGAAAAAATAGAGAACGTAACCCGACAAAAATCGACAATATAACGGCTAAATTTTCTACAACCGAAAACCTAAAAAAAACCAACATTTACACCAGTATAAATTCACAAGTATTTACACTAAACAACTCTCCCAAAATCAACCATAAAATCTCAAAATCTCAACTACAAACCACAACCCGAAATCTAACTAAACTTAACCAAATACAAATCTCACATACATCCCGAAGACCATGGTCGAGACGCCCCGACAACTGCCTGCACCGGCACGCCCAGTGCATCTCCTACTGCTCCCAAGTCCTGGCTCACTCACTTAGCTCACCTGTAACCGCGTCGTTACCTACACTACAGAACACGCACACACACGTAAGCTTACGCTTAGCAAGTAGAGGACAACAAGTACAAACATACACTATGCACACACAACTCTCACACAATCCTAACACATGCCGTTCCACCCCCAACATCTTTCGTAGCAAATCCACTCACAACATCTTACATATACTCAGTCAGGTGCCTCTTGCAGAACCTCCCGAAGTTTGCCATATTTCAGACACTACTTCGCGACGAGGAACCACTGCATATCTTTTGTGGAAACCTCCCGAAGCTTGCCATATTTCAGACACTACTTCGCGACGATGAACCACTGCATATCTTTTGTGGAAACCTCCCGAAGCTTGCCATATTTCAAACACTACTTCGCGACAAGGAACCACTGCATATCTTTTGTGGAAACCTCCCAAAGCTTGCCATATTTCAGACACTACTTCGTGACGAGGAACCACTACATATCTTTTGTGGAAACCTCCCGAAGCTTGCCATATTTCAGACACTGCTTCGCGACGAGGAACCACTGCATATCTTTTGTGGAAACCTCCCGAAGCTTGCCATATTTCAGACACTACTTCGCGACGAGGAACCACCGCCAACAGACCACTTTCAATCCATATCGTACTCACATTTCAAAACCATGCTTAACCACAACCAAACACTTAAAACCATGCTTAACCACAACCAAACATTTAAAACCATGCTTAACCAAACAAAACATTTAAAACCATACTTAATCAAACATTCAAGCAACCAAATCAGAACAAAGCAACCAAACAAGCAAACAATCTCAAACACTAACAATAACAACCCAGCAATTCATCAAACAATACTCAAACACTAACAATACACTATCAAACAATAAATCCTACCATTCTGTGGTGTAGGCCCGAAGGCAACAAACACACGTCCACTACTTACCTGAACGCTTGGCTTTCGCTTGCACACTTCTACCGGTCAAATCACTCGTCCAACGACCTAAAATAACGAAACTTAGCTTAATAAGCCATCAATAAAATCTACAAATTCTTAAACCTAAAACTAACCAACACCTAAACACATTTCACTATTAAAACTCAAAACCCGATTTTTGTACCATTTTTGACCGTCAAACTTCAAACGGTCATAACTTCCTCATTTTTCAACGGAATTCGACGTGCCAACACAATTCGGAAACCTCTACACGTCTACTATCCATTGAAATACTTAATCAATTAAACAAACACCCTAGCCAACTCGAAATCCAGCAAACAGAATCGGTACAATTTATGCCTAGAAACCGGTTTTGTGTATTTAAATTCCAATTCACAATCTAATCATTCTAACAACCTAAACTAACATATCTAAGGCTTAATTAATCAAAAGAGGAAGAAAACCCCCAAGGAGAATCCAATTTTCGGACTCCTCCTTTTAGGGTTTTCAAACTCCCCCTAAAACCACTTAAACCTCACTAAAATCTCTCACAAACTTCATCCACATGCACATAAGCCAAAACCCAATCGATTTTACCTTGAAAGCACTTGAGAAAATTGAAGAACAAGGGAGGGGAAGCGTCGGCTATGGAGGAGAGGGAGAGAGAGAGAGTCGATGGAGAAGAAGAAGAAATAGAAAACCTTAACATTAAATACACTTTTCTTTCCTTTTAATTTAATTCATTTAATTCCCTTTAAATTACCATTAAGCCCTCCCTTCCTCTTTGTATTTCCAACGCCAAAGCCAACACCAAATCACCACTTTTCCATCCATTTCATTAGATTTTTACTAACTTTTAATTGGTTAAAAGAGTGGACTTTTCCAACTTAAAAATTATCCACCAATCACATTTGAGTTTGACTTGTCAAACTCTCCACTTCTCCTTTCACTTCTAATACCCTTCAATGTACACTAATCTTGAATAATTAACTATCATGCTTGACCTAGACTAGGGTTACATACGTTTCGAGAAAATTTCGGGTGTTACACAATTAATTTGTTTTACTCTTCTATGATTCCAGCATCCTTCTGTCTCTTCATATTCAGAGCCACAAATTTTCTCATTTTTCTTGATTTGTTTTCTCTTTCTTCACGATTCTCCCGCAATTGAGTTGATCTTTCCGCTATTAATTTTGCATTCAAATACGAAAATTTAAAATTCAAATTATAGAGAAAAATATGATCAAAATAGAAAATATGCGCGAAATATATTAAATTAAATCAAAGCACTAATTCTGCAGCATTATATAGCAATTGTAGTAAATTCCTAATAATTTATTATTGCATTCACTCAATTTATATACGTTCTTTCAACTAATTACCGTATAAAATAACTCTAATTTAAGAGTTATCAGTCATGCTACCATTCGGAGCATCACTACACATAGATCCAAAGATAAAGGTAGTGTCGTATCGGTAGTGTAACGACCCCAAACCACCTAGGGCCGCCACGACACTCAACCTAACGTTGAGTTTGACTTTAACATTTTGGACGGGAAATTTTTTGACTAAAACTCTGGAATATTTAATATGACAAGACATAAAATTGAAGGCACAATTTCGGATGACATAAAATGGAAGACTTCAACTTTGGAAGACAAGAAATCAGAAGTCTTAACGTTCGGGAAAAACATAATTCAGAAGATATAAAATTGGAAGACAGGAAATCGGTAGACATGATGTTCAGGAAACAAAAGTTGGAAGATATAAGACATAAACACAGAGAAAGCCTTATCTGGAATTCAAGACTGGAAGACATATTAAAGGCATGATAAATCAGATGACATATTTAAAGCTGGAAGACAATTAAAATTGGGCTACAAAAATAGATGACAGAAGAAAACAGGAAGACAGGAACATTTAAAATTTGGACGAGTACTCTGGACGAGAGCAGGAAGACAAGGGGAATATGAAAAAAAAAACAGGAAGACAGAATACTTTGGACGTTTGGAATAACAGGCAGAATGGACGACAGACGTGCAGTGGGGACTTATTAAAATGGGAAACATAAACTGGAAGTCGTGCAGTGGAAGACTTTGTAACGCCCCGAGTTTTCTGAACTCGGTTCGCTACACAAGATACTGAACCGAACTATAGGATTTTTGAGAAAATTCTAAAGCTTCTCTCAATGGACAAAATTTGACAATTTACAAGGTAAACATTGAAAATTTGCAGCGGAAAATCATTTGAGCAGAACAGAGTTGAGCAAAACTATGAAACGACGTTTGAATAATCAGTTATAATATTAAGAAATAATTCGGCCAAAAGAAATGAAGGCTTAAGCGTAAAATACTTAAAATTCGTAAAAGTCAAACACATCTTCCGTTGAACAAAGTCAGCGGTAGAGGCAGAAACAGAAACAGAAGGCTTCTACCGCCAAACAGTGCCAGCGGTAGAAGTAGGTACAAAAGACTCAGCGGTAGAAGCAGAGACAGAATCGACACGTCGACTTCACACGTCTTCCGCTCACATCTGCCGACGACGCGTTGGCTACTCATATCTACCGGTCACAAACGATAAAATTGACTGCATAATTCTTCCGTTTAAAACGACAGAATTACTATCTACTTCTTCCGTTCATAAAACGACAAATCTATTGCCTACATCATCCGATTACAAAACTACAAGGCTACTAAAGACTTATACCGAAGACATCTACCGATGGCTTCTACTGAAGACATCTTCCAATGACGTCAGTCGGATGATTCAATCCTCCAACATCTACCGGTGGACAAAACACTCAACATCCACCGGTGAACTTCATTCACCGATGGTTGAACTTGCAAATTTCACTCAAAAACATTCAAAACAACCTGACCCTAAGTAACTTCTGAAATCCAACAAATAACCATTTGAAACCAACATTTGTATCCTTATCCAATAAAAATCCTAAATTAGCAATTTGTAACAAAACCAAATCAGATTTTCATAACAGGAGAAACTCAAGTATTTTAAATCCTTCAGCTATACTATCATCAAAATCCTCTGCACTCCTCAATAGAACATCAGAAAATTAGACTCCACATACAGACATTAGTCAAACTGCCTCATCAGAACACCCAACCGTGGCATAGACGTGCTCCTTAAACTTCAACTATTATTCAGGGCACTTAGGGTACTCACCTGTTGCAATCTCAGCACCTACATCAAAAAACTCATCTATTAGCCTAATGCTAAGTAAGTAAAGCAGTAATGAAATGGAATGCTGAAACATAAATCTTAGACATGCGGTTTCTACTTTCACATCTCAGTTGCTTATGCATTCGTTTCTGGTCTGATCCCCTTGTGAAATTGGGAGTTGAATCACTTCTCCCAAAGTCATACATCCTTTCTCTCAATTAAGGGGCGGATTAGTTCCCTTAATAACTGTTCAGATCCCCCTGTGAAATTGGGAGTTGGATCAGTTTTTCCAAAGTCATGCATCCTCTCTCTCGATTAAGGGGCGGATTAGTTCCCTTAATAACTGTTCTATTTCAATTAATTCATTTCTCGCCATGCTATCGTGTATTTAAATTCATTTTCGTATACTTTCAAAACATGATTCGTGACAAACTGAAAACACACATAACATGCATAAACCTACTGTTTTATGATGTAGATCCGAAGGCACACTCGTACTCTACTTACCTGGTCTCCTGGAGATTGTTTGGTTGTAAGCTACTTCGGGAGTCTGCTCACCCATAATCGTAAACAGAGCACTGCATTACTAAACTTCATTCTAAACTATTTAGAAATCTTAGGGAAACTAGTTGGAAGTCCTGTTCGTCGAACATTCCTGGTTCACCCCAAAACTCAAAACTAACTCTCACTCACAGCATTCACGAACACTCCCCTACAAACTCTCTGTCATCTAATCACTAAAACAACAAGTAAAATGAAACAAAATTCACCTAGAATGGAGAAAATCAGAGAGGAAAATGTCGAAAGGGAGTCTGCTGAGCTGAGCTGAAAATCAAACGAAGGGAAATGGAAATAGGGTGGCGGCTACTATGCATTAAACGTAAAACCTCTTTCCTTAAATAGGTTATCCACTTTATATCTCAATTTACCATTATGCCCTCACCTAGTCACTCATTAGCCTAATCACTAATTTCTCCCAATTTCATCTATAAAACATTCATTACTAGTTAACAAAGTAAGTTGGCTCAATGAAACCGGGTGCTGCAGACTTACTGTAGACGACAGAAGCCGTGGACATTTGAAAGCAAAGACAGGATCTGTGGACAAACAGAAGCTGTGGATGTTTAAAATCAAAGACAAAATCTGTGGACAAACAGAAGCTGTGGATGTTTAAAATCAAAGACAAAATCTGTGGACAAACAGAAGAGGTGGACGTTTAAAATCAGAGACAGAAACAGTAGACAACAGAAGTCTGTTGACGTTTGAAATAAAAGACAAAAATAGTAGACAACAGAAGTCTTTGGACGTTTGTTTTACAGAAGGCGTGGACGACTGTTTTAAAGAACAGCGTGGACCACTATTCACATAACAGAATGGACAACTATTTTACAGAAGGCGTAGACGACTGTTTTACAGAAGATGTGGACGACTAACACTTAGCCGTATACTTTAAACAATTACTCGTCGAACGAGTACTGTGGACAATTGGACTTTGGACGACATTATCGCCCACAACTTTGGACGATAACTTTGGACGATATTTAGCAGAAAGACATAAAATAGGAGGCATAAGACCGAAGGCATAAAAGCTTCAAATCCTCAAAACCCGATTCAAAACGTAGTTTTAAACGTGTTAGAAAACACAATAGAAGTTGGAAAACATGACAGAATTCAAGAAATCGAACTGTATGGATAGTTCAAAGACTTAAGACAATCCACGCACAACCTAAAAAGAAAAAAAAAAACTCCAAACAGTTCCAGAATGTTTCAGAATATATAAACAACTGTCAAATACAGAGGTTTAAAAACTGAAACACCAAAACCTATACATTTTCAAATCCCAACAGAATTCCCACATAGACTATACAGACATGACATTCATTTAAAAAGAACTTCACTCTCGAGTTAGAAATATGTCTGGCTGCCACAACCACCCCCGAAAGCTCGTGCCACCAACCACCTATTCGTCGACCTGAGGCACAAAATCCTCATCCACGGGGTTCGTACCTACATCAGGGAGTTCAACTATGAGCTTAGAGCTCAGTAAGAACATATTAAAATGTAGTGATGCATATGCTATGCATGAACTTTCGAAATACAGTGACATTACAGTACATTATTTATATCTGTCAGAGGGGGTATAAGTGGGGCTTATAGGGGAACTGGCGTAGCAGAGGGTGCACTATCAGGCACGTTTCAAGAATACAGAACAGAACAGAGTAAGGGGCCAGTCCCCGTCCCACGCTTAACCGAACATTACATTACAGGTTTTATCTTTCTTAACTTCAAACCGTGTGCAAAAAACATTTGCATGACTTTCGGGAAAAACGTGTATGCATGAACATTTACAGTGCACAGACTTAACATTCTGGAAAAACAGTTCAAAACGCACATAAATAATAGGAAATCTAAACCATGCATTGAGGACAACATTAAACTTACTTATGGCCGAATCATCGACCTAACTACCCAATGATAATCCCGATGATATTTTTAGCCTAGTATCTCCGTGATGTAGGGCCTTAAGGGCCAACCTACGGGTATAAACTTACCTATTGTCTGTGAAGTTGCAAGCTTTGTTCGTGTAAATGTCCTCAGCGATTTACGAACCTAAATCATGCACAATCAGACATTAACCCTAAACTTCAGCAAACTAACGTTTTGACTTGTCCAAACACATTAGCTTTAGTAGATGCTTACCTTAGGTAGAGAAATAGAAAGAAACTGATCAGAGGAGCTTCGATGGTCATTTGTCGTCTGGAAGAGAGAACGCAGAGAGGAGTGAAGAGAACAGAGAAGAGAAGTGATGAAGGTTTCACGTAGGAGGAAGAACATATCTTGTTCAACAAGTTGAACACTTGGCAGTCATTCATTGGCTTCCTCCTACCAACCTTAATTGGCTTCCCAAATTGCCCCTCCATTGGTTTCTAACCAACTAGTTACTTAGTTCGTCGATTTGAGTTTTCTCCAAAATTCTCTTTTTCCTCAGAATATCCCAACCATTCCATTAAAATAATCATTATATTTATAACAATTAATTTCGCATGAAAATGCTGGGAATAATTTACATGGCAAAAATGCTGGGAGTTACAGGTAGGGGACGAGGAATTTGACATGGGCCTTAGCATGGTTAATAGGAAATGGAATGAACAAAAGGAATAAGGATCGATTAGTAAGCCTACGAAGAAACTTAAGGGTTCATCGGATAGGAGTAGCTGCATTAAAGATAAAGGAATTAGGGGAAAGATTCGTTTGTCAATAGACGAACGAAAGAAGGAGCTCAATAAGCACACAGTATAAGTTGAGAAAAACGAATATGGGTCAATAGTATAATGGGTTTGATGGTGAGCAAGGGGTCTACGAACATTAAAGGTTAAAACACTAAGTTTAGAATGACCAATGTGAGGAAGTTGGTTAATCCAAGGGCTACTAAATTTTGGAT
Organism: Begonia masoniana; assembly: GCA_022432975.1. Lineage (NCBI taxonomy): Eukaryota > Viridiplantae > Streptophyta > Magnoliopsida > Cucurbitales > Begoniaceae > Begonia > Begonia masoniana. Next base: position 36,986,767 of record CM039508.1, on the reverse strand, counting down.
TTTGATCAAGATAAAGTCACTAAGATTGCTCAAGAAGGATGCTGCAGTTGATTTACTTTAAGTGATAAATTGAGTAGACATTCCTATTAGCTGTGGCTCAAGGGAAAAAGTATCACGTTGGAAGATAAGACCGAAAGGGAAAGAGCTAGTGCAATTATGAGTGACTATTAAGGAAGGAAATTGCTGAGTTTTTCGTGATTGAAACCTTGAGAGTAGTTTCGATTATATAGTTTGTGAAATATAGGAATGAGTACTTTAGTTGTGAAACCTACGTTGGAACAGTTAGCGTAACCAGTGGACTGCCCGCGAAAAATAAGTGACTTAGCCCTTAGGGCACTACTGATGAAATAGTTTATGAGAGGTCATTACAAGGGAAATGTAGAACTCGAGTTGCCATACATCATGACTATGGTTAAAGTTGGTGAACTTACGTACGGGATTGGGTTACAACTCAAGGGTTATTTGAAATAGTTAGACGATAGTAAACCTAAGTGAGGTTAGGGAGCTGATGTATGATTATTAACTCTAGGTATAGCTGAAGAAAATATTGATTAAGGAGACCTTGAAGTTGATTTTATTGGGAAATTGAGGGTTTGAAATGAACACTGATCGGGAAAGGGCGAAAGGAATGGACTCAAAGAGTACAGAATGAACATAGGTTGAGGAATAAGGCCACTATGCTAAGCAAATTTTGAGGACAAAATTTTTGTTTAAGGAGGGTAAGATGTAACACCTAGCATTTTTCGGTCAGGTATTTATCCCAAAACTTACTGAACGGAGTTAATTTACTGTTTATATAATGATCATTTTATTAGAATTTGGACGCCGAGGTTTCCAGGTTTTCGCTCGTTAAGAATATTTTCGTAAATAAAAGAATTTAAGACCGTTTCGCGAGCGGAAAGTTTTGTTAGGATTCCGAGAATTTATTGGGATGAATGGAGGAATAAGAAATTTGCGAGGATCTAAAACGACGTGTTTCGCAATGTTTAGTTAAAAGTTAGGGCGAATGGTAAAATTGTAATTAAGGTAGATTTTAATTAATATATATATATAGGAAAGAAACCAAAAAACCCTCACAAACCCCCTCCACGGTTCTTCATCAGCCGACTCCTCTTCTCTCTCAAAAATCTTCTCCTCCCCACTATTCATTTTCCTTCTTCAACGTTCCTCCTCCGCCGAGCTAGTCGAATGATTCTTTCTCTGTTCTCTTCAATAACCAAAGCTCTAGGTAAGGCTTAGATAATTTATTCATTAAGTTTTGATTTAGGAGTTTCATTAGTTAGAGTTTGAGATTTTAGGACTTGACAATGTTAGAGTAACGTTAGTATTTATGAGTTTTTCATATTAATGACATTGATGATAGAATTTTAGATGTTGTTGATGTTTAGATTGAGAATCTAATATTGGTATGAATCTTGTGGTTATTGAACACAAATGCCATCATTGTTATTGAAAACAATGTTGCGCACTCAAGGTGCTCGAAAAAATGCCTAAGAGGTCTAAGCTGAATTTTAGGAGGTTACCTTAGCTAGAAACTTAGCTGGTTTTGAATTCAGATTATTTGGGATTGATTTTTAACATTTAAAATGTGAAATGTCTTAGGTGGAAAAGAAGTAAAGTGAAGGCACGACATTGCTAAGGAGTCCAGGTAAGTGGGTGTGTAGGTGCCCGGCCATTAGGGCCCTACATCAAAAGGGTACTAGGAAATTAGTATTGATGCTTGTTTGGTGATTTTGAATGGCTGAGAATTATGTTATGATGAGTAGAGTAGCGTTATGATATAATCTATCATATATGGCTTGCTTTCCTTAGTATGAAGTTTCTATGTGCACACATGTCCATGCATCATGATTTTCTCAAAAGCATACGAAAATATTTTATGTCCATGATTTTAATGAACAAGATAAGAACACGTATAATGTGTTTATGAATGGTTAAGTGTGGGACGGGGTGAAATGACCACAAATTGTCCACGAGTTGGACCACGATTATGTTTTCAAGATTATGTGTACGGTTCGCGGATCCTCCCACTGGTGGGGGCCGAACTGGCAGGAAGGCTCGTGGATCCTCCCGCTGGTGGGGGCTGAGTTGTTAGTGCACGATTAGTTCGCGGATCCTGCTACTGTGTGGGCCGGACTGGTTGTTACAAAAACTGTCCGAAAGGACCACGATTATGATTCCTTTGTCATTCCCCTCGTGCCCCTTAATCCATGTCGAGTGAGTAATGAATAAGAACACGAACATGAACATGATTTTCATGATATGAAATAAGAACCCGAACACGAACATATTTTCATGATATGAAATAAAAACACGAACACGAAAATGATTTTCATGATATGAAATAAGAACACGAACATGATTTTTACGAAGCATGTATTCATGAACATTTATGTAGGGGTGTGCAAAATCGATTTCGGTTCGGTTTTGGGAAGAAACCAAACCGAACTGATCACTTTTGATTTTGAAAAAATCAAACCGAAATTGGTATTTTAAATGACCGAAACCGAACCTGAATCGAACCAAAAGTACCGGTTTCGGTTCCGGTTTGGTTTCGGTTCTACATACTTTTTTGAATTTTCCAAAAAACAAACATAATAAGTCATTTTCATCCCATGTTCTTCCAAATTCTCCCTCCTGCCTTGCTCTCTGTCGATCAGAACAACGGCGTCGTTCACCTTCAGTCCAGCCGCTCGCAGCGGCGCTGCGGTCTCTAGAACAGAGGCCCCGCTGGTTACCAAATCTTCGATTATCAAACACGTCTGACCTACTTCGAAGTTCAATGGCCTTAGCAGTGCCGTAGTCCTTGATTTCCTTGCGGCGCATGAGCATGGGGATTTGGTTGTAGACGGAGATGCATGTGGCAATCGGGAGGGCGGTGTAGGGGATGCCACAGACGAGGTCGAAGGAGGCGGAGGGAGAGACGGAAGAGATAAGAGTGAGAGAAATTTGGGCTAGAAGGGAAGGGTAAGAGACGATAAGATGAAGATCCATGTAGATTGGTGAGGAAATGCCGGATTTGAGCTTAAAGTTTCCAAATTTGACGGCCGATATATCGTGAAGTTGCAGAATCAGAGACTCCATTGCTGCTGCTGAAGATGATGCTATCGTGGGATTCTCAACACACTACTTTCAGAATATTTTGATTGAAAGTACTGGTTCCGGTTCCGGTTCGATTTTGAACGATCCAAACCAATAACCGAACCTAAATAGTCAGTTTTTACCAATACCAAACTGAAGATCGGTTTCCAGGGGTGCAAAACCGATTCGAACTGAGCCGATTTCACTGGTTCCGGTTCGGTTCATCGGTTCCAGTTCGGTTTTACACACCCCTACATTTATGTATATGTTGCACTCATTACTAAGCATTAGGTTTATAGTTTAAACCTTATGATGTAGGTGACGAGTTGGAAGGTGAGGACCTCAAACCAAATGATGATGTCTAAGTCGGGTTGCTGGAGGGTGCTCATGGTGAGGATTTTGTGACTGAGTGGCGATTTTGACATGAGGGTGATGCTCATAGTATGTTTTGGTATATGTTTATGATATTGGAAGTGAAGGTAAGAAAGGGTTTTTCTCATGTTGACAAATACGAGATTGGTTGGTACTGTTTATGATTTAAAGAGGATTTTAAGACTAAAAGTTTTCACTCGTTTTCTTTAAGTCTTCCGCTACGTGTTCAAGTCGAGGTTTATGATGTTTATGTGCATGAGGATTCTGGAAATGAAATTTAAGTTTATAGAAGTTAGAGTATTGAAGTGTCGACTTCTACCGGATTCCTAGATGTCGTTCGGCAGATGTCGTTAGTGGTCGAAGATGTCGTTCGGCAGATGTCATTTGGCAGATGTCGTCCGATTATGAAGAGGTCAACTTCAGATAGTGGAAATGTCAACCTCGTCTGATACTCCTAGATGTCGATCGGCAGATGCGATTGGTAGATGTGTTCGGCAAATGTGTTAGGTAGATGTGATCGGCAGATGTCTAGCAGAAGATGTTGTTCGGCAGATGTCGATCGACAGAGGTTAAATCGGCTGACGTTGAGCGTAAATGTAAATCGGTCGATGTTGAGCGTAAATGTAAATCGGTTTATGTCGAGAAGCAGATGTTGTTCGACAGATGTTGATCGACAGAGGTTAAATTCGCAGATGTTGATCAACAGATGTGATTGGCTGATTCCCTTGTATAAACGACTCTGATGGTTTTAGTCTCATTTTAAACGTTTTAAAAGTCAATTTTTCATGTTCCAAAATATCTAAGTAGAGGTCAACGTTAAGTATGGTAATTGTGACGACCCGAAAGGGGAAACGGGTTTGGGTCGTTACAAATACCGTATAATTAATAACAAAGTCTTACAAGGTACAACCGTGTATAGTTATTCCAGAAGTTCCGAATTGACATTGTTTAGCACAAAATAAAAAGGATTAAATGAAATCGATTGGATGAACATCACAACAAATATAGGCCGTAACAAACTCGAATACCAAGAATAAACAATTAGAAAACTGATACGTGAACAATTAAGTATCGAAGAACGGAGGCTGATCTACTTAGCACAGGAAAACGACCTGTTCTCCTAGAACATCCCCCCGGTCTAGAGTTGTAATGCTCCGAATTTTATAAACCCGGTTCGTTACTCATAACCCGGACATAACTAAGAAATTTTGGACCAATTTAAAACTTCGCTCGAAAGTCAAAATTTGACATTTTTCTAAAACCTCAAAACGTTAAAACTTGCAGCGGAAATTCTTTTGAGCAGAATAGAGTTAGCAAAGCCATAAAACAATGTTTAAAAAAAAGTCTGTTAAAGTATTAAGAAAGTAACTTGGCTGGAAGAGATGAAGGCTTAAGCGTGAAATACTCAAAGTTCTTAAAAGTCAAACACATCATCCGCTGAGCAAAGTCAACGGAAAGGGCAAAAACAAAACCGAAGGTTTCTACCGATGACGTCAGCCGGATGAATCATTCATCCAACTTCTGCCGACTGCAAAACGACAAGTTTTGCTACTCGCGTCTACCGATGACGTCAGCCGGATGATTCGTTCATCCAGCCTCTACCGACTACAAGACGACAAAACTTTTACTCACGTCTTCCAATAGAACAAGCTTCATATACCGATCACAAAACGACAAAAGACCCTTACTCACCTCTTCCGATAGAACAAACTACATATACCGATCACAAAACGACAAACTTCTACTACATCATCCGATAGGTTTAATACCCAACATCCACCGATCGCTAAACGACAAAAGACTTTTACCTTCATCATCTGATGGATAAAATACTTGACATCATCCAGTTACAAAACGACAAAAGACTTTTACCTCCATCATCTAATGGATAAAATACTCGACATCATCCGGTTACAAAACGATAAATTTTCTACTTATATCTTCCGATGGCTTCCACTGAAGACATCATCCGATGACTTTACTGAAGACATCTTCCGATAGACAACAGAACAACAACTCTATATCTGCCGATAGACATCATCTACCGATAGATCAAAAGTACTCAACGAAAACAGTGTAGCAACAATTTCACTCTAACAAGAAAACTCCTACTACCAGTAGAACATGAACATTTTACTAAAAACCATTCAAAACTATTTAAATCAGTGTATTACTCCAAAATATAGTAAAACCACTATTAAACTGACAGAGTATCATTAACAGAAAAGTCTCAAGATGTATTCCAAAAAAATTAAAACTACTACTGTCATAAAAACTCAACGTACTTAAATTGAAACACTGTCAACTAAACCTTCACAACTACTGACATCAGTTAAACCGCCCCGCCAGCTGACAGTTCGATGCATGAATGCACCCCTCCAACCTTCCTAGCTCTCAACAAACTCAGGGAACACACCTGCTGTCTTTTCTTCACCTACATCACAAAACTCATCTATTAGCCTAATGCTAAATAAGTGAAGCAATCATGAAATGAAATGCTGAAATATAAATCTTAATCATGCAGTTTCTACTTTCTCAGCTCAGTTGCATTCACATTCATCGTAATCTGATCTCAATATTCCATTGGGAGTGAGATCAACTCTCCCAAAGTCATAAATCCCCTTCATCAATTAAGGGGTGGATTAATTCCCTTAACAGCTATAATGATCCCCAGGTTCCCTTGGGAGTGGGATCAACTCTCCCAATGTTATAAATCCACTTCATCAATTAAGGGGCGGATTAATTCCCTTAATAGCTATAATGATACGTTCTGTTCATGCCTTACCATACATTCCATGTAAATTCATTTTCGTATTCTTTCAAAACATGATGCATGACCAAACTGAAAACATTCAACATGCAGAAAACCTACTGTTTTGTGATGTAGGCCCGAGGGCACAAGCACACTTCACTTACCTGGCTCTCCTGGAAATGCTCGGTGTTGCAAACAACTTTGGGAGCTTACTCAACCTAAAACCATGGACAGATTATCGATTAGATTTTACTAAACCTCATTCTACACTATCCAGAAGCCTAAGGAAACTAGTTTAGGAGCTTAGTTCGTTATACATCTCCGATTACCATAAAACCCGAACTAGTTCGCTCACAGCATTCTCGAAACTCACATTTATCTACTCCCCAAATCATCGATAGTTACCAATGCAGCAAAGAATCGAAATAGAACTCACCTAGTTTGGAGAAAATCAGATGGAAGAATCGCCTAGAGGGCTCTGCTGCTTGAGCTGAATACCGAGAGGGGAGAGTAGGGAAAGAGTGGCGGTTATAGTGCATTAAATCCAAAATCTCTTTCGTTAAATACGTTATCTACTTTTTAAATTTCCAATTACCCTAATGCCCATGTCTAGTCATCCATTAACCCTACTTTTATTATTGCCAAAAAGTGTGCCATTAATTTAAAAAAAGAATATAGAATTGGTTTGATAGAACCAAGTGTTACAAGAGTGGTTCAGTGCTTAGCCCCCTAGTCTAGAGGGATTAAGAGAAAACGAAGCCTCATTCTTTGATGCCACGTTGATCGATCCCCTGTTCTTCAAGACTAATGGGCCATTGATGACGAATTTATTATGTTTTGCATACTTTAACGGTGATTTTGTTAAAAAAAATTCTTCGAAATCTATTTTACCATCAACCCATACTTTAAGGATAAATTTGAATTTTACCGTATTATAAATTCTTCAATAAAGGAAATATTTGATTAAAATATAAATATAATTTCAGAAAAATATTCCAAAAAATACATATACATATATATATATATATATATATATTTATCTCTCTATGATCTTTGTTAATTTCACTTTGAAAACTCTGTAAGAATGTGTTGAGCTTTTGCTTCTTCTCTTCATTTTGCTTCTTCATCTGGAGTGAGCTGCTATGAGTCTCAAAACTCATCTTGTGGTTGGATTGGGCGAGTACCAGAGTTTCTTCTGGCAGATGAGAATCTTTTCTTTCTCGATTTCGTATTCGTATTCGGTTTCTTCCTTCCGACACCCCCATCGCAGTCCCTTTGTGATAGTGGCTATAGCATCCACATAATAGCTTGATTCTCGTATTATTGCATACCCGTTCGGGCGTAGGATCCGGTCCATCTCCAACAGCACGTACTTCATCTCACATCTAAAGAAAAAGAAAAAAAAAATCATTCTTTCTTTGCCTATAATTACGAGTTTTTTAAATTTTATTATTTTAGTTTAGATCTCTTTAGTTGTAGATTAATATCTTTAAATTAAATATATTTTTTTTCGGACAAAGATTCTTCCCTCTCTCTCTCTTGGTGTTTTTTTTCCTATCAATATATTTCATTTCTTATAAAACAAAAAAAGCAAGCGTAAAACTCGCGTTTGTACCTGTGGTTTTCCGCCGTGAAGAGGCCGTCAAGGTGGAGAAGATCGTAAGTTCGAGGATACGTTGAAAACGCCTCGCACCTGCCAAAACACATGTTGCAATTATCCTCTTAAGAACACAATTTTCAAAAGCTAGCAAGTCTGCAGGATAGAACTATTGTTTCATCGCAACAAGTTCAAAAGCTGATTTTTCAGCTCATCTAGCCAAAATAGCAGGCTTCTAAACGCTATGTCAAATAAGAGATTGTTTAGAGAATAAAGAATATTACCAATCATGATAAGTTCCGATGAGACCTCGATCATAGACGACGGTAAGTGTGTTGGCCGCGTAGGAAGAAACAACGTTCATCACCCACAAAGGATCGTCGATAATGGAAGCGGCAAAACCTCCATAAATCGTGTTCATGTCCATAACATTTCTTATCTTGTCAGTTCCAATGGCGGGGAGCAATTTTTTGTAGTGCTTGACTCGAACCTTCCACTTACTATCGTCACGCTTAAAAGAACTAATACTCCCACCATGAAGATCTCCGATCCGTTCCGGTGCAATGTGGAGCCGAGCTGGCCATTTGGGTATGGCCGTCAAGCTTGATTTCTTCAGATTTGGATTTGGAGCGACTACACACCCTCGCAATGGAGTGTACCAAGCCGAATCCGGTTCAATGCTGTCATCGCATTTTGGGGGGTAGGAGTCAGGGGAGGAGGCAAGTTCGTCATAGCAACTATTATCAGTCGATTTCTGCCAAACGGCTATATCGTCTTTTTTGTTGTATGGTTTGAAGCACATTGAGGTTAGTAGCTTTTCCAATTTGTCATAATCTGCTTTCTGCTCTTCCACAGTCGTGTTCCAACCTCGCCAGCGATTTTCATAGTTGATGGGTGGACCCGACAAGACCCAAAAGCCTCCCGGACGAAGAATGCGACTCATTTCTAGTAAGTATATACCTCCTGAAATTATGGTTCAAAACATCAAAACATTAGCAAATACGATATGCTTATATCATATACTAGAAATTCTTGCAATTAGAAAGTTCATTACGCATTTGGTCGACTTAAAACCCGCATATTATGCACTATTGCTTATTATTTATAAAATTCGATCCAATTTGAGAAAACTTGACAATGTTTGAGTTAGTGAAATGTAGAATAATCACCGAATTCAGTCCACGGAATAAGGCATCTTGAACAATGAGCTATATCGAACGAGTTTGAGGGAAAAGGAAGTCTTTGTGTCGATATAATGCCAAGGATTGCCGGAATTCCACGCTCCAATGCAAACTGGACTTGAGCTTCATGGTTATCCCTTGGAGCAAGAGAAACTGTCAAAATTCCACGATCTAGCAAATCGCCTCCCCAACTTGCGACCTACATATATATCAATTACACAAAGTTCATCTATTGTTTGTAGAATATAAATTGACTATCAAAGTTAATAATGATCGAATACTTTTATGACAAAACAGGGTAAATGAATAAATAAATAATCATCAATGCGAAATGAACAAAATGACGCTAACAAGCGGAGATGTGACTGATCGTGCGGAAAATGACTCACCCCACAGCCAGTATCGATGGCAGTTCGGACACTTCCGTCTTTCATTTCTGGTATGAGATCTTGCATAAAATCAACGTATTTACCAACGCCTCGAGGAAACATCGTGCCACCGCCCGGAAAGAGGAACTTTTCGCCTTCTTTCCGAAGCCAATTTTGGTTAGACTTTTCCTTATTAATCCAATTGTATGGCACATTCCTGGACGCCAATATGAATAAGAACCCACTATAAGAAATAAATGCTCAAAATAGGCAATCAATCGTACCTATACCAACACTCGTCTCGGCTCTTCGGCCACTTGATCGGTACTTTATAGCCGTCCGGGGGTGGAATCAAGCATTCTTTCCTCTCAAACGCAGGTGGGCAGTGGCGTTCCATGAATGTAAGCCGATGGACTCCATACTTTTTCCACCTCTGCATGAAGAATTTCGCATCATAAACAAACTTCATATTCAAATGCAAAATCATCCCAAAAAGTTTCCAAAAACAGGAATTGCATATTCAAGCATCCCTCACAAACTTCAAAACTTACCTATTCCTTTAAATATATTTCAAATTTGAACTTCACATTTTCAAACCCATATTACCTTTGGATCTGTGCAAGGAGTATAATCTTGGTAGTCGCTGCTACATTCGAGGAAGGCAGTGGATTTAACTTGGAGAGGAGAAATCAATGATTCCTTGGAAGATGTGGCCGACTTTAGAAGATCATCGCCGGCATTCTTGTTATTGTATTTTTCATTCTCGGAACAAAAGATGCCCCCGAGGTAAAATGAAAACCCACATAGCACCACCATCAGGAGAGCCATGGGGACAACTTTTGCAGTTTTATCTGAATGAGGCCCTGGTTTACCATCTTTATACTTCATGGTCACAAAAAAAAATGGCCTGAAAATACACACCAAAGCAGCTATGAATTAGAGGAGAAGACCAACAGTTAATTTACAAGTTTCATGAGTCAAAAACCAAAGAATTGTAATTCGTTGAATGCGGATTTTGGAAGACTAGTAAGTCATAATACACCGTAATATCAGTTAGAAGTGTGATTTTGTAACATTTAGACAACAAAGGAATGCTAATATAGACATTTTGGCAAACACCTTCACAGAGCAATGCAGAAAGGCTGAATTTTTTAATAATGATCAAATTTATGCTAAAAGTATGCGAAGCCAACTCGAAAAAACAGGAATTGGAGTTGACAAGTGGAGCTAATCTAGATCAAACTTCGATTTAATGGAAAAAAATTAAATTAAGGTAGTAAAAAAATTTTAATTAGAGGCTAAACTCAGATCTAATGTTATAGGAATCAATTAAGCTTGTAAACTATAAGATCTGATTGTGAAGTACAGGAATCACTTTCCATGTCAACTGGCTTTAAAGTTTTCAAATAATACTGAGAGGGCCCCTTACCAATCATCTCTTCTCCACTAAGTCAGATAGACTAAAAGAAACTTCCCTCAATTTCATAAATAAACCAGAAAAGTAAGGAAATGAAGGGAAAACTTAAAGTAATATAATCATTCTTAAAACACTAGAAAGGTTTCCATGAATTGAACATCATTTTAATCATCAATAGAAGTATGGAAATCAAGCGGAATTTAAAGCACATGCAATGATCTTAAAAAAAAATTAAGAACTTCCTGAATATGGAAAGTCAATTGGAAGGTTAAAAAGCTTTTAAATTTTTAAAAAATAACAATGAAGAAAGAGCTAAATTCGACCCAGATCAAGCACTGTTTTTTGTAAATTTGTCATCATTATTACAATGACTGTGTAATTTTAGAACTAATAAATCAGAGGAGAAAAAATGGGATGTTGTCCCGGGTCAGATCTGTTGCAGGAAAAAAAAAAAAAGAAAGCCATTGAGAAAACGATTGAAAGTTGGAAAGACTGATTCAAAAATTAAAGCAAAATCCAAAGAGAAGAAGAACAACAACAACCCAGAAGGACAAAACTGAACAGTGAGGACGAGATGAAGACCATGGGAGCCACATAGAGAGAGAGAGAGAGAGAGAGAGTAGAGGATGTGAAAGCTCATAGATCATACTTCAATCAAGGATCTGGCCCCTCCAAAATACAGCGATGGGAGATGTGTATATCTTGAAATTCCAATCCGTAGCCAAGTTACAGAGAGAAACAGAGAGATTAAGAAGGATTTAGCAGGAGAAAAAGAGAGAAGAAGAAGCAGCTCCCCTCCCTGTTTGCCTCTCGTAGCTAATCCTAACGTAAGCCAGCTTCTTCCTCGCCTCTCCGCTTCGTTGTTCCCACGTATCTCTCCTTGTTTTCTCAAGTGACACACCTGCCTCTCTCTCTCTCTCTACTTTCTCTCTCCTCTGTAATTTTTTGTTTGTCCTAGTTTTGCAGTTCGATTATGGAAATGGGTTTTGTTTATCGTTGACTGGGGTGTCTGGAATCAGTGATTAAGCAGAGAAATTCACGCGGCAGGGATAGAACAAAACTATTCCTACTCCTGCAGATCTTGCAAATAATAAAACAATATAAATAGTAAACGACTTGCCAGTCACTCTCCGCCGCTGCCGGCTGCCTCAGAACTTGTACTGATGGACAAAGTTCAAGATATAGATATATTTCAAAATCTGAGTAACAAGAGATTTCAGACATGTTAAAACACTTTATTAACTGAAAATCATGTTATAACTGTGCTATATTTAATAGATAAATTAAACATAAGGGTTAAAATAATAGTTTAAGGCCAAATCTACGCATGAAATAATCATTAGAGTTTAAATTACATTTTATTTTTTATTTTTATTAACGTTAAACTTTGAGTAAAAAACTTAAAAAAAAAAACTCTGAAAATACCGTTAGCTGAATTAATACTAAAATAAATTTTGAAATTTAGATATTTTGTTTGCAATTATATGTACTTTTCAACTTTAATTGCAAAAAAAGTCGTTAGTGGTACTTGTTCAATAGATTTGGTATCAATTGGATGACAAATGATACCTAACTTCATTTTTGAAATTTGACCTACTCTCATTTTATTCTATTATTTATTTATAGATTTTAACGTCAATCTCCATCTCGTTCTCCCTAAACAAGTTAATGAATTTATTAAAATAATGTGAACGTTACAACTAAAAATAATATTATATTATAATATATAATGTTATATTTACATTATATTCTTACTATCTATTTTAATTTTTACGGTGTTAAATATTGATTAATGTAATTAATAACTTATTTTAATTATTTATAATTTATTATAAAGTAATTAATAAAACAATTTTTAAATTACAAGGTCATTAACAAATTCGCCTTCAAACTATATTCGTTAACATGACCACTCTTAAACTATGATCTGTTAACAAAACAACAATTGTTGTCTAAATGTCTGTTAAAATTTTGTCATGCGCGAGCCCAGTGTTGAATAGCGGGCTCCTGCTCCATAGACAGTATATAAATAACACGGTCAAAATCTCTCATATATAGAATTTTTTCTCTCCATGCAGAATCTCTCTTCCACTCGTTGTTGTCTTTTGGAGCGGAATCTCGCTGGCGAAAGGCGGGATCACGCCCATGATTATGTTTTTTTTCCTTGAGTGTTATGCTAAAAAAAAGTGAAGATACTTCTAAAAATGTGAATAATTTTCTGCTGTTTCGTAGTTGTATAATTCTTTTTCCAACGGCACGTGTAGTTTAGGAATTAGGACCCAATGAAACTAGGTTGCATTGTAAATGCAAAAGAACTAAGTCTTCGCATGAATCTGAATCTCTTTTATAGATTATGTTTAAATCTACTCGTTCAATTCGTATTTAAAGTTTTATCCATTTAATTTGTAGGACGAAGTCATGCCATTTGAATAAAGATCTAAAAATTGTGGTTTCAAAGTGAAGAGAAGAAGCAGTAAAGATGCAGGGAGAGAGAGAAAAAAAAACTTGGAAGAAATGCAAGAAAACTTCATTCAATTTAGAGTGGAAATTGAGTTTGAAGAGTTGAGCATCTATGGAGGTATAGTGGTGAGATGAAATCAAAGGTGGACTCTCGTTAATCATTGTACTTGTGGATTGAGATTCTTCCAAGGATAGGAGCAGTGGAATTGGAGTTAAAACGCCATGAAAATTTATTAGGCAGTGGGCATAGCCACGTTTGTAGAAATTGAATAGATGACGTAAAAACAGCTCGAAAAATAGTGTGTATTGTCTTTGGAGCGGGATCCCGCCCTTCGTCAATGGGATCCTGCTTCAAATAACAACAACAAGCGAATGAGAGCTTTCGTCTGTAGAGAAAAAATTGTACGTAGAGAAGATTTTGACCGTGTTATTTATATATTGTCCATGGAATGAGAGTCCGCTCTTCGACGACGGGCTCCCACTCCAGAGACAGTGTATATATTGATTCTAGTGCAGAAGCCCACTATAGAGAGCGAGATCCCACTCCAGAGACAATGTCTAAGAGCGGACTCCTGCTCCTAGACAAAAACTCACGGAGCGGGATCTCACTCTCCAAGACCGTGGTCATGTGCTACTAAATTTTAAAGGACATTAGTTTAAGGGTGATACTTTTAACGAATATAGTTTAAGAGCGAGTTTATTAATGACCCTATAGTTTAAAGATTTTTTTGTTAATTACATTTTATTATATTAATTGTATTTATCAATGTTTGTTAAGTTAGAAAATAAAAATTAGAAAGTAGGGATAGAAAATAATTACAGAATTAGTCTATTATAATATATTTGCCATTAGACAAAATTTAATAGAATTTCCAAATTTGTATTTAAAACAATTAAATAAGTTGTTTTTGCTGAAATCATAAATGATGTTGAATCTGTTTATTTTAATTATTTTAGAGTGATTGACCGGCTCTCCTCTCCAATCAATAGCAACTATCTTTTATTTAATTAAAATTATGCAAACTTGGTTTCTACGACTAGGTCTTTGATGTCACGTACAATATGATTCCATGAGCAATTTTAATAACCTTTAAATTGCATGCACATGGCTATAGTTGAATAGCTATTTATGCCTCAAATTGACCAAAAAAGGCTTGAATTTTTTTTTTCAAATAAATAAATAACTCTAATCAACTTCGTTTATCAATTTCATGATGCGTAATACTTTGTATGACTTTGGATTTGATTAGTTATAATTGTATTAATTGAACATTAACACAAAAAAACAAAAGAAATATTACTGAATTTACCTGAAAATCCTATCAGGTAAAAAATTGTGGACAAAATAGAGGATTTTATTGTGTCAAAATTGATATAAAAAAGAGAGTTTATATACGCAACAAATATAAAACCTTGTGATCATCGACTTCATCTTTTTCCTACCACTAGAGATTCCTATAAATAAATAATTTAGTTTACAACTTTTGTAGCACTGCAGACTTTATGGCCATACCTAAACAGATCTTGAGTCACTGCAAAGTGCAATCTAACAGTAGTGCTATTATTATCTCATAGACAATATTGATATCAATGGACCGTATTATAAATTTATTATTTTTTTGTTAACTACTTCCTATATTTTTCCTTTTAAATAATTGTCCATTAAGTTTTGTTTGTTTGGATAAAATTATTTATTTATTATTTATGAGTATTAATACTCATAAATAATTTTATCCAAACAAACAAAACTTAATGGACAATTATTTAAAAGGAAAAATATAGGAAGTAGTTAACAAAAAAATAATAAATTTTTAATTAAAATTTTAATTATAAAATTTTATAGAGAGTATAGTTTATAATTAAACTTAGACGACGAGCAAGATAGTTGATACCTTAAACTTTTTGACATTTTGACATTTTGACATTTTGACATGTTAGCAAACTGAGTTTTACCATTAAGAAATCCATTAAAATTGTTGCGTGGATCACATGATGGTACATTCAATTCAAACTCTACAGTTGTCACCTACTTTTTGTGTGACACTTCTCTTTTCCCCTCTACTATGCTAACCACCTCTCTCATTCTTTCTTGTTCTTTATGATTTTTGTAACACCCGATATTTTGGCTATGAAATTATCCCTTGAATTATTGGTCGGGATTATTTCGCTATTAATATAGTGAATATTTTATTGGAATTGTAAAATGTTTAGTGGGGGAGACCAAACTAAGGAGCAACCGAAACAAAGAACTAAATGACAATTTAGTTGGAAACCAAAGAGTGACAATTTAGGAAGTAGATTAAGGTTGGTGGGAGTGAGCCAACGAGAGCATGCCACCTGTCCAAATCTTGTGGAAGAAGCTAAATCTCATTTTTCTCTTCTCTTCCATGTTAAGCTTTCCACTTTCACACTTCACTTCTCTGTTTCCTTCCATCTCTTCTCTGTTTTCTCTCTTCCAAGCGACTGTGACCATTTCCAAAACTTTGTTTCTCCTGTTTTCTTCCGTTTCCTCCAGTGAAGATAATCATCTACTAAAGTTAATGAGTTTGGACAACTTCAAATGTGAGTTTTTGTCGAATTTTAGGGTTAAGATATTTTGGAGAAAGCTCACTGTTTTTGGATGAAAGCACGTAGATTAGTTTTCTAAAGGTTTGAATGGAGTTTTGAGCATGTCCTACTAAGTTATTAGTTAGCATTTGCAGCTCTGTTTATTTTTCCTTACGTGCATGTTATAGGTTCGTGCATCACCGAGGTTTCATGAACAAAACTTGCTACATTTCGGACAACAGGTAAGTTCATACATATAGGTTCGGCCCTACAATACTGAGGTACTAGGTTTATGTTGTCAAGATTGCCGTTGGGTAGTTAAACCATAGGTTATGTTTTATGTTAAGTGTGTTTTATTTTATGTCTTACTTTGTTGTTCTGTCACCTGTCTCTGTTATGTTCAAGCACCGTGAATGTTCATGCATACACGTTTTTCCTGAAAGTCATGTAAATATTTTTTGCACACGATTTGAAGTTAAGAAAGTTAAAATGTGAATGTAATGTATGGTTAAGTGTGGACGAGGACTGGCATCCTGTTCTTGTCCTTCCCTGGGACTCATGTAAAACCGTCTTCGCCAAGGACACCCTATACTTTGTCCTTCCCTAGGACCCGGAAATATTACTAACCAATGTCAGCTCCTGTTATGTCAAGTATGTATGTGCGTCAGTTCCTCTATAAACCTCACTTATACCTTCCTGTCCAGTGAAACGTAATGTAATGTAATGTCATTGTATTTCGAAAGTTCATGCATAGCATATGTATCTGTAGCACCCGGTTCTATCGAACCAGCTCTTTTATTATTAATAAAATACACTTGATTAGTCAATAATTTATGTAGGGTTATTAAATGACTTGGCAAGGGCATTAGAGTAAATTGCAATTTTCAAAGAGTGGATAACGTATTTAAGGAAAGAGGGTTGGGTTTAATGCACTGTAGCCGCCACCATTTCATACCATTTCCTCTTCGGGTTTCAGCTCAGGCAGACGAGCTCTCTAGGCGATCTTCCTCGCCCGATTCACCTTCGACCTAGGTAAGTTTTCCATTCATCTTCTCGATATTATAGTGAGTAGATAGCAGGAGAGTGCAATGTGTGTGTAACTTGGTGAATGCTGTGAGTGAGCTGAGTTCGAGTTTAGTGCTGAACCAAGAATGTGCGATGGCCCGAAGTTCTAAGCTAGCTCCTTAGATTTGTGAATGGTGTGGGATGAGATTTAGTGATGTTCTGATTAGTGTTCTGTTTATGACACTAGGTGAACATGGCTTTCAAGTAGTTGAAACCGAGCGATTTCCAGGAGACCAGGTAAGTAGAGTTTGTTTGTGCCTTCGGGCCTACATCACAAAACAGTAGGATTTATGTATGTTTGTATGTTATTGTCCAGTTGTCATGCATCATATTTGAGATGTACGAAAATGAATTTACATGATTTTGAATCGGCAAGGAAGGAACAGATTGAAACAGTACGTGAAACAGATACACTGTTAAGGGAACTAATCCAACCCTTAATGAGACAGAGGATATTTATACTTTGGAGAGTTGATCCAACTTCCAATTTTCACGATCGGAGGTGTGAATCAGAATTTACTGTTAAGGGGAATTAATCTGCCCCTTAATGAGTCAGTGATGAGTATACTTTGGGAGAGTTGATCCAACTCCCAATTTCACAGGGAGATCAGAACAGAAACGTTGAATGAGCACTGAGATGAGAAAGTAGAAATTGCATATTTAGGAATTTGTGTTTCAGTATTTTCCTTTATTGTACTGCTTTACTTACTTAGCATTAGGCTAATAGATGAGTTTGTGTGATGTAGGTTGAGGATACTACAGTGTGATTTTTCCCTGAGAGCATAATCGAGTAGATGTGGTTTGGGGAGCACATGCCAGGCATCGTTTGGCATCTAATGGGGCATTTTAACTGGTGTCAATGTTGTATTTTAAGTAGATGTAGTCTTATTTTCTATCGGAAGATGTAGTCTTATTTTCTATCGGAAGATGTAGTCTTATTTTCTATCGGAAGATGTAGTCTTATTTTCTATCGGAAGATGTAGTCTTATTTTCTATCGGAAGATGTAGTCTTATTTTCTATCGGAAGATGTAGTCTTATTTTCTATCGGAAGATGTAGTCTTATTTTCTATCGGAAGATGTAGTCTTATTTTCTATCGGAAGATGTAGTCTTATTTTCTATCGGAAGATGTAGTCTTATTTTCTATCGGAAGATGTAGTCTTATTTTCTATCGGAAGATGTAGTCTTATTTTCTATCGGAAGATGTAGTCTTATTTTCTATCGGAAGATGTAGTCTTATTTTCTATCGGAAGATGTAGTCTTATTTTCTATCGGAAGATGTAGTCTTATTTTCTATCGGAAGATGTAGTCTTATTTTCTATCGGAAGATGTAGTCTTATTTTCTATCGGAAGATGTAGTCTTATTTTCTATCGGAAGATGTAGTCTTATTTTCTATCGGAAGATGTAGTCTTATTTTCTATCGGAAGATGTAGTCTTATTTTCTATCGGAAGATGTAGTCTTATTTTCTATCGGAAGATGTAGTCTTATTTTCTATCGGAAGATGTAGTCTTATTTTCTATCGGAAGATGTAGTCTTATTTTCTATCGGAAGATGTAGTCTTATTTTCTATCGGAAGATGTAGTCTTATTTTCTATCGGAAGATGTAGTCTTATTTTCTATCGGAAGATGTAGTCTTATTTTCTATCGGAAGATGTAGTCTTATTTTCTATCGGAAGATGTAGTCTTATTTTCTATCGGAAGATGTAGTCTTATTTTCTATCGGAAGATGTAGTCTTATTTTCTATCGGAAGATGTAGTCTTATTTTCTATCGGAAGATGTAGTCTTATTTTCTATCGGAAGATGTAGTCTTATTTTCTATCGGAAGATGTAGTCTTATTTTCTATCGGAAGATGTAGTCTTATTTTCTATCGGAAGATGTAGTCTTATTTTCTATCGGAAGATGTAGTCTTATTTTCTATCGGAAGATGTAGTCTTATTTTCTATCGGAAGATGTAGTCTTATTTTCTATCGGAAGATGTAGTCTTATTTTCTATCGGAAGATGTAGTCTTATTTTCTATCGGAAGATGTAGTCTTATTTTCTATCGGAAGATGTAGTCTTATTTTCTATCGGAAGATGTCTTTAGTAAAGGCATCGGAAGATGTAGTCTTATTTTCTATCGGAAGATGTCTTCAGCAAAGGCATCGGAAGATGTAGTCTTATTTTCTATCGGAAGATGTAGTGGGAAGCCTTTTTGTCGCTAGTGACCGGCATAAAAAAAAAAAAAAAAAAAAAAAAAAAAAAGAAAAAAAAAAAAAAAAAAAAAAACAAAAAAACAAGCACGGTAATCGATTTCCCCCGCTGACGTCATCGGCAGATACAATCTGCCGAGAGATGCCTGTGTTTCTAACTCTTCCTGTTTGCGTCATCGGCGAAGTTGGAAGAGCGATTCCTCCGGCTGACGTCATCGGTAGAAGTTTTCTGTTTCTGTTTTTCCGCTTCCTTCCGTTGACCTTGTCCAGCGGTAGATGTGTTTGACTTGAGACTTTACAGTGTTTTGGTGATTTAGATCTTTATTTCTTTTGGTCGATCATTTCTAACATTTATCCGATTATCCAAACATTTTATTATGGTTTTGTTTAACTCTAAATTTGTTTAAATGTATTCCGCTGCAAGTTTTAAAATATGAAAGAAATTTTAGTCACGTACGGGTTTTGTGTGACGAACTGGGTTCAGATAACTCGGGGCGTTACAGTATGGTATTAGAGACATTCAGTTAAACTGTTCAAAAGATTACTCATCAGTGCCAATCGTTGCATGGAAGTACTCCAACAACTGTAAGTGTTTATGTTAGCTTTAGTAATTAGATATTTATGAAAGTAGTTAACCTTGTACAGGAATCCAGTATAATGGCCAGACGCCCCGGAAGACCTAGAGTGCCTAGAGAAATACCAAATGTGAGAAACGAAGAGGAGCCTAGTGTGATCAGACAGCTGACCGAATTGATGCGTCAGCAGACTGATATAGTGCGTCAACAATCTGACCAATTAGGAGTGCTGTTGAACCGGGAAGCACAAGGAAGTGCCAACTCGGGTTCTAGCAGTGAACATTCTGGAGATAGATTCCGGAGACTAAGACCACCCACATTTGACGGACAGTCATCTGATCCAGTTGTTGCTGAGGGATGGCTTAGGAAGATCGAAAGTATGTTCAGGTGTGCCAACATAGGAGAAGGAGACAAGGTCACGTTAGCAACCTTTCATTTAGCTGGCGAAGCTCAACTCTGGTGGGAGACAATGGAGACCACCACAGATGTCTTGGCAATGTCCTGGTCACAATTCAAGGACATTTTCTATGAGAAGTATTTCAACAGCACAGTCCAGACAGCAAAGAAGTTGGAATTCCTGAACTTGAAGCAGACAGGATCAGTGGCTGAGTACAGTAGACAATTCGAGTCCTTGTCCAGGTTTGCTGGACATTTTGCTCACAAGGACGAGGATAAGGTGTTCAAATTTATACATGGACCGAAGCCAGAAATTCACCGAGGAGTTAAGTTCTGTGGCATTAAAGGCTTGACGTTCAGCGAGGTTGTGTCCACTGCGCTGGAGGTGGAAGAAGCTGAGAGGATGTGTGCCGGGCCAAGGGAGGTCCCACCAAGGTTTAACCAGCCGCACCAACAAAGAGGAACGAAGAGGTCAAGTGATGGCCAAAGTAGTCAAGGAACAGGAGGGAAGGTGCAGAATGTCAAGAAATTTCCCCAGTGCCCTAAATGTTTGAAGAACCACCCGGGGGAATGCAGACTGGGTTTTGGGAAGTGTTTCAACTGTGAGGAGGTTGGACACACATACAAAGAGTGCTCTAAACCAAGAATCATCAGATGTTACAACTGTAACAAGGTCGGTCACGTTAGTAGAGACTGTCCAGTTCCCAAGAGTGGCCCTGCGATGATTAAACCAAGGATGTTCTCCATGATGGAGTCAGGGGATGAAGACAGCCTGCTGTGGTGTCAGGTACTATATTGATAAACTCTGTACCTGCTTTTACCTTGATAGATTCTGGTGCAACGCATTCATTTATAGCATCTACATTTGCTGATAAGTTAGATGTACAGTTTACCCCTTCCATGCATGTGTTTAATGTTACATTACCTTCTGGTGAGCGCATGCACTCCAACCGAGTGATGCTTGGCAGTGACGTGTTAGTGGGAAACATGAATTTGCCTGCTGATCTCATTATTATGGATATAATGAGATTTGATGTAATCTTAGGAATGGATTGGCTGTTTAAGCATTATGCTACGATTGATTGTAGGACTGGAATAGTTAGTTTCCAACCCCCTGGTAACCCGAAACATACCTTCCAAGCTTCAAAGAAGAGCAAGGAAATGACTGTGATGACTTGAATTAACACTAGACCTTCCCTATGTGGAGAGTATTTGTGCTTCTTAGCTAGTGTTTTAGACACACAGCTTGTAGGAAAGGCAAACCCTCAAAATGTTTTAGTTGTCCAAGACTTTCCTGATGTATTTTTAGATGACCTTCCTGGTTTACCACCAGATAGAGAAATCGAATTTGTTGTAGATGTCTACCCCGGAGCCGAGCCTGTGTCTAAAAACCCGTATAGACTAGCACCATCAGAACTTAAAGAGTTAAAGAAACAGTTGGAGGATTTGTTGGAAAAAGGGTTCATACGCCCTAGTTTTTCACCATGGGGTGCACCTGTCCTTTTTGTTAAAAAGAAAGATGGATCTATGCGTATGTGCATTGATTATAGAGAATTGAATAAGCTAACTGTCAAGAACAAGTACCCTTTGCCAAGGATTGATGATTTATTTGATCAACTTAAGGGTGCGAGAGTTTTCTCTAAGATTGACCTTAGGTCCGGTTACTATCAGTTGAAGGTTAAATCTGAGGATATCCCAAAGACTGCCTTTCGCACAAGGTATGGACATTATGAGTTTTTGGTCATGTCTTTTAGTTTGACTAATGCACCAGCAGCCTTCATGGATCTTATGAATAGGGTGTTTCACGAGTATTTGGACAAGTTTGTCATTGTATTCATTGATGACATACTAATCTATTCTAGAACTAAGGAAGAGCATGCAAAACATTTGAGTTTAGTGTTAGAAGTACTGAGAAGACACCAACTTTATGCCAAGTTTTCTAAGTGTGAATTTTGGTTGGACCAAGTTCACTTTTTAGGACATGTCATCTCTGGTGATGGCATATCTGTGGATCCAGCTAAGGTTCATGCAGTCAAGGAATGGCCCCAACCGAAAAATGCTACGGATATCAGAAGTTTTCTTGGACTTGCAGGATATTACAGAAAGTTCATTGAAGGATTTTCGAAGATTGCTACACCCCTTACTATGTTAACAAGGAAGAATGTGAAGTATATTTGGACTGATAAATGTGAATCCAGTTTCCAGACCTTGAAACAGAGATTAACCAATGCTCCAATTTTGACCCTTCCAGTTGATGATGGTAAATTTAGTATTTATTGTGATGCCTCGAAGATCGGTTTAGGATGTGTATTGATGCAGGATGGTAAGGTAATAGCTTATGCCTCTAGGCAGTTGAAAACTCATGAGAAGAACTATCCTACGCATGACCTAGAACTAGCCGCAGTAGTATTTGCACTTAAGATTTGGAGACACTACTTGTATGGCCAGTCTTGTGAGATATTTTCAGACCATAAAAGCCTGAAGTATATTTTCACGCAGAAGGAACTAAACATGAGGCAACGTCGATGGTTGGAATTTGTAAAGGACTATGATTTCGAGATTAAATATCATCCCGGCAAGGCAAATGTTGTAGCAGATGCCTTGAGTAGAGTAACAACAATCCCAGCTATGAGTTTCAGTATGCCATTAGCTTTAGAGTCAGAATTTCAAAAGTTTAATTTAGAAACAGTATTCAGTATATCAGCTATACTCTCAGCCATGACCTTAAGGCCTACGCTTCTAGAGAAAATTAAGGAAGCTCAGACGAATGATGATGAGTGTAACAAGTACAAGTCGAGCATGGATTCTACGGACAATTTAGACTTTAACTGTTCTGCCGATGGAATCTTTAAGTTTAGAAATAGGTGGTTTGTTCCTGCCAATAATGAGCTTCGCGAAGAAATTCTTTTTGTGGCTCACTCGTCCAAGTTCTCTATCCACCCTAGGAGTACAAAGATGTACAGAGATCTCAAGCAGTATTACTGGTGGCCAGGTATGAAAAGAAGTGTGGCGAGGTATGTAGAGTCATGTCTGATCTGCCAGCAAGTCAAAGCTGAACACCAGAGACCCTCAGGGACATTGCAACCCTTGCCAGTTCCCGAATGGAAATGGAAACAAATAACGATGGATTTTGTTGTTGGATTACCTAGGACAGCTAAGGGACATGATGCAATTTGGGTGATAGTTGACCGTCTAACCAAGTCAGCTCATTTTCTGCCTATAAAGATAACCTACCCGATGGATCAGCTAGCTGAATTGTACATGCAAGAGATCGTCAGACTGCATGGAGTTCCAAGTTCTATAGTTTCAGACCGAGACTCTAGATTTACATCTAAATTTTGGAAAAGCTTGCACAAGGCTATGGGAACACAGCTTAGTTTTAGCACAGCTTTCCACCCTCAAACTGATGGACAATCCGAAAGGACTATTCAGACGTTGGAAGATATGCTTCGTGCTTGTGTTTTAGAATTCCAAGGTTCTTGGAGTAAATATTTGTCATTAGTAGAATTCTCTTACAACAACAGTTTTCAAGCAACCATAGGTATGGCACCATACGAGGCATTGTATGGACGAAAATGCAGATCACCTTTGTACTGGGATGAAGTTGGTGAAGCACAGTTGCTTGGTCCTGACATTGTGCAACAAACTGTGGAGAAGGTTGCCCTCATCCGCCAGCGAATCCTAACAGCTCAAAGCCGACAGAAAAGCTATGCAGATAAAAGACGAAGAGAACTGGAATTTGAGGTAGGTAATGAAGTTTTTCTTAAAGTGTCACCTTTCAAAGGAGTAGTGAGATTTGGAAAGAGAGGAAAGTTAAACCCCAGATTTATTGGACCATTCACTATTCTGAAGAGAGTTGGGGGAGCAGCCTATCAGTTGCAACTACCGGCATCTATGGATGGAATACACAGTGTGTTCCATGTATCTATGTTGAAGAAATGCATTAGGAATCCATATCAAGTTATGGAACAGCAAGACCTTGAGATTTATCCTACCCTCGCCTATGAAGAAAGACCAGTAAAGATATTAGACTATGCAGTGAAGGAATTGCGCAACAAAGAGGTTCCACTAGTGAAAGTCTTGTGGCACAACCAAAACGTAGAGGAGACAACTTGGGAGCGCCAACAAGACATGATGGACCAACATCCAGAGTTATTCAGGTACTGAATTTTGAGGACAAAATTCTTTTAAGGAGGGTAGATTGTAGCACCCGGTTCTATCGAACCAGCTCTTTTATTATTAATAAAATACACTTGATTAGTCAATAATTTATGTAGGGTTATTAAATGACTTGGCAAGGGCATTAGATTAAATTGCAATTTTCAAAGAGTGGATAACGTATTTAAGGAAAGAGGGTTGGGTTTAATGCACTGTAGCCGCCACCATTTCATACCATTTCCTCTTCGGGTTTCAGCTCAGGCAGACGAGCTCTCTAGGCGATCTTCCTCGCCCGATTCACCTTCGACCTAGGTAAGTTTTCCATTCATCTTCTCGATATTATAGTGAGTAGATAGCGGGAGAGTGCAATGTGTGTGTAACTTGGTGAATGCTGTGAGTGAGCTGAGTTCGAGTTTAGTGCTGAACCAAGAATGTGCGATGGCCCGAAGTTCTAAGCTAGCTCCTTAGATTTGTGAATGGTGTGGGATGAGATTTAGTGATGTTCTGATTAGTGTTCTGTTTATGACACTAGGTGAACATGGCTTTCAAGTAGTTGAAACCGAGCGATTTCCAGGAGACCAGGTAAGTAGAGTTTGTTTGTGCCTTCGGGCCTACATCACAAAACAGTAGGATTTATGTATGTTTGTATGTTTATTTCCAGTTGTCATGCATCATATTTTGAGATGTACGAAAATGAATTTACATGATTTTGAATCGGCAAGGAATGAACAGATTGAAACAGTACGTGAAACAGATACACTGTTAAGGGAACTAATCCAACCCTTAATGAGACAGAGGATATTTATACTTTGGGAGAGTTGATCCAACTTCCAATTTCACAGGGGGATCGGAGGATGTGAATCAGAATTTACTGTTAAGGGAATTAATCTGCCCCTTAATGAGTCAGTGGATGAGTATACTTTGGGAGAGTTGATCCAACTCCCAATTTCACAGGGGGATCAGAACAGAAACGTTGAATGAGTAACTTAGATGAGAAAGTAGAAATTGCATATTTAGGAATTTGTGTTTCAGTATTTTCCTTTATTTACTGCTTTACTTACTTATTTTCTATCGGAAGATGTAGTCTTATTTTCTATCGGAAGATGTAGTCTTATTTTCTATCGGAAGATGTAGTCTTATTTTCTATCGGAAGATGTAGTCTTATTTTCTATCGGAAGATGTAGTCTTATTTTCTATCGGAAGATGTAGTCTTATTTTCTATCGGAAGATGTAGTCTTATTTTCTATCGGAAGATGTAGTCTTATTTTCTATCGGAAGATGTAGTCTTATTTTCTATCGGAAGATGTAGTCTTATTTTCTATCGGAAGATGTAGTCTTATTTTCTATCGGAAGATGTAGTCTTATTTTCTATCGGAAGATGTAGTCTTATTTTCTATCGGAAGATGTCTTTAGTAAAAGGCATCGGAAGATGTAGTCTTATTTTCTATCGGAAGATGTAGTCTTATTTTCTATCGGAAGATGTAGTCTTATTTTCTATCGGAAGATGTAGTCTTATTTTCTATCGGAAGATGTAGTCTTATTTTCTATCGGAAGATGTAGTCTTATTTTCTATCGGAAGATGTAGTCTTATTTTCTATCGGAAGATGTAGTCTTATTTTCTATCGGAAGATGTAGTCTTATTTTCTATCGGAAGATGTAGTCTTATTTTCTATCGGAAGATGTAGTCTTATTTTCTATCGGAAGATGTAGTCTTATTTTCTATCGGAAGATGTAGTCTTATTTTCTATCGGAAGATGTAGTCTTATTTTCTATCGGAAGATGTAGTCTTATTTTCTATCGGAAGATGTAGTCTTATTTTCTATCGGAAGATGTAGTCTTATTTTCTATCGGAAGATGTAGTCTTATTTTCTATCGGAAGATGTAGTCTTATTTTCTATCGGAAGATGTAGTCTTATTTTCTATCGGAAGATGTAGTCTTATTTTCTATCGGAAGATGTAGTCTTATTTTCTATCGGAAGATGTAGTCTTATTTTCTATCGGAAGATGTAGTCTTATTTTCTATCGGAAGATGTAGTCTTATTTTCTATCGGAAGATGTAGTCTTATTTTCTATCGGAAGATGTAGTCTTATTTTCTATCGGAAGATGTAGTCTTATTTTCTATCGGAAGATGTAGTCTTATTTTCTATCGGAAGATGTAGTCTTATTTTCTATCGGAAGATGTAGTCTTATTTTCTATCGGAAGATGTAGTCTTATTTTCTATCGGAAGATGTAGTCTTATTTTCTATCGGAAGATGTAGTCTTATTTTCTATCGGAAGATGTAGTCTTATTTTCTATCGGAAGATGTAGTCTTATTTTCTATCGGAAGATGTAGTCTTATTTTCTATCGGAAGATGTAGTCTTATTTTCTATCGGAAGATGTAGTCTTATTTTCTATCGGAAGATGTAGTCTTATTTTCTATCGGAAGATGTAGTCTTATTTTCTATCGGAAGATGTAGTCTTATGTTCTATCGGAAGATGTCTTTAGTAAAGGCATCGGAAGATGTAGTCTTATTTTCTATCGGAAGATGTCTTCAGTAAAGGCATCGGAAGATGTAGTGGGAAGCCTTTTTGTCGCTTAGTGACCGGCAGAAGCTGGGAGATCGATTTCCCCCGGCTGACGTCATCGGCAGATACAGTCTACCGAGAGATGCCTGTGTTTCTAACTCTTCCTGTTGACGTCATCGGCAGAAGTTGGAAGAGCGATTCCTCCGGCTGACGTCATCGGTAGAAGTTTTCTGTTTCTGTTTTTCCGCTTCCTTCCGTTGACCTTGTCCAGCAGTAGATGTGTTTGACTTTGAGACTTTACAGTGTTTTGGTGATTTAGATCTTTATTTCTTTTGGTCGATCATTTCTAACATTTTATCCGATTATCCAAACATTTTATTATGGTTTTGTTTAACTCTAAATTTGTTTAAATGTATTCCGCTGCAAGTTTTAAAATATGAAAGAAATTTTAGTCACGTACGGGTTTTGTGTGACGAACCGGGTTCAGATAACTCAGGGCGTTACAGTATCACTGTATTTTTATGTTCTTACTAAGCTCTAGGCTCATAGTTGAACTCCCTGTTGTAGGTATGAATCCTCCAAATGAGGACTTTGTGCCTCAAGCTGATGAGTAGATGAGGTTGGTGGATCGAGCTCATGGGGGTTGGTCGCTGCAGTCAGACAAATGTTATTCCTGTGAGAATGTATTTTTGAAAGTTATGTCAAGTCCTGTATAGCTTTTGAAATTTTAAAACCGATGTGTAGACTGTGTGTTCATGTTTTCAGAACTTCTGTTTTGTGAATTCTGGGAATGTTCATGTTTTCAAAACTTTTGTTTTGTGAATTCTGGGAATATATGTCAAGTTCTGTATAGCTTCTGAGATTTTAAAACAATGTATAAACTCTGTGTTGATGTTTTATTAAAACCTCCGTTTGACAGTTGATTGCATGTTTTGAAATATTCTGAAATTGCTTGGGATTTTCTCTTTTAGGTTGTGCATGGATTTTCTCTGATTTTAGAGCTATCAATGCAGTCTAATTTTCTAAACTTCTGTCATGTTTTCTGATATGTCCAAAATTATGTTTTGAATCTGTTTTTGAAGTTTGAAGCTTTTATGCTTTCTGTTTTTATGTCTTCAGTTTTTATGTCTTCTTGTTAAGTTTCATCCATTTCAGTAAAAGTTAAACAGTCGTCCATTTTGCCTTTAAAACATTCGTCCATTCTGCCCTTTAAAAACAGTTGTCCATTTTGCCTTTAAAACAGTCGTCAATTCTGCCTTTTAAAAACAGTCTTCCATTCTACCCTTTAAAAACAGTTGTTCATTCTGCCTTTAAAACAGTCGTTCACGCCTTCTGTAAAACAGTCGTCCACAGACTCCTGTGTCCACTATTTTTGCCTTTGATTTTAAACGTCCACGGACTCCTGTGTCCACTGTTTTTGCCTTTGATTTTAAACGTCCACGGACACTTGTGTCCACTATTTTTGCCTTTGATTTTAAACGTCCATGGACTCCTGTGTCCACTGTTTTTTCCTTTGATTTTGAATGTCCACAGCTTCTGATTGTTCACAGTTTCTGAATGTCTACAGCTTCTGATCGTCCACAGTTTCTGAACGTCCACAGCTTCTGATTGTCCATAGTTTCTGAACGTCCATAGCTTCTGATTGTCCACAGTTTCTGAATGTCCACAGCTTCTGATTGTCCACAGTTTCTGAACGTCCACAGCTTCTGATTGTCCACAGTTTCTGAACGTCCACAGCTTCTGATTGTCCACAGTTTCTGAACGTCCACGACTTCTGATTGTCCACAGTTCCCGATTGTCCACGGCTTTTGTCATCCACTGTAGTCTTCCACCGTATGTCTTCCAGTTTATGTTTCAAATTTTTTTTAATATGTCTTCTGATTTTCTGTCTTTCGATTCTATTTTTTGTTAAAGCTTTAAAAGTAAAGTTCAAAAAAAATATGTCACGTTTTAAATGTCCGGAGTGAGGCCCTCCTACCCCGATCGGGTTTGGGGATCGTCACAGTTTCTTCTTCACTGTTTTTTTAGATCAAATTTTATGTGATGTATTACAATTTAGACATGGTGAAACACTAGTCTTCTCAAGGAATATGGTCCTTGATGTGGAGCTCTCAGTTCCGCTAGTATAATATTGTCTGTTTTAACACAAAACTCACAAAATTTTGTTTTTGAAATTTACCTAAAACACTTTATCCTAAGCAAACAGGAGAAGTATTCGTATACAATCACTTTCACTTCTCCAAAATAACATGAGATTGTTCACCTCCCTTAATATGGTTAGATTTTTATAATTAACTGAATTTTGTATCGTTTTTACTTTTACATTATGAACGATGTGAAGAAGAAAAAAAAATCAAAAGGTTGGAAGAAGATGGAGAGAGAAATGTCACCTACTCTTGAGTGGTTTGTCACAAGAGTTCTACATAATAATTTTAATGGTCTTTTTGACAATAAAATCTAATTTACTAACAAATCAAAAATCAAAATCTATTAAGTGAAAAATGATTGTCTAGACTATCTAAGTCCGAGATGTAAAGTGTACCTTTTCTTTTCTGTGAGAGTTTTATTGGCACGACGTTGAAAAATGATTTAAGGACGTTACAAATCTTAGCTCTACATATTTCTAAAGTAACGCTTTATCTTGAAAATTGTACATATATGAAAGGAAATAAGTTAGACCCATGATTTTTCCAGCCTCATTGTATTTTCAACTTTGTAGGAAAAGTGACCATTGTTACCTCAACCACTACCCATTACCAAAATTTAATATGACCTTGATGAAAATAATTTGTTCATGATTAATAAATGAGCTCTTTAGTTAGGGTTGGACATGGACTTTAAGACAATATACATTGGAAGAAATCAAATATGGTTCATTAAATACAATTACTAGGTTCAACTACATGTAACATGTAAAGAGGGGAAGCAAAACAACATTAATACATTCATGCAACTCATGGTAGGTTGATGAATCGAGTTTTTAGAGTTGAGTTCTATTGACTCTACATTTTGAGTTAACATCTATTCCTATGGTTATTACTTGATTGAGGTCGTTGGTTTGAAAATTGAGTAATATTATATTTAACCTCTAATTTTACACTATAATCATATTTTCTGATGTAACGTTCATTAATTGATATAATTAATATTTTATTTTAATTATTTATAATTTATTTTAAATATTATATCAATTAATAAGTGATATATAAATGTCACAAGATTAAAATATAAAATTAGAAGCTAAAATTAGCATTACTTTTAAAAACAACGGACATATATCCAACTAAGTTAGAGCAAAATTTTTCTGAATTTTAGTTAATTTAAATCAGGACTGATGTTTTAGATTTCAAATACATAATTATTTGATAATTGATTAGAAGTTATTTTAAAAATATTTATTAATAGACTAGGTTTATTAATGACCATGGAATTCGGCAGATAAGTCGTAAAATGTATTATATTAAATAATTTCAGGAAATTAATAGAGTAGGTTTTTTGACTTTTGAAGGGACTTTTTGTCTTGTAGTGATATTTTTCAACGGTCAACTCACCGACAGTGCTAAATACCTTTCATGGGTGGGAAATTGAAATAATATGCTTTGAACATTTAGGGTGTTATTTATTGATTTTTTTGCAAATTTCTACGAAAACAAATAATTAAATTAAAGATCGTTCTCCGTAGAGATAGACAATTGAACCAGGCAGACTCCGAGCAAAAAAAGAAAAAAAATTACTCAGCGATCCTAGCAATTTAATAGGGCAATGCTTTGCTAGCAAAAAAAGAAACCTGGGACGAATCACGAACTACAAGTTAAAAAAACTGAATCAAGCCCGTTATACGAGATTGGACGAGTCAAACTTAATAAACCAAGTATGTACAGTGTTATGTTCCAATAGAGACTTGAAACTGAACGAAGAACGATTCGACCTATAAGAACACTGAATCATTCGACTCTTAATTATAATTTATTGTAAGTAGCAAAAGACTCAAAATAATTAAAAGAAAGAGCTCAATATTGGGGCTAACTTAGTCCAAGAGTGATACTAAAAATAACATGGTAGTATAAGTCTAATAATAAATGCACGAAAAGTAAAAGTAACAAAATAAACTGACAAATGTGTTATATGATGAAGCCCAATACTTTTTATTTCTTAAAAAGGCTCAATCCATTTCTATAACGTGAGGATGGCACGAAAAGTGTCTTCTTGAAACTGTCAATCAGAGTGGGTTTTGATATTCAGTTTTTCAGAGGAAGAGATAAGGGTGATCAGTTTTCTTTTCGGCAGAAGAGAAAGAATACAGAAGACAAAAGGTTTGCAGATAAGAGAGTTTTTCTTTGTGTAGTGCATGAGTTAAGTATTCTCGTGTGAAGGATAGTCGAGTTTCTGTTCAGGTTTTCTTGCTGTATTTTTCTGGTTTTTCGTTGTTAAGCTTCTGTGGTTGAGAGTTTTCTGTGTGTAATTTTTCTTGAGGGTGTATTTTTGACCGATAGTAAATAGATCTCTCATTTGAGCTCTGTGGAAGTAGTCGATCTCAAACCTTGGTTTGAGATCTAGGCGAACCACGTTAAATCTCTGTGTTCTTTATTTTTCGCACTGAATCGTTAGTGTTTTTACGAGTAAGATTTTATAACAGTGGTATCACAGCTAGAATCGAGTATTGATGGTTCGATCTATGATTCTGTGCGAAGAAAGAAATCTCAGCCGTGCTTCTATTTTTTTTAAGGCTTCAAAATACCTTGTTCATTTTCTGATCTTGTGTTCTGAAGTTTTTTTTTTTAGTGTGGTAGTGAACCTGTTTTTCTGAAAGAGGTTTTTCGTGTTAAACCACTGGTCTTTTTTTAAAGGAGTTTCTTCCACTATTTTAGTCAAGATCATCTTGTCTTTATCTTTGCTTTTGTCATCTAAAATTTTTTAATATTCTTGACTGACCATGGGATCAAGAATAGAAATTATCCCATGTGATGAAAAAATTGATTTTGGTTCATGAAAAAGAAGATGAGAGCCCTGTTAAGTCATAACAAGGTTCTCATCGCTCTTGAACCGGACAATAAAAAATGGTTAAATGACCAGATAAATAGGAAGTTAGAAATTGATGAAGATGCATACAATCTGATCGTGCTCAGCCTCTCAGACAATGTTCTACGGAAGGTAGATGGAGCTGAAACACTGCTGGAAATATGGGGTGAACTCGAAACACTGTATGTTTGTAACACCCGACAATTTCAGCCAGGTGATTTTCTTAACTGATTTAACTGTCACCTTTTATCGACCTTTTTATTTTAAATTAATGCCTGATTTATTGAATTCCATGTGGTGTGAACTAGGTTGGGTGGCAAAATTGTAATTAAGATGGATTTTAATTAGTATAAATAGGAAATGGAAATCTTTAAACCTCATTAAAACCTCACTGTAGCCGACATTCCTCTCTTGGCGATTTTTCCTTCTTCTCCAGAGCTCTCTCTCTCTCGGCCAACTACTCCTCCATCGACGATCGATTCTTCAGTCTCCACCACGACGATCCACGCGTTAGGTAAGACTTAGACAATGTAGTGCTGGTTAGTTACTTAGAGCTTTGTTTTCAGCTAAGACTTGAGGCTTCAGATTCTTCTATGGCAGAGTAATAATAGTGGCATTTGTAATTTGTGGTTAGTTACTAGATTGAATCCAGTTATTTTTAGGTTCTGTAAGTTAATCTGTGTACACTAGGTGCTCGACTAAGAAGATTTAGAAATATATGCGTTAGATTCTATGATGGCTTTTGGTTAGAACTTTTAGGAGTTTGTTTAACACTGTAATGTGAATTGTTTTTAGGTGAAGAAGTCTGAAGAGAAGTGTTCAAGTTTTCTAAGGAAACCAGGTAAGTGAGTGAGTAGGATTCCCGGCCTTTAGGGCCCTACATCACAAGGGTACTAAGTTAAAGTTGATTATGATGTCCGAAAGCTGTTTGTGCTATTGTCCGAATAGTTATGATATGTGAGTTAGCAACATGATTTATTGTTAAATGATTGAGCTGTCCTTTTTGTCTGATGAAAGGAGAGTACTCATACTCATGCTTCACGATTGTTTTCCTTTTCAAGCATATGAAAATGTTTTAAGCGCATGTTTTCCTTCACAATCAAGATATGAACATGAAACTTATGTAACAAGGATTAAGAGAGGGTTAGGGGCGGTTTGGCGTATGTCACTGTCCAAGAGGAGGACCATGAATACGGCCCACATGGGACTATGTACACTTTCACTGTCAACCCCCTTTCCGGCACAAATCCTCCCTTAATCCACATGATGTAAACGATGAACAAGAACATGATCATGAATATAAACACGAATGTGACGAGAAATGGTTATGTAAATGTGTTCTTTTCAACTGTGCATTCATGCATGTATGTTAGTATTGCACTCCTTACTAAGCATTAGGCTTATAGTTTAAACCTTATGATGTAGGTGACGAATTATCAGGTGAGGATCTTAAACTCAAAGAAGATGTCTAGGACTAGTTGCTGGATGGTGCTCAGGGTGACAGATTGTGGTTGGAAAGGCGAGTATGACCCGTGGTTTCTGCTCCTAAGTTGTTAGTAAGAATAATGATTACTGATGCCTTAAGTAGGATGAGATTTTCTGATTATGATGGATTTTGGGATTGTCGAACTAAATTCCTAAGTTGAAGATGATTATTATAATGAAGAATGACCTGTTTTAATTAAGTCTTCTGCTACACGTATTTTGGATGAGTCAATGATTTATACCTGTACAAGTTTATTTTAGTCAAGTCGAAGTCTGTAAAAGTCAGAATGCCTTGTATCATAGATGTTTTAAATCGGTAGATGTTGATTATTACAATCGGCAGATGTTAGAAATTCCTTACTCGCCGGTAGAGGTCTTCTATCGGATGATGATACAGCTGATGCACATGTCAATCGGTATATGCTGATTATTACTATCGGCAGATGTTAGGAACTTATTATTCACCAATAGAAGTCTTCTATCGGATGATGCTTAATATGTCACGTGTGATGCACATGTCAATCAGGTAGATGCTGATTATTACTATCGGCAGATGCTAGGAACTTCTTATTCACCGACAGAAGTCTTCTATCAGATGATGCTTAATATGTCACGTGTGATTCACGTGTCAACCGGTAGATATAGATGTTTTCGCTATCAGAAGAAGTGAGTATTAAGTCTTGTTGTTTTGTGATCGGATGATGTGAGTGAAGATAATTTGTCGTCTTGTGATCGGATGATGTGAGTGAAGATAATCTGTCGCCTTGTGATCAGATGATGTGGGCGAATATGCTTCGTCGTTTAGTAATCGGTAGAGGTCTCTACCGGGCGATGTCCATGAGTCACGTGAAACGTTCGTGTCCATCAGTAGATGTCTACTACTGGGTGACGTCTATTGTGTCACGCGGAGTGCACGTGACGTTTGGGAATGTGTTCCTATCGGTAGATGTCTGCAAATCCATGCAGCCCGTGAACGATGAAGACGAGTGGTCGGAGGGCTCTCTCCTTCTGCCCGAACACGTTATGGAACCGATGTCTGAGTCATGTCGTTCGACTCTGTGACTGACTGTTTCAATAGTCTTATGAAGGAGCCGAGTTTTTGAAGGGTTCAGTTTTGTCAGATATGACATTGTCTTTGAGTACTGTAAAAAAAAATAGTAAACTTAGTGTAAATGATCTAAGAAAGTTATGAATCAGTCTCGGCCCTAATGAGGTCGTTACAATTATGGTATCAAAGCAAAACTGAGTTCTAAAATCGATTCTGTAGACTGCCTTCTAGCACAGATTATCACGTGAGCACACTCCAACAACTGTAAGTGTCTATGATTTTAGTAATGTCATTACATTAAGATGTGCTTATGATTATTTGTTTAGGAATCTCAAAATGGTAAGAGGTCAACAAAGAGAGAACAATGAGGATAGTAACACCATCGCTCAGCTAACCGAGTTAGTTATTCGCCAGTCCCGCCAAATTGAGCAGTTGGTGGCTACTAGAGAAGAGCAAAGGAATTCTAGCTCGAATACAACTCACGACCATGGAAGTGAGCGTTTTCACCGCCTTCGACCTCCCGTATTCAATGGACAAGTTTCGGATCCCATTCATGCTGAAGAATGGATTCGAACAATTGAGGACATGTTCAAGTATGCCAAGGTCGAAGAGGGTGACAAGGTCACATGTGCTGTTTTTCATCTTGCATTGGGTACAAGGCATTGGTGTGACTCAATTCAGAGTACTACGAATGCGGAAACTATGACTTGGGCGTGATTCAAGATGGCTTTCTTTGACAAGTATTTTAGCTGAGCAGTTCGGGCTAGCAAAAAGATGGAGTTTATGCAGCTGTGCCAAACCGGCTCTGTGGCTGATTACATCTGCAAGTTTGAGGCCTTGTCCAGGTTTGCGCCCCGATTGGTGGATGATGAGAAAGACAAGATTCACCAGTTTGTCCATGGACTGAAGCCGAGCCTCTTCAAGGGAGTGAAGACTGCAGGGATCCATAACATACCTTATTCCGAAGTGGCTGCTAAGGCTTTGGAATTGGAAGAAGTTGAGTTAACTGTGCAAGGGCAGTGTGAACCGCCAAGGAAATTTATCAAGGAGACCCAGCCACCACCGCGCCAGAGCAGAGGTTGGCAACCACAACCGATTAGAGGGCCACAACAACAGTAGAAAGGTGTGAAGAGACCCTTCAATCCAAATGATGACCAAGGAAGAGGAAAGCGGCCTCTAGCTCCTCTATGTTCCACCTGCCAGAAGAACCACCATGGCGAATGCAAATTATATTCTGGCCGTTGCTATAGATGTGACAAGGTTGGACACATGGTCAAAGATTGCCCCATGCCGCCAAACCCTAACTGAGCGAGAGTAGTGCCAAGAGTTTATGCTTTAATGGAAGATGAGGATGTAGTGCAGCATACGGTCATAACAGGTACAATTATGATCTGTGGTGTTTCTGCTTATACACTTATAGATACGGGAGCCACACACTCGTTTGTATCAACCTTGTTTGTATGTAAGCATAGGTTAGAACTCTTGCCAGCCGAGAGGTCATATAGTGTTATGTTACCATCAGGGAAGTCCTTACATTCAGAGCTGATAGTAAAAGGTGATATTATGTCTTTAGAAGATAAGAAGTTATATGTAGAGCTGATCGTAATTGACATGAAGGGATATGAAACTATACTAGGAATAAATTGGTTATCCAGACATTATGCCACGATAAGTTATAGGTCTGGATTGGTTGAGTTCCGACCCCCGAACGGAGATCGGTATTCCTTCCAAGCTATCCCAAAAATAAGTAAAATGCCAATTATATCCTCACTAGAAACTCAACGGTTACTGAAGGGTGGATGTGAGAGTTTTCTAGCTAGCATAATTGATGTCCGGGTAAAGAATAAGGTAGAACTTCAAGATATTCCTATAGTCCGAGAGTTTCCAGAAGCATTTTTGGATGACTTGCCGGGTTACCACCTGATAGAGAAATTGAGTTTGTAATCGATACATATCCTGAGGCATTACTGTGTCTAAGAACCCTTACCGCATGGCACCTGTTGAGCTGAAGGAATTAAAAGTCCAACTACAGGAATTAGTAGACAAGGGATTTATACGCCCCAGCTGTTCTCCCTGGGGTGCACCTGTCCTATTTGTTAAGAAGAAAGACGGTTCTCTTAGAATATACATAGATTACAGAGAACTGAACAAGTTAACAATCAAGAATAAATATCCCTTATCCCGAATTGACGACTTGTTTGACCAACTACAAGGAGCTAAGATATTTTCAAAAATTGACT
Organism: Begonia masoniana; assembly: GCA_022432975.1. Classification (NCBI taxonomy): domain Eukaryota; kingdom Viridiplantae; phylum Streptophyta; class Magnoliopsida; order Cucurbitales; family Begoniaceae; genus Begonia; species Begonia masoniana. The sequence continues at coordinate 36,950,304 of CM039508.1, read as the reverse complement.
TACGTTCGGGTTATTACCAATTGAAGGTTAAGGAGAGTGATATACCAAAGACAGCATTCAGAACCCGATATGGACACTATGAATTTCTTGTAATGTCGTTTGGATTGACAAATGCACCTGCAGCTTTTATGGACTTGATGAACCGTGTGTTTCGTGAGTATTTGGACAAGTTTGTGATTGTGTTTATAGATGACATCCTAATTTACTCACGGACTAAAGCTGACCATGAAAAACACTTAAGAGTAGTTTTGGCGACATTAAAACAGCAGCAACTCTATGCAAAGTTATCCAAATGTGAGTTCTGGTTGGATAAGGTCAACTTTCTAGGCCATGTCATTTTTGCTGATGGCATATCTGTAGATCCAACCAAAATTCAAGCAGTAAAGGATTGGCCCCAACCAAGGAATGTTAGCGAAGTTCGAAGTTTCCTTGGTTTGGCAGGTTATTATAGGAAGTTTATTAGGGAATTTTCAATGATAGCCAAACCCTTAACTAGTTTAACAAAGAAGGACCTTAAATACTCTTGGACAGGGGCTTGTGAAGAGAGTTTCCAGACCCTGAAACTGAAATTGACGACAGCCCCTCTTTTGGCACTCCCAACTGAGGGAGGGAGATTTAGTGTTTATTGTGACGCATCCAAAGTTGGTCTGGGATGTGTTCTAATGCAAGAAGGCAATGTTGTGGCGTATACCTCCAGACAGTTGAAGAGTTATGAGCAGAATTACCCCACTCACGATTTGGAACTAGCCGCGGTTGTCTTTGCATTAAAGATTTGGAGACACTATTTGTATGGTCAGTAGTGTGAAGTGTTTTCTAACCATAAGAGCCTGAAGTACCTCTTTACTCAAAAGGAATTAAATATGAGACAAAGACGTTGGTTGGAGTTCGTTAAGGATTATGACTTTGAAATTCAGTATCACCCAGGTAAGGCTAATGCTGTAGCCGATGCATTAAGCAGAATGTCAAAGACAATGCAGCCTGCGGTGTCAACCATGTCATTACCCTTGAAGGTTGAGATTCAGAAATTTGAGTTGGAGATAGTTCCGGAGTTATCAGCATTGCTTTCGGCATTATCTATTTGGCCAACTATTTTGGATAAGATTAAAGAGGCACAGCAGAAGGATTCAAAGGAGAAGAGTATCATAGTGAGTAAGTTAAAGGACGTCTCTTCTGAGTTCAGTCTCTCCAAAGATGACATTTGAAATTTAGGAATCGATGGTATGTTCCTAGTGATGAAGAATTACGTAGGTTGATCTTGGCCGAGGCGCACTCGTCTCCTTTTTCTGTTCACCCCAGCAATACCAAGATGTATCGGAACTTAAAGTTACTTTACTGGTGGCCAAACTTGAAGAGGGATGTTGCCAAGTATGTTGAGTGGTGTTTGGTATGCCACCAAGTTAAGGCAGAGCATCAACGTCCAGGAGGTACCCTTCAACCCTTACCGATCCCGGAATGGAAGTGGGAAAACATTGCCATGAATTTTGTTGTAGGATTACCTAAGACAATTAAAGGTCATGACAGCATTTGGGTTGTAATTGACGGATTGACGAAATCAGCTCACTTCCTACCTGTAAAGAAAACTTTCACAATGGATCAGCTTGCTAATCTGTACGTCCAGGAAATTATCAGGTTGCATGGGATTCCGATATTCATTGTCTCAGATTGTGATCCCAGGTTCACTTCGAGGTTTTGGCAAAGTCTTCAAGACACGTTGGGATCAAAGTTGACCCTCAGCACTGCTTTTCACCCTCAGACTGATGGACAATCCGAACGGACAATTCAGACACTCGAGGATATGTTAAGGGCTTGTGTGCTAGATTTCCAGGCATCTTGGAGTCGATACCTGCCATTGGTTGAATTCTCCTACAACAATAGTTTCCAGTCCACCATTGGTATGGCACCATACGAAGCACTGTATGGCAGGAAATGCAGATCACCCTTATATTGAGATGAAGTTGGCGAAGCAAAGCTTCTAGGCCCTGAAATTTTGCAGCTGATGTCAGACAAGATCGCCATTATTAGGAAAAGGATGATGACTGCACAAAGTCGTCAGAAGAGTTATGCAGAGCATAGAAGGAGAGATCTTGAGTTTGCCGTCGAAGATGAAGTTTTCCTAAAGATTTTACCATTTAAGGCAGTTTTAAGATTCGGCAAGAAGGGAACGCTTAGTCCACAATTCATTGGTCTATTCCCTGTCTTGGCCAGGATTGGCAGTACAGCTTACAAATTGCAGTTGCCTCCGACATTGGAAAAGGTTCATAATATTTTTCATGTGTCGATGCTAAGAAAATGAATACGTGATCCGATGCAGGTTGTTAGGCCAATAGAGATCGAAATTGAGCCGACACTAATGTATGAAGAGAAACCTGTTCGAATTTTGGAATCTGTAGTTAAGACTCTGCGGAATAAAGAGATCCCACTAGTGAAGGTGTTGTGGACGAATCATGGCATTGAAGAAGCCACATGGGAGCGACAGCAAGACATGTTGATCAAATATCCTGAGCTCTTTGCCTGATCAATTTTTGAGGACTAAAATTTTGTTTAAGGAGGGGTGAATGTAACACCCGACAATTTCGGCTAGGTGATTTTCTTAACTGATTTAACTGTCACATTTTATCGACTTTTTAATTTTAAATTAATGCCCGATTTATTGAATTCCATGTGGTGTGAACTAGGTTGGGTGGCAAAATTGTAATTAAGATGGATTTTAATTAGTATAAATAGGAAATGGAAATCCTTAAACCTCATTAAAACTTCACTGTAGCCGACATTCCTCTCTTGGCAATTTTCCCTTCTTCTCCAGAGCTCTCTCTCTCTCGGCCAGCTACTCCTCCATCGGCGATCGATTCTTCAGTCTCCACCCCGACGATCCACGCGTTAGATAAGACTTAGACAATGTAGTACTGGTTAGTTACTTAGAGCTCTGTTTTCTGCTAAGACTTGAGGTTTCAGATTCTTCTATGGCAGAGTAATAGTAGTGACATTTGTAATCTGTGGTTAGTTACTAGATTGAATCCGGTTATTGTTAGGTTCTATAAGTTAATCTGCACACACTAGGTGCTCGACTAAGAAGATTTAGAAATATATGCGTTAGATTCTAGGATGGCTTTTGGTTAGAACATTTAGGAGTTTGTTTAACACTGTAATGTGAATTGTTTTTAGGTGAAGAAGTCTGAAGAGAAGTGTTCAAGTTTGCTAAGGAAACCAGGTAAGTGAGTGAGTAGGATTCCCGGCCTTTAGGGCCCTACATCACAAGGGTACTAAGTTAAAGTTGATTATGATGTCCGAAAGCTGTTTGTGCTATTGTCCGAATGGTTATGATATGTGAGTTAGCAACATGATTTATTGTTAAATGATTGAGCTGTCTTTTTTGTCTGATGAAATGAGAGTACTCATACTCATGCTTCACGATTGTTTTCCTTTTCAAGCATATGAAAATGTTTTAAGTGCATGTTTTCCTTCACGATCAAGATATGAACATGAAACTTATGTAACAAGGATTAAGAGAGGGTTGGAGGCGGTTTGGCGTATATCACTGTCCAAAAGGAGGACCATGAATACGGCCCGCAAGAGACTATGTACACTTTCACTGTCAACCCCCTTTCCGGCACAAATCCTCCCTTAATCCACATGATGTAAACGATGAACAAGAACATGATCATGAATATGAACACGAATGTGACGAGAAATGGTTATGTGATAAGTGTGTATTTTACGCACTTATTTATACTTTTTTTTTATACTTGAAATGAATAATTTTCCTCAAGTGATCGGAAGAATTTAACGAAAATTGTCAAGTGTGCAGTAAAGATTTTAAAAATAAGAATCGAAGTTTTAAAGAAGAGAAGTAATGAGCAGCGATCGACGTACACAAAGTATTCAGAAATCAATCGGCACAAACAACAAAGGAGACCAACAGCGATCGATCTCCATGAATTCACAGAGATCGATCGCCACAATTGCCACATATTAGGAGCAAGCAGCGAACGATTTCTGAGAGCAGCGATCGATCTCTGTAATTCAGCAGAGATCGATCGCCACATATAATTGCAAATTGAAGAGAAGCCAGAGATCATTTCGCTGTACATACGAAGAAGAACAGCGATCGATCTCTATAAAAATCCAGAGATCGACTGTTCGCCGTACATGGGAGAAAAGGAAGAAGAAGCAACAAACATAGCCACATATTCCAGCAAAGGAAAGAAATAATCAATGGAAATTTAAAAAAATCACTTATTAAATCTCATCCATTAATCAGCAAAGGAAAGAAAATAAAAACCTAAGGGCAGAGAGGGATTCGGGCAAGCAGCGATTCGGTCTTGATTGAATATGGAAAGAAACATAGATTCGGTTTTGGACGATTTAAAGAGCCTGGATTCAGATTTGGAAAGGGGCGACTATACAGCAAGAACAGAGGATTGAGGAGGGGATTTCGGCTATATTTTTCCACAGAGCAGAGCGCAGCAGCGGGAGTGACTCTGGCGAGCTCTGTTCGGCGACGTTGAGAGCAGCGACGGAAGGGTCTGCGACTTGGAGAGTTTCGGCGCAGCAGATCCGACGAGCAGCGAGGAGCGTCGGCGAGACTGGACAGTGCAACAGAGAAGCCAATCTTCGACGCAGAGAAGCAACTTCACAGGATATATTCCTTTTCTTTTTATTTCTATTATTTCATTATGCAATTTAGTATTATAATTATTTATCTTTATTTTAGTATGAACTAACTTTCTGTTCTAGGGATATGACGTAACTGAAACTCGATTGTTTAATGTTTCTAATTTAGTTTCTATTTTCCTTTTTCCGATATCGTGTTGAGTATTCTTGTCTATTCTTCATGCTTAATTTTGCCTGATCACCAAAGTTAAGATTTTTAGGGTTGTTTCAAAAGACGGAAGTTGCGAAATAACTGGGCACTGATGAGTTTACCATGAACTGATTCTAGACTAGGGATAGCTAGGACTTTTATGCAGTTTTATGATTTTCTGCACTTAATGTATTCAACTGATTTGAGTTTGAGACCGGGAGGTGATAACCTGTTAGTTGGATAATATTATTATAGCTCGGGAGAGAATAATAATTAAAATAGAAAAATTGCTGTCAACACGTAGGATTAGGAAATATTAACTAAATTAGGGATATTAAATAGGAAAGTGGATGTGAAATCAGAATCCCTAGATTCTTTCTTAATATTTACCAAATCTTTAATTATTTTCCTGCCATTTATTTTAGTTTCCTAATTAGTTTACTTCAATTACTTTAGTTATTTAATTGTTTAATTTAAAATCAAATAAAAATCAAATCTTTTTAATAAATATTAAAGTGTTTTAGTCCAATTAATTTAAAATTAACTTAATTTAATATTTTAGTAAAACTATTCCTCGTGGGTTCGACTCTTACTTATAAACTATATTACTTGTGCGACACGTGCACTTGCGTATCACGATTTTTCGCAACAAGTTTTTGGCGCCGTTGCCGGGGAATTATTTTTCTTAATATTTCATTAAGTTATTTTTGTTTTAATTTGGACTGTTTAATTAATTCGTTGTATTTGCTCTTGCAGTTGCATGCGCAAATTTGGTACTGTCGACCTATTACCTATCGACCCTGAAATTGAACGAACCTGCCGAAGAAATCGTAGGGAAACAAGGCAGACAACGATGGCGGATGGGCAAAACGCAGATGTACGACAGATGATCGAAGTGGCCGAAGTCAGGAGACGAACATTGCTCGATTATGTCATGCCATCTATGGACGGGGTTCAATCAGCAATTCGAAAACCTGCAATCACATGCAACAATTTTGAAATAAAGCCGGGAACCATACATATGATTCAGCAGTATCAATTCTGTGGTCTGCCTAACGAGGATCCAAAAGATCATATTGCAAGCTTCGTTGAGGTCTGTGACACGTTTAAATATCATAATGTTTCTGATGATGCTGTTAGACTTAGGTTGTTCCCCTTTACACTAAGAGATCGCGCTAAGAACTGGTTAAATTCCTTACCCCCGGATTCAATTACAACGTGGAATGAATTAGTTCAAAGATTCCTATCTAAATTCTTTCCCTTTGAAAAAATGGCAAAACTCCGCAACGAAATTAATAACTTTAATCAATTCGATGGCGAGACGGTCTATGAAGCATGGGGCCGATTCAAGGAACTTTTACGAAAATGCCCCCAACATGGTCTACCACAATGGATGCAAATACAGACATTTTTCATCGGCCTGTCAGTTGCTACACGGACTCTTGTTAACTCAGCAGCTGGTGGATCACTACTACAGAAGACAGAAGTGGAGGCATTCAACCTGTTAGAGGAGTTATCACTCAATAATGATCAGTGCCCGGTTGAACGTCAGATTTTGAGGAAGCAGTCAAATACCCCAGAAATGGAAGCGATAAAAGCATTAACTACACAAATGGCATCCCTCACTAAACACATCCTAGGTAATCAAGTTTCAGTTAATGCAATTCATTCCCCGATCGAACAATGTCATTGGTGCCAAGGACCACATGCTAGTGAAAACTGTCAGCAAGGGAACCAAATGGGTAATAGTTCTTCTGAACATGCCCAATATGTGGGAAATTACAATAGACCGACGCTCCAGAATTCTGGTAATTACTATAATGGGGGGAACAACAATCATCCGAACTTCTCGTGGAAGAACCCGAACAACGCTATCCAGATGCCACAAGTTAATCAACCGCGACCTCCGTTTCCTGAAAGAAAATCTAACCTGGAGGATTTAATTGCCAAGATGGGTGAGCACACAAATAATTTTATGGCTGAAACAAGAACCACCTTACAAAACTAGTCGGCCCAAATTCGAAGCTTAGAAACTCAAATAGGCCAGATTGCAGCTGCACTAATTGAACGCCCACAAGGTACATTGCCCAGTTCCACTGAAATCAACCCCAGAGACCAATGCAATGCCATCACACTTAGGAGTGGACAAGTTATTGAAAATTGCGCCAAAGAAAATAAGAAAGTGGTCGCACATGACGGAATGCATTCGTCATCATCCGAGTCCACATCAAAGGATCAAGAGCTACAGGAAGCCCCACCAATCCCAAAGGAAATCGTTCCAAAAATTCCTTTCCCACAACGCCTGAAAAATACAAAATTGGATAGGCAATTCGACAAATTCTTGAACGTTTTCAAACAATTACACATCAACATCCCGTTTGCCGAGGCACTGGAACAAATGCCAACCTATGCAAAATTTTTAAAAGAGATTTTATCACATAAAAGAAAAATAGAGGATTGTGGTACAATCACACTGTCTGAAGAATGCAGTGCAATAATTCAACGAAAACTCCCACTAAAATTGAAGGATCCAGGTAGTTTTACGGTTCCATGTGAGATTGGGAACTGCATTTTTGAGCGTGCTTTATGCGATCTGGGAGCAAGCATCAATTTAATGCCATTATCTATTTTCAAAAGCTGGAGCTAGGTGAAGCAAAACCAACACGAGTGATTTTACAAATGGCTGATAGATCAATAAAGCACCCGAGAGGAATCATAGAAGACGTGCTTGTTAAGGTCGATAAGTTCATATTTCCAGCAGATTTTGTAGTCCTAGATATGGTTGAAGACCGAGATATCCCAATAATCTTAGGACGACCATTTTTAGCAACTGGGGGAGCGTTGATTGACGTGCAAAGGGGTGAATTGATATTGCGTGTACAAAATGAGGAGGTCACATTTAATGTGTTCCGCTCGATGAAGTATCCACAGGCTAGTGATGACGTGTTTCGGATAGACACAATGGACTCCACATTAGCGGTTATGCCATTTCAGTTAAGTGACTTACTTGAAACAAGTGAATTCAATCAAGATATTCCCCTGGACGAAAACGTGGGAGCTACAAGCTATGCATTATTGATGAACGCTTTTGAACCCGAAAAGAAGAAGTATTTTGAAAGTTTGGGAGAGCCACCTATTAGGGTCCCCCCATCCATTGAAAGTCCACCAACTCTAGAACTAAAACCTCTACCGTCTCACTTACGTTATGCCTATATAGGAGAAAACGAGACGCTTCCAGTTATTATCTCAGCGGACTTATCTCCGATCGAAGAAGAAAAGCTATTACGAGTACTTCGAAAATATAAAGTCGCTATTGGATGGACTCTATCGGATATTAGAGGCATTAGCTCCTCATTCTGTGTACATCGGATCTTAATGGAAGACGATCATCGCCCATCAGTTGAACACCAAAGGCGTCTGAATCCAGCAATGAAAGAGGTTGTGCGCAAAGAGATTTTGAAATGGTTGGATGCGGGCGTTATTTACCCGATTTCAGATAGCCCGTGGGTGAGCCCGGTGCAATGTGTGCCGAAGAAAAGTGGATTGACAGTAATCAAGAATGACAATAATGAGCTCATCCCATCTCGCACAGTCACCGGCTGGCGGATATGCATGGATTATCGAAAGTTAAATAAGGCCACACGTAAAGATCACTTCCCGTTGCCATTTATTGATCAGATGCTAGATAGACTTTCTGGTCACGATTACTACTGCTTTCTAGATGGATACTCGGGATACAATCAGATTGTTATAGCACCGGAAGATCAAGAAAAGACTACCTTCACATGCCCGTATGGTACATTTGCTTTTCGACGGATGCCATTCGGATTATGCAACGCACCTGCGACATTTCAGCGCTGCATGATGGCAATTTTTTCTGACATGGTAGAACGATACATTGAGGTGTTTATGGATGACTTCTCAGTTTTTGGAGCATCATTTGACATCTGTTTGGAAAATTTGTCTAAAGTGATGGCTCGATGTGTGGAGACCAACCTAGTACTTAATTGGGAGAAATGTCATTTTATGGTTAAAGAGGGAATCGTTTTAGGCCACCGGATTTCATCACAAGGCATTGAGGTGGACCGAGCTAAGATAGCGGCGATTGAGAAATTACCACCACCCATATCAGTTAAGGGAGTGCGTAGTTTTCTTGGACACGCTGGTTTTTACCGGCGCTTCATCAAGGACTTCTCCAAGATTACTAAACCCTTGTGCAGTCTACTAGAAAAAGACGTGTCATTCAAGTTTACAGCAGAATGTTTTGAAGCATTTAATATTCTTAAAGAAAAACTTGTGACAGCTCCGATTATCACTGCACCCGATTGGGACTTGCCATTTGAAATTATGACGGATGCGAGTGATTTCGCTGTTGGAGCAGTTTTGGGCCAAAGGAGAGATAAAAGTTTCCGAACAATTTACTACGCTAGTCGGACCCTTAATGATGCTCAATTAAATTATGCTACCACAGAGAAAGAGTTATTGGCCGTCGTCTTCGCCTTTGATAAGTTCAGACCATACGTGATTGGAAATAAAGTCATAGTATTCACCGACCACTCAGCAATCAAATATCTCATGGAGAAAAAGGACGCTAAACCTCGGTTAATTAGGTGGGTGCTACTATTACAAGAATTTGACCTGGAAATTAGAGATAAAAAGGGAACCGAAAATCTAGTAGCTGACCACCTCTCTCGTTTAGAAACTCGAGAGCATGTGACCGATCAAAACCATCAAATAAATGAAGATTTCCCGGACGAGACTCTCCTCGCTGTGTCGCAGCTACCATGGTACGCAGATTACGTGAATTACCTGGTTGGTCAAACTATACCACCCGACTTGAAATCTCATCAACGAAAGAAATTCTTCTCCGACATTCGACGCTACTACTGGGAAGAACCTATCCTGTATAAGCATTGTTCTGATCAAATGATACGGCGTTGTATACCAGAAGATGAGATGGAATCAGTCTTGAGGCACTGCCACACTCTGGAATGTGGCGGGCACTTTGGAGGCGTTCGGACTGCAGCAAAAGTATTACAGTGCGGTTTTTATTGGCCATCATTATTTAGAGATGCTCACACATTTGTGCAGGCTTGCGATAGATGCCAACGCACGGGGAATATTTCTCGACGCAATGAAATGCCCTTGACGAACATACTGGAAGTAGAACTTTTTGACGTATGGGGAATTGATTTTATGGGTCCTTTTCCCGCATCTTTCAATAACAAATATATTCTGTTAGCCGTTGACTACGTATCCAAGTGGGTGGAGGCTATTGCGACACCAACCAATGACGGAAAAGTGGTGCTAAACTTTTTACGTAAAAATATTTTTGCTCGTTTTGGCACTCCTAGAGCCATTATCAGTGATGAGGGTACACACTTCTGCAATAAACAATTTACAGCCTTATTATTGAAATACGGAGTAAAGCATCGGAAGACCCTTGGCTATCACCCTCAGTCTAATGGGCAAGCTGAAGTTTCAAATAGAGAGATCAAACAAATTCTGGAAAAGACAGTCAGCTCGTCACGCAAAGATTGGTCACGAAAATTGGATGACGCTTTATGGGCTTATCGGACAGCATTTAAAACTCCAATAGGAATGAGCCCATATCGATTAGTTTTTGGGAAAGCATGTCACCTCCCAGTTGAGTTGGAACATCGGGCATTATGGGCTATCAAGAATTTAAATATGGAATTGCAAGCAGCTGGAAAAGCTAGACTCCTACAGATTAATGAGCTTGATGAATTAAGACGCGAAGCCTACGAAAATGCTCGGATATACAAGGAGAAAACTAAAGTGTGGCATGACAAACATATTTTGAAGAAGGACTTAGTCCCGGGGCAGCAAGTTCTGTTATTTAATTCACGATTGAAGCTTTTTCCGGGAAAATTAAAGTCAAGATGGTCGGGACCATTTACGGTTAGTCAAGTATTTTCGCACGGAGCCGTTGAGCTACGCCGAGTAGATAACGGCACATTTAAGGTTAATGGGCAAAGAGTAAAACCGTACTTTGGTGGAGTGATCGAGAGTGATGTTCAAGTCACTCATTTGGAGCCCGATACGTAAAGACCATCGAGCGTCAAGCCGTTGACGTTAACTACGGCACTTTTCGGGAAATTTCCCGTCTATTTTCTTGTTTTAATTGTCGTTAGTAGGTTAGCTATTTACTTTGAAGTTTAGATTAGGATTTTTCTTTTTGACAATTACGTAATTTACTTAAATGTGAAAAAAAAAAAAAAAAAAAAAAAAAAAAAAAATTCTTGATAGATTGCTCTTTCGACCGAAGCGCCACCACACTGCTGCCGGACCCCACATGAGGTACACTATCCCCTCTCCTATTGTTCGTGTATGATTATTTACATTGAGGACAATGTCTATATTAAGTTTGGGGGGGTTTTTAATTTGAACAATGCTTAATATTTTGAAATTCTATGGTATGATTATTTATTTCATTTGTTTAAAGTGTCAATGATTGCACCTTTGATTGATGCATGTTTCAACTTCTGAATAAATTCTGAGATACTATGATTTGTGATAGTAGCATTGATTGGAACTTAGGAAGTTAGACTTGTTGTGTGGAAATGTTCATTCTTATTTAAGTTTAGCTGATTATGATATAAATTGTGTCTTGAGATCGAGAGCCTAAACACAGTAAGGGAGTGCTTGAGTGTAAACACTGAAAGGGAGTGAGCTCCATTTATATTTAGTGAGTGATTAGTGAGTATCAAATTGTTCTTGGTTTTGCCCTGCATTCATGAATACAAATTGTGATTTTTGCAGAAATAAGAGAATGACTTAGGCCATGTTTGAATCGTTTGAGCCTTTATTGACATACCTCATTTGTGTCATTTAAATGGCACCCTTAGTCTCCTATTTGAACTTATATTTACCATTATTTTGTCAACCCTAATTTAGCCTACCCTGAAATTATTTTGACTATCCTATTTATTGAGCACAGGGTTGTGGGTACATATTATGGGAAAGTTGGAGAAAGTAGTGGTGAGAATCAAAGCTAAGTCTTTTGTCAATTGTCTAAGTTGTTAATATTTGGGGATTTTATTTATTCTTCCCTTATGTTTTCTATTCAAAAAAAAAAAAAAAAAAAAAAAAAAAAAAAAGAGTTGAATTGTTCAGTAGTAGAACAATTTATTATATGCTATTTGTTGTTATTGTTAGTATTGTATGCTATGTAAAGACATTGACAAAAGAGTTGGTTTTGAAAAATAGAGAGTGAGACAAGTTTGGGGGGGAATATTGAGTTAACTGATAAGAAAAGAGTTCAAGTGAGTGTAAGGAGTGAGGGTGACATAAGGATGGATTGTGCTCTAGAGTTTCGCTTAAATCCAAAAATTTCCTACCTTATAAACCAACCTTACATTACAAGCTAAAAAATTAAAGGACTATCGGACTTTATTCTGTTTATTCAGATTGTATTAGTGAATAATGGGCAAGATTAATGAACAATAAGAGTGGACGAGTGACCCTGAGAAGCTATTTTTGATTTCCCTTCTCATAAGACACAAGTTAGATATATCAGTTAAACGAGAATGAGTTTAAGCATGTACACACTCAGTATTCCTGATTAAATTTCTCGCAATGCGATTCATGAGTTATATTATGAAAGTGTTTATTTAGATGATGGTTTGCATGCCATATCAAGCTGAGACAAAATACTGCGCACGTGATTAAGATAAAATTTTTATATAGAAATTTGAAATATTTTGCATACTTTAATTTTAATCTTGAATAAATTTATTAGATTTCTATGCTTATTTGTGTTCGCTTGAGGACAAGCTTTCAATCAAGTTTGGGGGTGACCTATTGAGTTAACTGATAAGAAAAGAGTTCAAGTGAGTGTAAGGAGTGAGGGTGACATAAGGATGGATTGTGCTCTAGAGTTTCGCTTAAATCCAAAAATTTCCTACCTTATAAACCAACCTTACATTACAGCGTTAGACCTTCGACGTTATTCTTTTATTCATATTGGGGTTATTAGTGAATAATGGGCAAGATTAATGAACAATAAGAGTGGACGAGTGACCCTAGAGCTATTTTTGATTTCCCTTCTCATAAGACACGTATAGATCTATCAGTTAAACGAGAATGAGTTTAGCATGTACCACTCAAGTATTCCTCCTGATTAATTTCTTCAATGCGAATATCATGAGTTCTATTATTAGAAAGTGTTTATTTAGATGATTGTTTGCATGCAATATCAAGCTGAGACAAAATATGCGAACTGTGATTTAGATAATTGTACTATAGAAATTTGAAATATTTTGCATACTTTAATTTTTAATTCTTGAATAAATTTTATTAGATTTCTATGCTTATTTGTGTTCGCTTGAGGACAAGCTTTCAATCAAGTTTGGGGGTGTGATAAGTGTGTATTTTACGCACTTATTTATACTTTTTTTTTATACTTGAAATGAATAATTTTCCTCAAGTGATCGGAAGAATTTAACGAAAATTGTCAAGTGTGCAGTAAAGATTTTAAAAATAAGAATCGAAGTTTTAAAGAAGAGAAGTAATGAGCAGCGATCGACGTACACAAAGTATTCAGAAATCAATCGGCACAAACAACAAAGGAGACCAACAGCGATCGATCTCCATGAATTCACAGAGATCGATCGCCACAATTGCCACATATTAGGAGCAAGCAGCGAACGATTTCTGAGAGCAGCGATCGATCTCTGTAATTCAGCAGAGATCGATCGCCACATATAATTGCAAATTGAAGAGAAGCCAGAGATCATTTCGCTGTACATACGAAGAAGAACAGCGATCGATCTCTATAAAAATCCAGAGATCGATCGCCGTACATGGGAGAAAAGGAAGAAGAAGCAACAAACATAGCCACATATTCCAGCAAAGGAAAGAAATAATCAATGGAAATTTAAAAAAATCACTTATTAAATCTCATCCATTAATCAGCAAAGGAAAGAAAATAAAAACCTAAGGGCAGAGAGGGATTCGGGCAAGCAGCGATTCGGTCTTGATTGAATATGGAAAGAAACAGAGATTCGGTTTTGGACGATTTAAAGAGCCTGGATTCAGATTTGGAAAGGGGCGACTATACAGCAAGAAACAGAGGATTGAGGAGGGGATTTCGGCTATATTTTTCCACAGAGCAGAGCGCAGCAGCGGGAGTGACTCTGGCGAGCTCTGTTCGGCGACGTTGAGAGCAGCGACGGAAGGGTCTGCGACTTGGAGAGTTTCGGCGCAGCAGATCCGACGAGCAGCGAGGAGCGTCGGCGAGACTGGACAGTGCAACAGAGAAGCCAATCTTCGACGCAGAGAAGCAACTTCACAGGATATATTCCTTTTCTTTTTATTTCTATTATTTCATTATGCAATTTAGTATTATAATTATTTATCTTTATTTTAGTATGAACTAACTTTCTGTTCTAGGGATATGACGTAACTGAAACTCGATTGTTTAATGTTTCTAATTTAGTTTCTATTTTCCTTTTTCCGATATCGTGTTGAGTATTCTTGTCTATTCTTCATGCTTAATTTTGCCTGATCACCAAAGTTAAGATTTTTAGGGTTGTTTCAAAAGACGGAAGTTGCGAAATAACTGGGCACTGATGAGTTTACCATGAACTGATTCTAGACTAGGGATAGCTAGGACTTTTATGCAGTTTTATGATTTTCTGCACTTAATGTATTCAACTGATTTGAGTTTGAGACCGGGAGGTGATAACCTGTTAGTTGGATAATATTATTATAGCTCGGGAGAGAATAATAATTAAAATAGAAAAATTGCTGTCAACACGTAGGATTAGGAAATATTAACTAAATTAGGGATATTAAATAGGAAAGTGGATGTGAAATCAGAATCCCTAGATTCTTTCTTAATATTTACCAAATCTTTAATTATTTTCCTGCCATTTATTTTAGTTTCCTAATTAGTTTACTTCAATTACTTTAGTTATTTAATTGTTTAATTTAAAATCAAATAAAAATCAAATCTTTTTAATAAATATTAAAGTGTTTTAGTCCAATTAATTTAAAATTAACTTAATTTAATATTTTAGTAAAACTATTCCTCGTGGGTTCGACTCTTACTTATAAACTATATTACTTGTGCGACACGTGCACTTGCGTATCACGATTTTTCGCAACATTATGTAAATGTGTTCTTTTCAACTGTGCATTCACGCATACATGTTAGTATTGCACTCCTTACTAAGCATTAGACTTATAGTTTAAATCTTATGATGTAGGTGACGAATTATCAGGTGAGGATCTTAAACCCAAAGAAGATGTCTAGGACTAGTTGTTGGATGGTGCTCAGGGTGACAGATTGTGGCCGGAAAGGCGAGTAGCACCCGTGGTTTCTGCTCCTAAGTTGTAGTAAGAATAATGATTACTGATGCCTTAAGTAGGATGAAATTTTCTGATTATGATGGATTTTGGGATTGTCGAACTAAATTTCTAAGTTGAAGATGATTATTAGAATGAAGAATGACTTGTTTTAATTAAGTCTTCCGCTACACGTATTTTGGATGAGTCTATGATTTATGCCTGTACAAGTTTATTTTAGTCAAGTCGAAGTCTGTAAAAGTCAGAATGCCTTGTATCGTAGATGTTTTAAATCGGTAGATGTTGATTATTACAATCGGCAGATGCTAGAAATTCCTTACTCACCGGTAGAGGTCTTCTATCAGATGATGATTATATGTCACGTGTGATGCACATGTCAATCGGTAGATGCTGATTATTACTATCGGCAGATGTTAGGAACTTCTTATTCACCGATTGAAGTCTTCTATCGGATGATTCTTAATATGTCACATGTGATGCACATGTCAATCGGTAGATGCTGATTATTACTATCGGCAGATGCTAGGAACTTCTTATTCACCGCCAGAAGTCTTCTATCGGATGATGCTTAATATGTCACGTATGATTCACATGTCAACGGGTAGATGTAGATGTTTTCGCTATCGGAAGAAGTGAGTATTAAGTCTTGTCGTTTTGTGATCGGATGATGTGAGTGAAGATAATTTGTCGTCTTGTGATCGGATGATGTGAGTGAAGATAATCTGTTGCCTTGTGATCGGATGATGTGGGCGAATATGCTTCGTCGTTTAATAATCGGTAAAGGTCCTCTACCGGGCGATGTCCATGAGTCACGTGAAACGCTCGTGTCCATCGGTAGATGTCTACTACTAGGCGACGTCTATTGTGTCACGTGGAGTACACGTGACGTTTGGGAATGTGTTCCTATCGGTAGATGTCTGCAAATCCATGCAGCCTGCGAACGATGAAGACGAGTGGTCGGAGGGCACTCTCCTTCTTCCCGAACACGTTATGGAACTGATGTCTGAGTCATGTTGTTCGACTCTGTGACTGACTGTGTCGATAGTCTTATGAAGGAGCCGAGTTTTTTAAGGGTTTAGTTTTGTAAGATATGGCATTGTCTTTGAGTACTGTAAAAAAAAAATAGTAAACTTAGTGTAAATGATCTAAGAAAGTTATGAATCAGTCTCAGCCCTAATGGGGTCGTTACAATGTTGTTCAATCTGCCCTTTATTTTGTGTACTTAAAGGGTGCTTTATGTATATATAAAATGGATGTTAATAAGTCACTTGATGAAAATCTGGATGATTTTTTGAAAATGTCTTTGATGTTAAAAGGAACTGATCAGAGTCTAAATGACACTAGTCTTGTTATGTTCTCTGCCTGAATCATATAATGTTGTTAGAGATACCCTGAAGTATACAGGTACAGTCCCCACGGTAGAAATGATTACCTCTGGCCTAAAAGCCAGAGAACTGGAAATAAAGAATAAGAAAAACAGAAATAGTTTATTTGTAAATGAAAATAATATAAAAAATAACAATCTTAAAAAGAAAGGAAAAAGAAAGACTCAACAAAACAAGCCTAAAACTGATAATAGAACTGAGAATAGAAATTGTTTCCACTGTGGAAAAGCATGACATATTAAGAAAAATTGTTATAAGTGGAAAAATGAACAAGAAAGACAAAATAAAGAATCTAATGTTGCTACTGATTCTTGTGATGTTATCAGTGAGGTCTTGAATGTTTTTGAGAGTAAAGTCTAAAAAATAGATTCTTGATTCAGGTTGTTCTTTTCATATGTCTTCTAATAAACTATGTTTTTCTGATTTGCATGAGACTGAAGGTGATACTGTGTATATGGGAAATAATAATCCATGTTCTGTTAGAAGAATTGGAACTGTATACTTGCTTCTTGATAATAATGATAGGATTAAACTAACAAATGTTAGATATATTCCTGAATTAAAAAAAAATTTAATTTCTCTTGGAACACTTGATGAACTTAGCTGTTGGTTCAAAGCAGTTGATTCTAACTTGTAAGTATTCAAAGGTGAAAAACTGGTTGTGTTTGGTTTTAAAGAATCTGGATTATATGTGTCGAATGGTTCACATTATGTTTCTTCTGTAAATAATATAGTGAATAATTCTGTTTTTAATGCTTCTGAAAAATGACACCTTAGAGTAGGTCACATGAGCCAAAATGGGCTGAATCATCTGTTTAATAAGAGCCTACTTGGAAAAGATAAAATTTTAAGTCTTAGCTTTTGTGAAATCTGTGTTGGGTAAACAACACATGTTGAAATTTACAAAAGGTGCTCACTTGTCTAAGTATAAATTAGATTATGTGCATGCATATCTATGGGAGCCTGAAAAACATCCTACACATGGAGGAAATAAATATTTTTTGTCCATAGTAGATGATTACACAAGAAGAGTGTGGACCTATCTCTTAAAAACTAAGAATGAAGTTTTTGAGAAGTTTAAAGAATGGAAAACCTTAGAAGAGAACCAAATGGGCAGAAAACTCAGGGGGTTAAGGACCGATAACCGTCTAGAGTCTTGTAATATTGAATTGATTTTTTTTGCAACACTCAAGGGATCCTAAGGCATAGGACCATTAGACATACACCTCAACAAAAAAGTGTTGCTGAGGGAATGAACCGAAACTTACTAGAAAAAGTTAGGTGTTTGTTGTTCATTTCTGGATTACCAAAGGATTTTTGGGGGAAGCTCTAAATACTGCCACATATTTGATTAATAGGAGCCTAAATAGGGCTATTGAGTTCAAATGTCCTATAGAAGTTTGGAGTGAAAGAAATCCTGATTTGAATCATCTAAGGATTTTTGGATGTGCTACCTATGCACATACAAAAGATGGAAAGTTAGATCCAAGACCAATTAGGTGTGTGTTTCTTGGTTATCAACAACAGCAGGGAACTAAATGTTACAGGTTATGGGATAGAGATACTAGAGGGATTAAAATCTTTGTTAGTAAAGATGTCATCTTTGATGAAACTTCTTTTCCATGTAAGACACTCGGTAACACTAATCAGGTGGAGGAGAGTATGAATGCCAATAAACCCAAAACACACATTGATGTGGAGACACCAAAATTGAGTGATCAAAATCGTGAAGTAAGTAATTCAAATGAATAGGGTCATGTTATTGAATCTGTATCTGAACAAGACACTAGAGCTACTGAGGATGAACATGTTGATGCTCAAGATTCCTTACAAAGTGAACTTAAAAATTACCAACTTGCTAAGGATAGAAACAGAAGGGAAATCAGACCACCTTCTAGATATTTCTATACTGATCTAGTTTTTACAGCTCTTGTGGCAGCTCAACAAGTAAAGAATGTAGAACCTAGTACCTACAAAGAAGCTGTAGAGTCCAGGTAGAGTCAAGAGTGGAAAACAACCATGAATAGTGAAATGAAATCTCTTAGACTTGACAAAATATGGACCTTAGTTGAGAAACCTAATGATCAAAAGTTAATTGATTGTAAATGGCTATTCAAACTTAAAGAGAGAGTCAAACCAGGAGACCCATCAAGGCACAAGGCTAGACTTGTTGCCAAGGGTTACACACAAAGGGAAGGAATAAACTTTAACAAAAAAATTTCTCCCGTAGTCAAGTTTAATACCATTAGACTAATGCTATCCTTAGTTGTTCAATTTGACCTTGAATTAAAACAATTAGATGTTACAACTGCTTTTCTACATGGAGAATTAGAGGAAAGGATATTCATGAAACAACTAGAAGGTTTTATTAATTCTAAACTCCCTAACAGTGTGTGTTTGTTGTAGAGAGCACTTTACGGACTTAAACAGTCACCACGTCAAGGTACAAATGCTTTGATACTTTCATAATAGGTTTAAATTTTAATAGAAGTAACTATGATACTTGTTTTTATTTCAAATCAGTAAATGAAATATCAGTATATTTGCTACTTTATGTGGATGATATGTTACTGATTAGTAAATCTATGTTGTTAATTGATGATTTGAAATCAAATTTAAATGCTCAATTTGACATGAAAGACCTTGGTCATGCAAGAAAAATCTTAGGCATGATAATTGAAAGGGATCGGTTGAATAACAAGTTAAAACTGTATCAAAAACCTTATTTAGAAAAGGTGGTTTCAAAGTTTGGGAATCAGAATTGTAAATCAGTGACTATGCCATTAGCTAATCATTTTGTTATTTCAAAAACACAATGTCCTCAAACTAGTTCTGAAAAATTAAAATGACAAGTAGACCTTATTTAAATATCATTGGTTCTTTGTTGTATGCTATGATAAGTAATAGGCCTAATTTATTTTTTGCCATATCATTGTTAGGTAGATTCATGTCAAATCCCGAGTCTGAACACTAGAAAGCTATCAAATGAACTGTTAATTATGTAAACAACACTATTAATACTGGTTTGATGTATAAAAAATCTACTAATAATGAATTTTTGATTGAGTATGTTGATTCTGATTTTGCTGGAAATAGAGATTCTAGAAAATCAACAACTTCATATTGTTTTACCTTGTTTGGATATTGCATCTCATGGAAGTCTCAACTTCAATATTTGGTAACATTATCTACTACTGAAACTGAATATGTAGCTATTGCTGATTGTTTAAAAGAGTGTGTTTGGTTGAGTGATTTATTACATGATATTGGTTTATTAAATACTATACCATCTGTTTATTGTGATAACCAAAGTGTCATTCACTTAAGTAAAAATCTTGTTTTTCATGATAGCACAAAACATATTAATGTGAGATTCCATTTGGTTAGAGATTTAACTTCTACAGGGAAGGCGAACATTTTGAAGATCCCAGAAGAGGATAACCCGTCAGACATAGATACAAAAATTGTCAAGGTTTCTAAGTTTAAGCATTGCTTAGACTTGTTAAACGTTTGAGTGATTTTTTTTTTGTTTGAGCAATGAAAATGAGATGATGTTTTTACTGTTAGTTAAAGTTTACTTTGAGATTGGACTTCAAGGTGGAGCATGTTATATGGTGAAGTCCAATACCTTTTATTTCTTAAAAAGGCCCAGCTCATTTTCTGTGAGGTGAGGTGGCATGAAAGGTGTCTTCTTGAAATTGTCAATCAGAGTGG
Organism: Begonia masoniana; assembly: GCA_022432975.1. NCBI lineage: Eukaryota > Viridiplantae > Streptophyta > Magnoliopsida > Cucurbitales > Begoniaceae > Begonia > Begonia masoniana. The sequence continues at coordinate 36,930,072 of CM039508.1, read as the reverse complement.
GTTTAGATGTTTCGTTTTTCAGAGGAAGAGATAAGGGTGATCAGTTTTCTTTTCGGCAGAAGAGAATGAATACAGAAGAAAAAAGGTTTGCAGAGAAGAGAGTTTTTCTTTGTGTAGTGCATGAGTTGAGTATTCTTGTGTGAAGGACAGTCGAGTTTTCGAGTTTCTGTTCAGGTTTTCTTGCTGCATTTTTCTGGTTTTTCGTTGTTAAGCTTCTGTGGTTGAGAGTTTTCTGTGTGTAATCTTTTTTTAGGGTGTATTTTTGACTGATAGTAAATAGATCTCTTATTTGAGCTCTATGGAAGTAGTCGATCTCAAACCTTGGTTTGAGATCTGGGCGAACCATGTTAAAGCTCTGTATTCTTTATTTTTCGCACTAAAAATCGTTAGCATTTTTACGAGTAAGATTTTATAACAAAATGTACTAGCAAGTATATCATCTCACCCAGAAAAGCACTAGCTAGAGAAAATAAATGTCGCATACTCCTATACAGGTAGATGATGATCTTCTTAATAAATACCTGAAAGGGTGGACTCGTTGGATTGAGTCGACTAAACTCAATAAAAATTATAGTGATACATACATAAAATAGGTCATGTTGAATAACATAAAATTTATAGTGGTACATACATAAAATAAATCATGTTGAATAATAGAAACATTACTGAGAAATGAAGATACTCATGGATTATGGGTACACCAAATCATAAACATATACAATAATAACATATGACGTCAAACCCCAAATAATTTTAATATGATTTAGGATTTTGCGCTAAGTGACGCGATATGTATAACACCCAGAAAATTTCGGTAACGCACGTATACCTTGGATTAGATAGTTAGAGTAGTTATTTTAGGGGATAAAGGGATTAGATGTTATACTAAGATAAAAAGGTAAGTTTGAAATGTCAAATTTTGAAAAGTCAAACCAATTAAGCACCAATAGAATGCTAGTGTTAAGTTGCACGAAAGGGTTTGAAAAGTCAAATGTGTAAATATCAACCAATAAGAAAAATTCAAAGGAAATTTAAATGAAATAAAAGAATGAAAAGTGAGAATTTAATGATGTCTTCACGTTGGAGATTGGAAGACAAGTTGGGGGTTAAAGGTTTAATGGTAATTTTAAAGAAAAGAGTTGAAAAATTCAACCATTAGAAAAGTCAAACTATTTAAGTGGTTGAAAAGTCCAATTCATAAACCAATTAAAGGGTACGGAAAAGTGAATAAAAAGGGGCTTTGTTTTAGTGTCCCACGTGTGAAGAATGAATGGAAGGAAAAGTGTGGGTTAAATTACAAATTTTAAAACTTTAGTGGGAAAAATAAAAAGTGAAAAATGGTTAGTGGTTAAATGGAAAATTTCTTTCTTTCTTCTTCATTCTTCCATCGAAGCTTTCATCCTCCATAGCCGCCCTTCCTCCTCCTCATTTCTTCAATTTCTCAAGTGATTTCAGGGTAAATTCACATGGGTTTTGGTTTTTATAACTCTAGGTAAAGTTTGTTAAAGCTTTTAGTGGGTTTTAAGTGAATTTGGTGAGGGTTTGAAAACCCTAACTTGGTGAGTCCTAAAATTTGATTATTCTTGAGGGTTTTCTTCCACTTTTGGTTATTTAATACTTGGATATGTTAGTTTAGGTTGTTGGAGTGATTAGATTGTGAATTGGAATTGAAATACACAAAATCGGTTTTTATGCAAAAAGTGTACCAATTATGTTCCTTGATTTTCGGATAGGCTAAGTGAGTTGTTTGGTTGATTTGAGTATTTCAATGGATATTAGACGTGTAGAGGTTTCCGAATTGGGGTGGCGCATCAAAATCTGTTGAAAAACTAAGAAGTTATGACCGTTTAAAGTTGGACGGTCAAAATTGTGTAAAAATCCGGTTTTGTGTTTTGTGAGAGAAATGTGTTTTAAGTATTGTTAGTTTTAGTTAGAAAATTTCCTTAGATTGTATTGATAACTTATCAAGCTAAGTTTCCATTATTTTAGGTCATCAAACGAGTGAATTAACCGGTAGAAGTGAGCAACTGGAATCCGAGCAAACAGGTAAGTAGTGGGTGCCATTCTTTCGCCTTCGGGCCTACACCATAGAACGGTAGGATTTATTTGTTATTGCTTTGCTTCGTGTTGCATTGATTTATTTGTTTTGCTTCGGGTTGTGTTGAGTTGTGGTGTGGTGTTGCATATCGTTGAAACATGCATCATGATAGCACACTAGATACGTATAGTTGCATTATTTGTCGTTTTGTGTTGTGTTGTTGTTTTGTTGTGTTGTGTTGCATTGTTTGGCATTGTTAGTGTGCACAATAGTTAGGCAACTAAGGCACTTCGGTGCGGGCAACTAAGGCACTTTGGTGAAGGCAACTAAGGCATCTTTCGATACAGGCAGTTTTGTCCGTGTTGTGTTGTGTTGGCGTGTTGTGTTGTGTTGGCGTGTTGTGTTGTTGTGTTGCGTTGTCGTGTTGCGTTGTCGTGTTGAGTGGTGTTGTGTTATTGTGTTAGGGTTGTGTGTGCATTGTGCTTGTTTATATTTGTTATCCCCCACTTGCTAAGCGTAAGCTTACGTGTGTGTGTGTGTTCTGTGGTGTAGGTGACGACAGGAGTACAGGTTAGGGCTACGAGGAAAGCTATGATTGGGACGCAGTCGTTGATGTACGTTGTATGCCGGTGCAGACAGTTGTCGGGGCGTCTCGACCATGGTCTTCGGGGAATGTGGACTTTGTCTTTTGGTAGTTTATTGTAAATGTCTGTTTGTAGAAATGATGGGAATGCGTAACTTTCTTTTTGATTGATGTTTTGAGAGTTATGGTATAGCTATTTGTAATTGTTGTATATAGTCATAGTTAAGGGTGATGTGTCGCCCTATACTGTTGACTTTCTTCACTTAGGGATGTTAGTATTTTAGTTTCTCTCTTTACTGCTATTTGGTGATTTCGTATGTTGGATAAGTTGAGGAGGAGTATTCTGGATTGATTGTGATTTATTCCTTTGCAGGTACCTAGCATTTTGGAGGCGCTATTTTCAAGCGTTACTTTGTCGAAATTTTCGGGAAGGACGCCGTGGTGCTTAAAGGTTAGGATTAAGGGAAATTAGTGAGTCTAGGCAGCTAGGTATGACATAAGAGAGCTTCGGGAGATTTAGTTTTAAATTCTGCTGTGTTCGATTTTCTTTAAATTATTGGGGTTAAAGTGAACCAAGTAGCGCACCGAGCCAGGGTGGGTTCGGGGGCGTTACAATATGTACAATTGTACCGTCACTCTAATTAACAAACAAACACATCATTTATCGTTCGAAAGTTCATAACAAAATGGATCTCTCACATGAGTCAATCAAACTTGGTTCATATGACTAACTTGATTAATATAGAAATAAATTTGCTTGATCAATTAAAAATACTTACATATAAAAATTGAAACGTGGAAAAAGTAAGACATGTCATAAGTTTTTATGAAAAACAATCCAATGCTAAACATAAAAATAAACTCTCATCTCAATTGGGTCTACCTTGCCCAATGCCAAAGAATCCAAAAACTTCAATAAATGAGCCACTTCTCGGTTGCTATATCATTGTTAACAGGATTACAAGAATCAAAAAGAGTTTGTTAGAACCCATAAACGAGATACGACCCAACTCAAAAATCTTAAGGAAACAATTCCGCTAAAAGTTGGCTTTTAAAAACTAATCATAAAACAAGTCCTGGTTGCCCGCAAGACCTTGTCAATCAAACCAATCCATCAATTGATTTCTAGTATAAAATTTGCCTCGGCTTATCTGAATACACCGAAGTTCGACTTTAAAACGATATTATTTCCATTTTAAACTTTAACTAAGACGCTTTCGTGGAAAAATATTCAACTTATACTTATCGATTTCAAGTTACGATTAAAAATTCTTTACTTTCCATCAAATCCCTATTTTTGAATGAAACACTGAAATAAACGACGAAAACTTGATATTCTGATTCATACCTTCGATGATTCTAAATTTGTCGTTGTAAAATCTCGTCCTAAATTCTCAGATCTAGCATTTGTTGTACAGAGTCAAGCATAAATTTATTTCTAAAATTAAAATTATGATATACAATAATAAAATTAGAACAAAAGGAATATCAAAACACGATTCACCTTTTGTTTGATATTCAAACTCTGAATTACTGCCAAATTATAGAATCACCAAACAACACGCACATCAGCCAAAAATAGGAATCAAAAGCCAAACTACCTTTCTAGTCAAGATTTCACCGTTCATCACACACTAAACCACCAATTTCTATAATTTTTACTTTTAAACTCATTTTGCCCAATTTAAAGTAAACTCTTCTTTAGTGTATCTATTAATTTAATTTTTTCTAAATTAATACTAGTTTATTATTTTTGAGCTAATTTAGCAAAATTCAAGGAGATACTCAAACTCTTCAAGAGTTTAATTAAAATGGACATATTTATTGATAGAAGTAAGATATTATAACTAATTCCAAAAACTAGTTCAAAGAATGAGAGAATCCCCCTTATATTTATATAAGATCGTTTGCTTTGGTTCTGTCGATGTGGGACAACACCCGCCCACACGTCTAGCGTGATATATTTTTTTCTTTCACGTCTAACGTGTTTAATCGGTCATCACATCGTACAGATTTAGCTCTGATACTATGATAGAAAGTGAGATGGTAGAACTCATTCCAAATACTAGATCAAGAGTGAGAGAATCTCCCTCATATTTATACAGGATCGTTTGTTTTGGTTCTGTCGATGTTAGACAACATTTATATGTGCTTATCATATTAATTGTTGAGAAGCGAACGCGAAAGCAAAAAAAAAAAGTGAGGAAAAGCAAAGACAACAAGAATTACGTGGAAAACTCTTTCAAGAAAAGACTGAATAGAAGATAAATTCATTAATCACAAATCAAGTTACACGTAAGTTTTGTGACAAACAACGATGTGTCAAGTATCTAGAAAACCTTAATATTGAATACGAGCTCGACTTGGCCCAATTAGAACTCGAGTTACATCGAACTCTAACATTATTTATGAAAATATGTTTTTTCCATGCTTAATTGATAAATTAAAAGTTTATTTTGACTATCATTAATTATTAAATGAATAATTAATTCATAACTAATTATGAATTCTTTGCTAATAATCATGAACTAGTAAATAAAAATAAAATTTTGTATAAAAAATGAGCATTCCACGCGATTCATTGATTCAATGAATTACCATTGTACTAATGTTTGGGAGCTGTCAAGCCATTGAAATGAAAGACACAGCAAATGGGGTCTCTGTCTTCAAAATTTAATTTGGTATTCCACAATTAACTCTCTTAAATTATGGTCTTTCCTTAGTTCTTCGTCAAATCACTGATGGGTTCAGATCCTGCTTGATACGCCGGTGAGTCGATGTTGAATAGAAAACTTGCCAACTATGAGTCAATTGGGTAGAGAGAGGCCGGTAAGGACAAAGGGTAGATCTGCAAATAGCTTGCAGGTAGTTGCAGGCACTACACTGCTTTGCCATCGCCGGTTGGATACAAGTTCGTACGATTAAGGTGTTTACAGGAGATTTAGATATTTAGCAAGGTATGCTCTTTTTTATTTTTTATTTTTTTGTTTTAGGCTCCATTTCCATCTCGACAATCCCATTGTTTTAAGCTTCTACCATATTATCATCTGTTCAAAATATCAACTACGAGGTAGATGGAGAAATATACTCATTTTCGTACGGGCTCCTGCCTAAATCATACTTTTCTCTAGAGTATAATAAAATATTATCTCCGCTGGTAGCACAAGCTAGTACCTTCTTTACACGAAAGCTAGGTACTCTTTGTGCTGCGAGAGACTGAGAAGTTTATTTGTTCCAGTAAAAGGGTAGGTATATTGAATTCCTTCTACTAGAGTTTTTGTGATATTCTTCTTGATTAAATTTGATCTCTCATTCTTTGATATTGATTAGCTATGGAAAACATTGATAATTTACTCCAGATATATAAGCAACTTTGCATTTGCACCAACCCAGATGAGGTGGAGACGTTGAAAAAGAGTTTGAACCAATCTAAAATTCAATCCAAGGAAGTGGAGAAAGACAGTGATCGAGATCCGTGTAAAAATGATGGAAGCAAAGAACTTGGAATTTGAAATGTGGGACAAAGTCGAGTGTTATCGGTTGCTGAAGAGAGTAGAGAGGTGGATAATTTGATCAAAGAAGTGAAGAAACTTGCAGAGATAGTCATATTTGGTGATGATCTTACAATTGAAGTGCACAAGGAAATGCAAGTTCAATTTCTCACAAGTGACTTAGTGGGTGACGAGGTTGCTAGTTATAAGCAGGAGATCTCAAATTTATTAACCAAGAATAAGGCATCAACAAAACAATCGAAGTAGGAGTATGGGGAATGGGCGGAGTGGGTAAAACTACTTTGATAAGGCATTTACACAACGTGATACTGACTTACCGTAACATTTATGACTATGTTTATTGGATCACAGTTTCAAAAGATTGTAGTATTTGTTGTTTTTAGAAAGAAAATATTACTATTTTTCACTTGAAATGCAATACAATTTAATCTAAAAATAAAAGAAACTAACAACTAACAACATGATCAAAAGAATAAGGCATGGAGAGTAGAGAAATGGTTCCTAAAAAACTAAGACAACAACAAAAAACAACGTGCAGTAACTAAAAATGAAAGTGGATTCTAAAGTATTTTCTTAACACTCCTCCTTGCTTTAGAATTTGCAAACGTTGAGTTTTTCCCTCAGCAACTTGAACTTGCTCACATGTAGTTGGCGTGGTAAAAATATCCGCAACTTGATATTCTGTTTTGCAGTAGACAAGAACACAACTCCATCTTTTTGTACTTCTCTTAAGAAGAATAACTTGATGTTGAAATGTTTGGTTTTTCTATGAAACACAGGATTATGAGAGATGGCAATGACAACTTGGTTGTCAACAAAAATCTTAGTGCTTTCTTTCTGCTCCATATTGAAATCTTTTAAAATTTTCTTCAACTACAATGCTTGATTAACAACAGCTGTTGCAACAATAAATTCTGCTTTAGCAATGGATTGAGCCACGATATCTTGCTTCTTCAAGCACCATGGAAAAACACTAAAGCCAAAAGTAAAATAGCAGCCTGAAGTGCTTCTCATATCATCGATATAACCTCCCTAGTCACTATATCAGAAACCAATCAGCTTAAAATTATTGCTTCTTGTGATTTTAACACCAAAATCACTTGTGCCTTTGACATATCTAATCACTCTCTTAGCAGCTTTGAGATGCAATTCACTTGCACAATGCATAAACCTTGATAAAATACTTACAACAGTTAAAATATCGGGTTGTGTTGCTGTAAGATACATCAAACAACCAATCAAGCTCCTAAAGTATTCGTCGTCTACTTTATCAATGCCATCTTCTTACATAACTTCTCCTTTTAATTCGTAGGAGTATTTACTTCCTTGCATTCCTCAAGTTTAAACTTCTTCAAAATCTCTTTGGCATACTTCTTCTGGCAAAGGAAGACTTCATGCTCAACTTGTTTGATTTCCATTATAAGAAAAAAAGTCATCAATCCAAGATCTGTCATATAAAAAATCTCCATCATCTCTTGCTTAAACTTTTCCACAAGACTTGTTTTGCTTCCTGTCACAAGCAAATCATCAACATAGAGGAAAATTAAAAGAATTCCAACTCCATCTTGCTTGACATATAGAGTTGATTCTGAAATACTTTTGACAAATCCTAAGTTTGGCAAGTATTCATCAATCCTGCTATATCAAGCTCGTGGAGATTGTTTTACACCATAAAGAGCTTTCTTGAGAAGAAACACCTTATTTTCTTCTATTACCTTTATAAAACCTTGAGGTTGTTCAATATAGATTTCTTCCTGCAAGAAACCATTTAAAAATGCTTATTTGACATCAATGTTGATACATTCTCCAATTTTTCTGAGCAGCTATACTAAGTAGTAGCCTGTGGTGTCCAATTGAGCGACTGAGAAAAACGTATCAGAGTAATCCACACTAAAAACTTGAGCTTAACCTTTTACTACAAGTCTTGCCTGTGCCATCACCATTTAGCTTTGTTCTATATACCCACTTAACTCCAATCACTTTTCTGTTTTGAGACCTTTCTACAAGAATCCAAGTTTATTTTTCTCGATCATTAATAACTCCTCCTTCATTGCATCTATCCATTTCTGATATTTCCTTGCTTCTTCATAATCTATAGGCTTACAAACAGCTATGTTACATTTTTCAAAAATGTCTGAGAGTAATCTCATACCTCTAACTGGAACATCATTCACCATTGTATTTTGCCAATTTTCAAGTCTATGTTCTTCTATGTCTGAAACAGGGAACTTGAGCTTTGGATTTTTTGAGGCATGGTCTGTCTTCTTTTCATCATCTTAATTCCATTCTTCATCTTCTATGAAGTGCACATCCTTGCCAATAACAATACTTTCTGTTTGCAGAGAGAACTATAGCCTATAAAAATACCCGATGAAACTCTTTTATCTAATTTATCTCTCTTGCTTTGTGGAACATAGGTAAAACACAAACAACCAAATACTTTAAGAAATTTCAGAGATGGTTTGTGACCATACCAAGCCTCAAATGGTGTTTGATCCTTCACTGCCTTTGTAAAGAGTCGATTTTGAAGAAAAACTGAAGTATTTGCTGCTTCTGTCATAATTTCTTTGGCAAGTTTTTTGCATGAAGCATGCATCTCGTTATCTCCAAGATATATCGATTTCTTCTTTTGCTAACTCTATTTTGTTGAGGAGTATAAGGAACTGTAAGCTGATGTTCAATGTCTGCATCTTCACAAAATTTATTAAATTTTGTCGAGGTGTACTCCTTTCCATTATCAGACCTCAAGACCTGAATTTTGAAGCCACTTTCATTTTCAACTTTTGCTTTGAACTTCCAAAAAATTTGAGTTGCAAAGAAAAAAATCCAACACATTTTAGTTAAATCATCAACAAAGATAATATAATAAAGACTACCTTTTAAAGTAAGTGTCCTTTGTGGGCCTGCAATATCAGTATAAATCAATTGCAGCTTCTTTGATGCTCTTCCCAGCACTTTTGGAAATAGTTTTCTATTTTGTTTTCCAAACTGACAAGCTTTGCAACTAGGATTGTGATCATCAAGTTCTTGAAAATCATTTTTGTCATCATCTTAGACTTCATTTGTAACAGCCCTTGGTGATGATAATGCCCGAGTCATTTGTGCCATATCTCTGTGATATTTTCTATGATCGGGAAAGTAGTGTGCTCCTCCTCCAATGGATCTAAAACAAAACTTTTCCCTTTCATTTTTACTTTAAAAATATCTTGATCAGATGCATCCTTAATCAGATAATATTTATCTTCAAAAACAACCTTAAAACCTCTTTCAATCAATTGACCAACGCTCAACAGCTTTTGTTGAATCTCAGGAACAAAAAGAACATCATGAATAAGCTTTGTACTTGAGCAGCTTGCTATTGCAACAATACCATTTCCTTTGACTGAAATGTAATCACCATTACCTATTCTGACTTTGGTGATGTTGTTTTGTGTCAATTCTTTGAAAAGTTCCTTGTCGTTGGTCATATGATTGGTGCAGCCACTGTTAATTAGCCAACTTTCAATTGATTCACTACTGGAAAAACATGTAGGCACAAACAATTGATCATCCTCGTCTTGATTAGCAACCTTAGACTCTTCACCTTGATGTTGGTTGTTCTTTTTGCAAATTACAGCTTCAAGCCCCATTTGATTGCACCTACTGTATTTTGCATCTGGTCTTCTCCATCATTTGAAAGGAGGATGACCCTTTCTGTTGCAATGTTGACATGGGGGAAAGTTTTCCTTATTGTTTCCAACTTTGTTGTAGTTGGTAGAAGACTCTTTATTTTTTCTGAAATTTTTCTTTTTGTTAAACTTTGCTTTTTCTTGGTGCTTGGCAAGTAAAGCTTCTTCAACAGAAACTTCTTGTCTCATGGCTCTTCTGACATGCCTAGGAGACCCATAACAAGGTCACAAACTAGGGCCCATAATTTAGTTACCCAATTTTCTGATGATTTCTCTCGTTTTGCAGGTTTTGACTCCATCATGGATTTCACTTGGGAGCCAATTTCGGAAGATGTGGAGAAACCTTTGCATAGCCTTCATTGGAGCATTCACATGGAACCTTCAAGCAGCCCAATGGAAATTTGTCTTCTCGGGCCACTAAATGTGTAATTTTAATTTTTAAACTCATTGGCATACATTAGCCTTTTTGTATGGATTATTATATATTTGCATCATGAATTAGATTGTGTGGTTAGGGTTAGATGAATATTGATGGATTATGGGTTGAAGAATTATTCAACAAAAGGAGAAATTGCTTCAACAAAAGGGAGCCCAAAGAAAGCCTTAGCCTAAAGAAGAGCCCACATTAAAGGTATGAAATTGCAGATACAAGTGTGGGTGGCAAATTGGATCAATGACATGGTAAAGATTTAGACCCTTGATGAAGTTTGGCACGGGTTCAAGCTGAACCGTCGGATTTGCGCATGCTGGAGGGCACAACAACGCCATTTGGCGCGGGCAGCAGCAGCAGCAGCGCCAACTAGCGCGGGCAGCAGCGAGATCTCCATTTGGGCGCCCGCGCGGGCAGCTCTTGGATCGTCGATTGGCGCGCGCCATATTGCCCTTCGTCATTGATCCGCGCACACAGCAAGCTCCTCCTCGGCCATCGATTATTTTCCTTGATCCAAAGGTCCAAATTCATCCTCGTCAAACCCTAATCCACCTAGGTTGCCTTTGGATTTTTCTTGATTCTTGAATCAAGTGGAGTAGCCCTCCATTGTTAGCCTAGCTTGGGTTGCTAGGTTAACTCTTACCTCCTTCCCTCGCCCTTCTCCATTGGGAGTTAGGAGTTAAGGACGAAAACCTAGGCCCTAGATGGTAGTTTTTCTCTAGGAAAACGTGCTCCCGAGAGCTCAAACGTAAGATAGCTCCTCGGAACCGCCAAAGGTATTTTCATTTCTAGCATTTCCATCACATTTCACACACTTAATTACCTTTTCATTCTCGGCCATCACTTCACACACATCACTCTTATTTTCTTGCAAATTCCACTTCTTCTACATCTTTCATTTCTTCACCTTTTCACACACCTCACTTCACCTTCATCTTATTTATTTATGCACATTTCTTGTCTACTTTATTCCCTTGATATTCAGCCCCACCTCTCACACACCTTCACCTTTTGCTTGCTTCATTTTTTTCTCTATTTTATTATCCTTATTTTTGGATTTTGTACATCACTTGCTACCCGAGCACATTTTGATTGTTTTATGGGTTACATGGCCCCTTCTCTAAGGTATCCCGTGTCAATTGGTATCAGAGCCTAGGATGCTTCCCACGATGCGTTTTAGTTGTCTTTGGCATTAGCCAAAAGTTGACACAAAACCGGGATAGCGGCTCGTTTATTTTCTCGCTTTATTTTCGGTTCTATTGTTGTGCTAACTTGTGCTAATCTTATCATTATATTTGCTGCCACTTTCTTGTCACTTATTATCTTGAATATCATGTTAAACATGTGGTATGCATTGTTTCAAAAATCGGCCAAGGTGTAGCCATTTCTCCCTCGATTTTTATGTTGTTTGCTTCGATTTTAGCATGTTATTGACTTGGTTTATTTAGTATCTTATGTTAGTAATTGAACCATGCTTTACATCTAAACATTGGACAAATAACTAGTGGATAGATCTGAAATTTTGTTGCATGAAAAATCGGCCAACAACAATTAATATAAAATCGGTTTATGCTTAGTATTTTTCACCTCGGTTTTTCTAGCATTTTTGCCTCGGCTTTTTATGATTAACTTGTTGAATGTTGTTCTTTGTTTTGGCTTATGAATCATCTAGTATATGCTAATATTTGTGCTCAATAATTTGATTTGAAAATCTTGGCAAATCCTAGGTAAAGTCGGACATATTACAACCATTGATTAAACTAGAAAATTCTGCATGTTAATCTGAAATTTTCAGCATAGTCCTCTTGATTTAATATTAATACTTCCTGTTTTTGAAGTTAGTTAGTTGGTATTAATATTATTTTTGAGTAATTCTAGTTTAAAGTTGAAAACCTGGTTGAATATTTATTGAAAATTGTGGTGATAAACGTTTATTGAAAATATTCAATTCTATAGTTAGTTGCTAAGTGTTTATTGAAACCACTAAGTTGTTTTCCTTATGTGAGCATGTTCCCTATTATCATATTGTCTTAGCTAAGATATGTCCTTCGTACCTAACATTATCTAAGACATTAAAAAGATAACACCTCACTAATTTAGGTGAAATAACTTAGACAAGAATTTGAATTTGAATTAAAACACTTAGACATGACTAATAGAAGTGGCTTTACACGTGACACATCACATCAAGAACCAAATCGGGCGAGGGACACTCCCCCTCCCGAACATACACGTCACGAGGGTGAGACTAGCATGCAAGGAGGCATGCAAGGTCAAATCGAAGCCTTAACAGGCTTGGTTAGCACCCTTGCTCAACAAGTCAAGGAACTTATGTTCAACCCTCCCCGAATAGAATCCCATAAACGAGTTCCTTCACAAGAGACCTCCTCTAGGCTTATACCCGAAATTCCTAGACATCGAACCCCTTTTCAACCACCCGTAGAGGAAGAAGAATGGGCTGAGCCACAAAGAATGAGACCACGTTATTATGAATCGGAGGATGAGGATTGGGCTGGAGACGATGAAGAGTATCGCCCAAATCGTCGTAGGGACAACGACGACCTCCATAATGTCAAGATCACGATTCCCCCTTTCAATGGAACATGTGATGGACACACCTACCTAGATTGGGTTGATAAGGTAGAGAGAGTTTTTGAGTGTCACGATTATTTTGAATGAGTTAAGATTCAACTCGCCTCTCTTGAACTAACGGGCCACGCAACATTATGGTGGTCCAACCTTAAAAACCAAAGAATGAGAACTTTAGGTTATCCCGTCTCAACTTCGAATTCCATGAAAGAACTTATGCACAAGAGGTTCGTGCCACGACATTACAAACACGAACTCTTCCATCAACTTCACACCCTTAAACAAAACACTCTCTCGGTCGATGAATACCTCACAGAATTTGAAACTCTCAATATGCGTTGTGCAATTGACGAGCCGGAAGAACAACTCATCACAAGATTTATTCGTGGTTTGAATCATGATATAGGCGATGCAGTTGAAGTACAAAAATTGGAGGCCATGGATATGGTCATTCAACTTGCCTTTACGGTGGAGAGACAACTTAAAAGAAAACGAAAGACTAACTTTCTGAACAAATTTTCACCTAGGCACCTAGATCAAGATAAGCCTAAACCTCCATGGAAGAACGAAGAGAAAAAGCCAATTAATAGTAGTTGGCCACTTAAAGCACCCTTCAACCAAAACAAGCTCCCTCCGATGGATAAGAATCAAGCGAATTCCTTTAAAGGACAAAGAGCTCGTTATGTCTAATGCTACAAGTGTTTAGGCAAAGGACATTACGCGAATGAATGCTCTAACCATCGAGTGATGGTTATTAAGGAGTCTACCAGAGAATGGGAGAGTGAGAACGATGAAGGACAATACCTCGACAAGGAAAAGGAAGAGGAAGAGGTAGAAGAAGAAAGTGAGCACGAGTCTGATGAATGTGTGGCTCAAGAAGGACCTCTTTTGATGGTCATAAGAAGAGCCCTCGTTTCTAAAAATGTGGAAGAAGACTGCCAACGCGAGAATATTTTTCAAAGTAGATGTGCAGTCAAAGATAAAGTTTGTTCAGTAATTTTCGATAGTGGAAGTTGCGTTAACGTGGCTTTTCACGCTATGGTTAGTAAGCTTGGATTGGAGACGACTAGCCACCCTAAACCATATAAATTGAGATGGTTGGACGATAGAGATGATATTAAAGTAACCAAACAAGTGACCGTTAATTTTACTACTGGGAAATATAAAGATTTGGGTATTTATGATGTCGTTCCGATGAATGCGAGTCATCTTCTATTAGGACGGCCATGGCTTTATGATCGTAGGGTGCACTATGATGGATTCCTCAACAATTATAGTTTGAAGTTTGGTGGTAGGTCAATTAAATTACTTTCTATGACCCCTGAACAAATAGCACGTGACGACGCAGTTAGGAAAGAAGAAAAGATTAAAGAAAATCTTTTCTTAACTAAACGAGGATTAAGAGCTGCTGTCACTAAAGGAAAGACCTTGATTTTAGTTTTATTTAGAGACTGTGTTATGGAGCTTGGAGATATACCTTTATCGGTCCAAAATTTGCTTAAGTCCTACCAAGACGTCTTTCTTGAGGAACTACCACCCGGATTATCACCAATTAGAGGAATAGAACACCAAATCGATCTCTAACTCGGAGCTATGTTACCCAACCGACTGACCTATAGGATGAGGCCTGGAAAAGCTAAAGAATTGCAAGATCAAGTCCAAAAGTTGCTAGGAAGAGGATATATTAGAGAGTCAATGAGCCCTTGTGCTGTACCTACGTTGTTGGTACCTAAGAAAGATGGCTTTATGCGAATGTGCGTTGATAGTCGGGCTATAAACCAAACTACTATTAAGTATAGATACCCTATCCCTAGACTCGAAGACATGCTAGATGTATTTTAAACGTCGTTTTAAACGCGGGATAGCTTAGCAAAGTAGCGCATTGAGCCGGGACGGGTTCGGGGGCGTTACAGAGAGCCTCAATATTTTCCAAAGTCAGACTTGAAAAGTGGTTATCACCAAATACGAATGAAAGAAGGTGATGAATGAAAAACCACTTTCAAGACTTAAATACGGATTGTTTGAATGGATGGTGATGCCATTCGCCCTTACAAATGCCCCGAGCACCTTCATGAGGTTAATGCACCATGTTCTTAAGGATTTCCTTGGAAAGTTTGTTGTCGTTTATTTCGATGACATCTTGGTGTATAGCTCCAACCTTCCACAACATGTCAACCATCTCGGGATGCTTTTTCAAACTCTCCGTCGAGCTAAATTGTTTGGGAATTTGAGTAAGTGCTCTTTTGGACAAGAGAAAGTTAATTTTTTGGGCTTTATCATTTCAAAGGATGGCTTAGAAGCGGATGAAGATAAGGTTAAAGCCATCAAGGACTGGCCCACTCCGAATAATATCACTGAAGTCCGTAGCTTCCACAAATTAGCTTTTTTTTATAGGAGGTTCATTAAAGACTTCAGTTCCTTAGTTGCTGCTATTACCGATCTTACCAAAAAAGGAGTAGATTTCAATTGGACCCCCGCATGTCAAAGTAGCTTCGATCTCATCAAAGAGAAACTTTGTCAATCTCTGGTATTAGCACTCCTCGACTTAAATAAGGTATTTGAGATTAAGAGTGATGCCTCCAGAATTGGCATTGGAGCTGTATTGATGTAAGATGGCAAGCCTCTTGTATATTTTAGTGAAAAATTGAAAGGAGCTACTTTAAACTACTCTACTTATGATAAGGAGTTTTATGCCGTGATAAAAGCTATTGAACATTGGCAACACTACCTTCTTTCTAAAGAGTTTGTGATTCACCAATCACTTAAGCATATCAAAAGTCAACACAAACTCAACAAGAGATGCAAAATGGGTGGAATTCTTGGAAAGATTTCCATACATTTTGAAATATTTAAAAGGATCTGATAATACTGTTGCCGATGCTCTATCATGAAGACGTATCCTCTTGATGGAATTAGGCGTCAGATTTTTTGGATTTAAGTGGATCAAGACTTTATATGAATCCGATAAAGATTTTGGAACGCCTTATGAAGATTGTCAAAACAAAGTGGAAAGAGGATATAGTATTGTTGATGGATTTTTGCTTAAAAATAGAAAATTGTGTATTCCCGATTGCAGTCTAAGACAATGCCTTCTTAAAGAAGCTCATGGTGGAGGATTGTCTGGACATTTTGGAGAAAAGAAAACCTTTGAATTATTAAAAGAAAGATTTTATTGGCCTCATATGATTAAGGACGTGCACCACTCCGTCGAGCAGTGCATTATCTGTAAAAAGGTCAAAAGCAAGGTTTTACCCTAAGGACTTTATCTGCCCTTACCAGTCCCTACACACCCTTGGGTAGAAATCAGCATGGATTTTGTATTAGGGTTACCACGGACGGGACTAAACAAGGACTCGATTTTAGTTGTCGTGGATAGGTTCTCCAAAATGGCGCATTTCATCGCTTGTAACAAGACTGATGACTCTGCTGCTATAGCCGATCTGTTCTTTAAGGAAATAGTTAGTCTCCATGGAGTGGCCCAATCTATTGTGTCTGATCGTGATACCAAGTTTTTGAGCACTTTTTCGAAGACCTATGGAAGAAATTGGGGACTACACTTTGCTTTAGTACATCTTTTCATCCCCAAACGGACGGCCAAACGGAATTGGTCAATAGGACCTTGGGAACCCTTCTTCGCAGTGTCGTGGGTAAGAATCTAACCAATTGGGACATAGTACTACCTCAAGTTGAATTCTGTTATAACAGAAGCCTTCACTCCACCACCCAACAAACGCCCTTTGAGGTAGTCTATGAATTTAATCCGAACTCTCCACCGACACTCACCCCCATTCCAACCCAAGACCTAGTAAACCCTTCGGGAGCTAGCAAAGCAGAGCAAGTCAAGAAGTTATATGAAAAGGTTCGCCAAACCATTGAGAAGAATAACACCAATTATCCTAAGCATGCCAATAAGGGACGAAAAGAGGTAATCTTTAACGTTGGAGATTTGGTGTGGCTACACCTTCAGAATGAACGATTCCCAGCCAAAAGACGCTCCAAACTTTTATCTAGAGCTAAAGGCCATTTCAAGATTTTAGAGCGAATTAATAATAATGCTTATAAATTAGAATTACCTGGCGAGTATGGAGTGTCATCCACCTTCAATGTTCAAGATTTGTCCCCTTACATTGGAGAATTGAGACATGAAGAGGAGGCTGAGATAACGGATTTGAGGTCAAATCTTCAGCCACGCATAGAAGATGACATGCCTAGGAGACCCATAACAAGGTCACAAACTAGGGCCCATAATTTAGTTACCCAATTTTCTGATGATTTCTCTCGTTTTGCAGGTTTTGACCCTATCATGGATTTCACTTGGGAGCCAACTTCGGAAGATGTGGAGAAACCTTTGCATAGCCTTCATTGGAACATTCACACGGAACCTTCAAGCAGCCCAATGAGAATTTGTCTTCTCGGGACACTAAATGTGTAATTTTAATTTTTAAACTCATTGGCATACATTAGCCTTTTTGTATGGATTATTATATATTTGCATCATGCATTAGATTGTGTGGTTAGGCTTAGATGAATGTTGGTGGATTATGGGTTGAAGAATTATTCAACAAAAGGAGAAATTGCTTCAACAAAAGGGAGCCCAAAGAAAGCCTTAGCCCAAAGAAGAGCCCACATTAAAGGTATGAAATTGTAGGTACAAGTGTGGGTGGCAAATTGGATCGATGACATGGTAAAGATCTAGACCCTTGATTAAGTTTGGCACGAGTTCAAGCTGAACCGCCGGATTTACGTGCGCTGGAGTGCACAGCAGCGCCATCTGGCGCGGGCAGCAGCGAGATCTCCATCCGGGCGCGAACGCTGGCAGCTCTTGGACCGTCGATTGGCGCGCGCCAGATTGCCCTCCGCTGTTGATCTGCGCGCACAACAAGCTCCTCCTCGGCCATCGATTATTTTCCTTGATCCAAAGGTCCAAATTCATCCTTGCCAAACCCTAATCCACCTAGGTTGCCTTTGGATTTTTCTTGATTCTTGAATCAAGTGGAGTAGCCCTCCATTGTTAGCCTAGCTTGGATTGCTAGGTTAACTCTTACCTCCTTCCCTTGCCTTTCTCCATTGGGAGTTAGGAGTTGATGATGAAAACCTAGGCCCTAGGTGGTCATTTTTCTCCGGGAAAACGTGCTCCCGAGAGCTCAAACGTAAGATAGCTCCTCGGGACCGCCAAAGGTATTTTCATTTCTAGCATTTCTATCACATTTCACACACTTAATTACCTTTTCATTCTCGGCCATCACTTCACACACATCACTCTTATTTTCTGGCAAATTCCACTTCTTCTACATCTTTCATTTCTTCACCTTTTCACACACCTCACCTCACCTTCATCTTATTTCTTTCTTCACATTTCTTGTCTACTTTATTCCCTTGATATTCGGCCCCACCTCTCACACACCTTTACCTTTTGGTTGCTTCATTTTTTTTTTCTCTATTTTATTATCCTTATTTTCAGATTTTGTACATCACTTGCTACCCGAGCACATTTTTGATTATTTTGTGGGTTACACGGCCCCTTCTCTAAGGGACCCCGTGTCATCTTCTTTGCTTCTGTGCTTGCAGTGCATGAAGAATTTCTGCTAGAGTAATTTGAGACAAATCCTTGGTATTTTCCAAGGTTGAAATGCATGCTTCAAATTTTTCAGGCACTGTTAGAAGAATCTTTTCTACAATTCTTGAATCATTAAAGGTAGAACCAAGTAATCTAACACGGTTTGCAATATTCATCAATCTATCAGAATACTCTTTGATTGATTTTGTCTCTTTCATCTTCTACAACTCAAAGTCCTAAATTAAGTTCAGAACTTGCATCCATTTGATTCTTTCATTTCCCTTGAATTCCTTCTTAAGATAATCCCAAATCACCTTTGTTGACTTTAGCGACATAATACGAGTAATGATGAGAAGTCGTTGCAGCAAACAAGCATGCTTTTGCCTTTGATTTCTTAGTGTTCTTTTCTTTCTGAGCTTTGATTTGTACCATGGTGGGATTGTTTGTAAGAATTAGAACTTCATAGTCTTCTTCTATTGCTTCCCAAATATTCAAAGCTTCTAAGTAAGTCTCTATTCGAGCTGCCCAGATTTGGTAATTATCTCCATCAAACACTGGTGGAGCTACAGAGACTGAACTTGCTTCGGCTTCCATGATTATCAAACTCACATACATTCCTCAAGAAGTATTGCTATGATACCAATTGTTATTTTTAGAAAAAAAGATTACTATTTTTCAATTGAAATTCATTACAATTTAATCTAGAAATGAAAGAAGCTAATCACTAACAAAATGATTATAAGAATAAGGTATGATGAGTAGAGAAATGGTTCCTAAAAAAACTAGGACAACAACAAAAACAATGTGAAACAACTAAAAATAAACGTGGATTCTAAAGAATTTTCTTAACAGTATTCAAAAATTACAAACGGATATTGCAAAAAGAATTGGAGAGCCTATTCTAGATAAGCTTGATGAACCGCAAAGAGCTAGAATACTTGCATAAGCATTGAAAAGAAGAAAAAATTTGTTTTGATTTTGGTTGATATGTGGTCAGATTTGGATTTAAATGAGGTGGGGTTGAGATTTCCAAAAGAAATTGGATATTATTAATTGATTGTGACAAGTCGATCGAAAGATGTGTGTTTAAATGCATTGTGATAATATCACCAAAAGATGCTTGGACACTGTTTGTTAGAAGTATTGAACGTGAAATACCTGATGACCTAACAAAGATTAGCACTAATGTGTTGAAGGAGTGTGCAGGGTTGCCACTTGGAATAATTACATTGGCAAAGAGGATGATAGGATGTAGTGATGTTTGTGAGTGGAGGAACTTTATGGATGAGTTAGAAATTCAAGTGGTAAAGTAGATGACATGCAGGAGAAAATATTTAATATATTAAGATTGAGCTATGAGTGACTAAAGGGTTGTGACTCAAAAGAATGCCTTCTATATTGTGCAACATGTCCCGAAGATTTTCTAAAATACCAATAGATGAATTGATTTGGTTTTTTATTGATTTGGGATTGTTGGGTGAGAATGTTGGTATGGAAAAAATGTTTGATAAAGGCCTCGTTATTTTGAAAAAACTTGAACAAGCTGCATTGCTTTCAATTCTAAGAGTCCCATTCTTTAATTTTGATAACAAGGTTGTTTTTTTACATGATTTGATAAGAGATATGACACTTCAAATTGCAGGTTCTCGATTCATGATAAAATATGACACAGAATTGAAAGGTATTCCCGATGGAAAAAGTTGAACAGATCAACTCTAGGTTGTTTCGCTCAGGGAAATATTCAAGTTGAGGGAATTTTTGATTTATCACCAAAATGCAACTGGCTTTCGACATTATTGTTAAAGAGAAACTATTTTTACCTAGTCTTTCTGATGGTTTCTTTAAGTATTTAGACGGGCTCAAACATCTCAACTTATCTTTCAGTTACATAAGAACTTTGCCAAAATCCATTTCATTATTGAAAAAACTTACGGAATTGATACTTAGGTGTTGCCTGATATTGCAAAATGTGCCATCTTTGGCAGAACTAACCACTTTGGAAAGACTAGATCTTTATCAAACATGTGTAAGTCAATTGCCAAAAGGCATTAGAAGTTTGATAAAATTGAGATACCTCAACCTTTTTAAAACAAGGATAGAAACAATAAGTGTTGGTGTTATTAGTGTCAGATTTGTATGAAGAAAAAAAAAGAGGAATTGAAATTTGTATTCTATTTCATTACATATTAAATGAAGGTTGTTGAGTGACTATTATAAGCCTGAGGTAATACAGAAAAAGACAAGAAATGAGAAAACACAAGAAATGTGAAAGAGAGAGAGTAATTAATGCTAATGCATGAGTGGTAGTCAAAGAGAGCAATTAATGCTAACGCATGAGTCAACATGGTTTATCACGCATGGGTCGGCATTGTTTAACATCCCCCACAAACACATGGGTCGAGGAAGAACCGTGAGTTTGGTCCTAAGTTCCTGAAAGCGTACAGCAACCAAAGGTTTAGTTAAGCAGTTAGCAAGTTGATCTGTAGAAGGTGCATAGGCACGACGCAAATAGTCAGTAACAACTTTTTCTCGAACAAAATGATGATCAATTTCCATGTGCTTATACCAAGCATGGAGAACCGGATTTGAGGCTAGGCTAAGAGTACTGATATTATCAGAGTAAAGACTAGATCCATAGTATTTTGGGAGCTCCATTTGCAAAGGCACGATATTCTCATATCTGCATTTTTGGATGTCAATGTTTTCCTTTTTTACATCCCTATAATACTCATAAACTCAAATTCAGGTCACAGCCTTGTATTTTCCTTTGGTATAGTAGTCATCACAAAGGGTATCTCTGCCTTAATTCCACCAATGGTCGTATTTATATTTCCCGACATGTCATTACATGTCTTTCCTTTCTTTAAAACCCCTTCGTCCACTGTTCTTAATGCCGACTTGCCCATCATTACTTCTCTACCACTATGACCCAACTCTCATACCTACCCCTTTTTCACTATTGAACCTTCCCACTCCTTTGTCAATCAACCTGTCTCCTCTTCTACTCCCATCTCCATCTCTTCTTCCTCTCGCACTACAAACTCTTCTCCCTCGCATGAGCACATAGAGAAATCTTTTGAATCATTACCTGTGAATGACCATCCATTGGTTACGCGCTCCAAGTCTGGCATTTTCAAACCACGGGTGTTTCTTAGCAATGCAAATCACACACTTTGCAAACCCTCCTCTTACAAGGAAGCTTCCAATCATGTTGAGTGGCGTACAACAATGCAAACAGAGTTTGATGCACTTCAATCTCAAGGTACATGGTCTCTTGTTCCGAAACCTAGAAACTCTTGTATTATTGGATTAAAATGGGTATATCGGATAAAACTCTACCCAGACGGATTGATTCAACGTACGCCTCATCGCAAAAGGATTTCAACAAACACCGGGTCTTGATTTTCATGAGACATTCAACCCTGTTATCATACCGACAACTATAAGACTTGTTCTTAGCATCGCAGTCTCTCGACAGTGGACTATCAAACAGTTGGATGTTCAAAATGCCTTTCTTCATGGTGATCCGTTGAAAGACGTTTATATTCAACAACCTCAAGGTTTCGTTGATACCACCCGCCCAGACTATGTATGCAAACTTCATCGCTCTTTATCAAGCGATTGTACCTTTGCCAGGAGAGGAAATCTGGGTTAATTTGTGGATGAGATTCATCTTCTTTTGATGGACAGGGATGAGAACCTGTAAGTATATCCTCAAGTCCATTTGCTATAACCACGTTTAGAAGCTGATTTTTCTAGATGAGAAAGTTAGAGTCATCAAGTTTGATGGTTAATGGCTGGTTCACTGATGGAACGTAAGGAAGGGGAGATAGAGGGAAAGGGAGATAACGATGGTTCATCTGTCGTACTCTGTAAGGAGGAGGCCATAATTTCAACGAGGTACAGAGGAGAAGCGGAGCCGTTTATGGCTATGATACCATGTCAGATTTGTATGAAGAAAAAGAAGAGGAATTGAAATTTGTATTCTATTTCATTATATATTAAATGAAGGTTGTTGAGTGGCTTTTATAAGCATGAGGTAATATAGAAAAAGACAAGCAATGAGAAAACACAAGAAACGTGAAAGAGAGAGAGCAATTAATGCTAACGCATGTGTGGTATTCAGAGAGAGCAATTAATGCTAACGCATGGGTTAGCATGGTTTAACAATTAGCAAGCAAACTGCTCTTCCATGTTTAGCAATCGAGGCTAGATTTGACGTTGAAGAGTTAAACTCCTTAAACAATTTGGAACATTTGAGTGTAGTGTTTGTCAACTTTGTCAGCTTTTCTACGTTCATCGAACAAATGAAGATAAAGGGAAGACCTAACTCCTACAGGTTCATGCTTGGAAATTTTGAACATGAGGACCTAATAAACTTGACTCGTTCAATTTCGAGTGAAAAGCAGATTTATTTAAGCAAGGCAAAGTCTCCAACACGGGGAAAGGAGATTCCTCATCTTAACCAATACAATCACTTGCAAAGGAATATATTCAATATGGATCATTTATGGTATTCTCTTTTCGAGAGTTGGGGCAATCTAAAGAGAAGGCCCGAAAGAGAAAGAAGGGTAAAACTCTTTTGCGAAAACGAGGTACAAAAGGTTCTCCAAGATATTCAATTGCTAGATATTGATTGTGATGCTGATTTGATGAATTTAGGAGATTTTGTTTTTGACGCAGTGTAATTTGAAAAGACAAACTAAAATAGGAAGGCCCAAACCATTTTCTAATTTGAAAATTTTAAGGCTTTATAATTGTCCAAATCTAAAGAAGTTGTTTCCATTGGAACTCTTGTCCAACCTTCAAAACGTCGAAGAAATTAGTGTTTATTTTTGTGAAGTCTTGGAGGAATTAATAGAATGTGCACGTGATGAATTTAAGTTAGCAAGAGTTGGACATCCTAAAAAGTTCTCTATTCCTAAACTAAGACTTATCCGTCTGAGAGATCTACCAAATTTACTGAGCCTTTGCTACAACGACAAAGCGATTTGTGCTCCTTTTCTTCGATGGATTGAATAAAAACTTGTCTAAAGTTGAAACGAATGCCATTTGAGGTGGATAGTCAATGCTGACCATTTCCCCACCTGTGCTATTAGGAAGAAGAGAGAGATTGCGTCGAGTCGTTGGAATGGGACCCCCCCCGGAATCCATAAGTGTGGTCTATTTAGAAAAGTTAGTATAAAGTGACTTCAAATAATAGTATTGATTATTTGCCATTTTTTTACAATTTATTGTCTTTGTAATAATATCGTTAAACTTTACCTGTTCTACAATTGACGGATCATTTTTTTTATAGCAAATTAGACCATGATTTTTTATCTTTGAGCAAAATGATCATTGCCAATATAAACTGTTAAATTGATCATTGCTAGAGTTGTGAGGGATTACGAGTTTCGACACCAAGGAACAAACCCTAGTAAGTATCGTGTATTATCCGTTTGATGATTACTGTAGAAACTTACAAGTTTTAAAATAATTTAATTTTGATTCGGATTTTTATTGTGTCGGCGTATATTAACATCCAGAGGGAGAGATTTTACATCAAAGATGAGTAACGTTCAAGGTACGTCTCAATGAAAACCATTTTTTGAGGTTTTAATTCAGATGTAGGGTATTTGTCAGAATGTATGGATTTTTTGTTTTGATCGAAACCGATAGATGAAAGGGTTGTACTGTACGCATGCATGAGTTGGAATGTGCTTTGGTATGATGTTGAGTTGTTTAAAGTGAGAAAAGTTGAAAATTTGACGTTTGATCAGCATGTACTTGTTGACCATAATTTTTGAAAGATAAAGATCAGTTATGTGATGTTACACAGAGTGTTTCGTGTTACACCGATAATTAATGCAATGATGGACAATTATAAATATGTGAAAATTAAAGAGAGAGGAGGTTGGTAACGCAGTTTGACAAATCGCTTACGTCTGCAGGGCCACGCCCAGATATAAAAATATTTCACGAGTTCACAAAGTTACAAGACAATCAGACTTACAAATAAAGACTCCCTCTTATCTTTGTCGCCGCCTCTTCCTAACTTCCCTAATAAAACTGTTTTTGTGAGCTCCCCTCGACTTGAGATCGATATCTCCTGAGATTTAAATGCAATAAGATCCCCTTGTTGTTAATGAGTCCTCCCAGAATCCGTGTTATGGTAAGATCCCCTTGCCCACGATCAAAATGACAAGCTCCTCTTGTCGATAAACAGAACTCCTCCTGAGTTCCAATGTAGCCTCCTCCCGAGACTGAGCTTCAATGAAGAATAAGGAAGATTGCCTCCTATGACACTGTGTGGAACACCAAGTCGTTGTCTTTGAACGTAATAAATCAACACACTCGTATAATCAATATAATCCACAGCATAAGTAGAGTGTGTATAATAATCACAAACTCATACGCAGAAACATTGGGAAAGAAAGAAAAGCGACGGCTTGCAAAACAAAGAAAACTTCTCTCTTGAATAATTAAAAATCCATCAATCGCTTCCACAGAAACAAACGCTTAAATATGATTGGTAATTGTCATATCTTCGATTTAATTCAGTTAGCAAAATAGATTTAATGCCACAAGGAATAACGAAGCCAAATCTCACATAACCGGTTCAGTGACACCTCGTGTGACATTTTAGGAAAGTATTGCCAACTACTTGGATATAGATCTAAAAACTTAGGAAAGCATCCCATGATTAATGTGATCTCGAAGCCTAATAAATTTCAAAAAATATTTATCAAATTGGCTTACCAAAACAAAGTTTACCAAAAAACAAGTGCCGTTAGATTTTTCACCAACTTTCCTTATATTCACGTTTCCTTATTTTTCTCTTCCACAATATCTTCATGATCTTCAATATTAATCCATCTAATAATCTGAATATATTATTTCTTGATTACGAAGAAATAAACTACCACTTTGGAAAATAGTGGAATAAAATATTACTCCATAAATATAATTTGCCAAAAAATTAATGCAATATATTTGCAATATATTTGCATTTACAATCTCCCCCTTTGGCATTTTTTGGCAAAATCAATAAAACCAATAACTTCAATAACTCCCCATGAATTAACTCCCATGGATTGGTGGCTTCAAAACAATCATAAAAAATAATTCAACCTGTAACACCTGGCATTTTAGCCATGTAATTATTCCTTGAACAATTAAATGGGATATACTTATATTAGCCATTAATGAAGTGCGTATTTCATTGGAGTTTTGTGATACCTCAAGTGGATGTCTAGATAAAACGGATCGGTGAATTTAACTAATAATTCAATTGGAAAACCAAACTAAAAATCAACCAAAACAGAACACCTTGGTTAAAAGCCAATGGGAGGGCAAATTAGGTAAACCAATTAAGGTTTGTGGGAGGAAGCCAATGGTTGAGTGACACTTGGCAACTTGTTGAAGAAGCTATGTTCTTTTCTCTTCCCTCCTACGTGAAACATCCTTCTGCCTTCTCTGTTTTCTCTCTTCCAGGCGACGGTGCCAAATCTCCAAAACTTGTTTCTCCTGCTTACTTCTGTTTTCTTCAGCAAAGGTAATCATCTAACCTAGTTGACAAGTATGGACATGTTAAAAGTGAGTTTTGTTGAAGTTTAAGGTTAAGGTGTTTTGGAGAAAACTCATTGTTATTACGTGAAAACACTTTGGATCGTTTTCTAAAAGTCTGAATGGAGTTAGAAGCATATCCTACAAGTTATTCGTTAGCATTTGCAACTTGTTTATTTTCCTTCCGTGCATGTACAGGTTCGTGCATTACTGAGACGATCAAGAACATCAACTCTACAGCAAACAGGTAAGTTCATACCCGTAGGTTGGCCCTTAAGGCCCTACATCGCGGAGACTCTAGGATTTTACTACTGTAGGGAGGTTTCGGGTAGATAAGTTGAAGTTATATTCCGAGTAACCTATTCTTCCTTTAGGTTCTGTTGTGTTGTTTTTGTTGTTTGCTGTTTTAATTGTAAGCACAGTGAATGTCCATGCATACACGATTTTCCTGAAAGTTCATGTAAAACTGTTTTCTGTACACGGTTTGAAGCTAAGAAAGATAAAATCTGACTGAAATGTATTGGTTAAGTGCGGGACGGGGACTGGCCTACTGTTCTGTTTCTGTATATCTATTTGTGCCTGTCGTGCACTTGCCAGTTTCCCTATAAGCCCCACTTATACCCCTCTGCCACTGAAACGTAATGTATTGTTCTGTCACCGTATTCTGAAAGTTCATGTATAGCATATGCATCACTGCATTTATTTATGTTCTTACTGAGTTTTAGACTCATAGGTGAACTCCCTGATGTAGGTATTGAACCCACAAATGAGGACTTTGTACCTCAATCTGACGAATAGGTTGCTGGTGGCTCGAGCTCTCGGGGGTGGTTGTGGCAGCCAGACATGTTTCTGACCCGAGATAGGGAAGTTTTTAAAGTAATGTTCAAGTCTATAAAACTTTACTGGGATTCTGCTGTTTTGTTTTTAAACCTCTGTTGTGGTTCTGTGTTTTTGGTTTAAAAACTCTGTTGGGAATTTTATAATGTATAGGTTCTGATGTTAGAGTTTTAAACCTCTGTTTGACAGTTGATAGTTGTCGTTTTGAAATATTCTACTGTTGATGTATTTAAAACCTCTGTATTTGACAGTTGAATTTATGTTCTGAAGTATTCTAGAATTGTTTGGAATATTTTCTCTTTTAAGGTGTGCATGGATTATCTGTGATTTTAGAGTTATCCATGCAATCTGTTTTCCTTAAATTTCTGTCGTGTTTTCCTGATATGCCCAAAATCATATTTTGAATCGTTTTCTGAAGCTTGAAGCTTTCATACCTCTTATTTTCACGTCTTCTGTTCCCATGTAATCCTGTTAAAAGTTGTCAGTTTTATCTTTAAAACTACATCTACCGCTGCCCTTTTTAAAAGCACATCCACCGCTGTCACTGTTCATTTTTGTCTTATTCACATCCACCGCTATCACTGTATATTTTTGTCTTATTCACACCCACCGCTGTCACTGTTCATTTTTGTCTTATTCACATCCACCGCTGTCACTGTTCATTTTTGTCTTATTCATATCCACCGTTCTCTTTAGAAATCTCATCTACCGCTGTCACTGTTCATTTTTGTCTTATTCACATCCACCGCTGTCACTGTTCATTTTTGTCTTATTCATATCCACCGTTCTCTTTAGAAATCACATCTACCGCTACTCTTTTAATAAGCACATCCACCACTGTCACTGTTCACTTTTGTCTTATTCACATCCACCTGTGAATAGTAAATTTCTGTTTGTAGTTCACATCCACCGGTGAACAGTAAATCTCTTCTTTGTTTATTCGCATCCACCGCTGCCACTGTTCACTTTTGTCTTATTCACATCCACCTGTGAATAGTAAATTTCTGTTTGTAGTTCACATCCACCTGTAAATAGTAAATTTCTGTTTGTAGTTCACATCCACCGGTGAACAGTAAATTTCTCTTTTGTTTATTTCCACTGCATGTATTTCTATCACGTTTCTTCTGCATGGCCGTCGCCCACCCAGCCTTTTATTTAAATGTTCCAAGTATTCTGATTTCCTTCTGTAATTCATTATGCAGTCCAGTTTAACTGTATTACCGTTTTGTCTTTAAATCCCGAGAAAGTTTTCTCTACCTGTGAAGTTTTAAGGGTTGTTTTAAAAGTTCCGTCTGTTTTCTGTTTAAACAAAAAAAAATGTTCCGTTTTTCTGTTAAACGTCCGGAGTGATGGCTCCTCGGCCCGATCAGGTTTGGGCCTGTCACACAACCATCATCAAAATACTCCCCCTTTTTGCTATAAAAAGACAAAAAGATATATATAATAGAATATTAATAACCATGTAACCACCATAACATCATATAAGTAATTATCACCATAGAAACAACATCATCATATGAGAACCATCGAGAAATAGCCAATCCAAAGAAACTATAATTTTCATAAGCAACAGATCATCCATAGATAGAATATCCAGAGGCAGTCAAAATAACTAAGAAATATCCAAAAATTGACAAGGCAAAGAAATAGTGCAAGAATACTCCACAAATAGAATTATTCGAAGAACCCATCATAATAGTAGAAGTCAATTTGAAACATCAACATTTTCTGGCACATTCTCTGGGACATCGTCTGGAACACCAGATGTACCAGCATCTTCTTTCTCTTTGTCATGTGGATATGTCGCCTCCATGTGAGAATTCTTTTGGTATATATCATTTAAAAGCACAGAAATTACAGATTTCTATTTTTCAAGATCAAAAATTTGAATGCTTAGTGATTTCGACATATCCACCAAAAATTTTACAGATCTAGCCAAAAGTGCAGAATCTGTTCTTGATTCAGATATAGGCAGGCCTTCTACAAAACCTTCAAGGTCATTAATGTACTCTCCAATACAAAGTTTGTAACTTATACGAATTTCCTCTTTTTCAACATACAAAACTTCACTTTCTCTAATAATGGACTGTTGAGTAGACAAAACACCATATATCAGACTAGGAAATGGGAGGGCTAACCGTTCATTCTTTCCATCTTCGTGCTTCATAATTTGATTAAAAAGATGCTTTCCAAAATCGAAATAAATTGAGTTTCCAATTTTGAATAGTAGAGTTGCCATTGTCTTATTCACTCCTGTTCCATGAGATGTAGGCATCAAGTTTCTCATGGCAATTTTGTGTAGAATTCCATACTTAACTGTAAGTCGTGAAGCTGGAAAATCTTTTCCATGGGGCCAGATACGTCTGACACCTCCAGTGACATCAAAAATTATCTTGTTATAATCCGGCACAAACTTGTCAGAATTAGACATCTTTAAGCACAAATATTCATTAATAACAGAAGGGGTAAAATTAAATGTATGTCCTCTAACATATACTCGGCCAAAACTAGGATGAGCTGGATTTTTCACATCAGAATCTATATTGCAATAAAATTCCTGAATTACCTTCCAAACAAATGACTTAATATCTCTAAAGGTTTTCTCCAGTCCTATACTCGCAAGATAGTATATTAAGGCTTCACATTGTGTAAAAGATTTTTCTTTCAGGCCAAATATGTCTGTGTGAAAAACTTGACCAACGGCTAGCATGCAATCTGAATTTAAAATCATCAATAGAGACTTTAACAGAAGACTTACTTGGGTTGGAGCTTGACTCACCCCGATGTGTAGATTTGGAGCGAGTAGTGTCTTTAGGAGCAGGACTTTCACTGGTCTTCTTTCTTTTGGTTTTTGGAGCTTTTGAAGGACTTGTTTTTGGTTGTTTGACAGCTGTTGGCTTTTGAATCTTTCCAATAGAAGGCTTGGACGATTTTGGATCATTGGATTTTGTGGATTTCGGAGCAATGGGTTTCGAGGATTCGGGAGCAGAGTACTTGGAAGACATGGAAGCAGCTAACCTAGAGGATTTTCTGCTGGAAATTGACTGAGTGTTCCGAGTCGATTTCTTTGGGGATGTTTCAATAAACTCTTCTTCATTATCTGTATCAATTTCAACGACTTCTTCTTGCATCTAGGAGGAATCAGACAAAGTTTCTTTTTCAACTCTTTGCCTTTTTCCTTTCGAAGTCGAAGTAACTTTGGATTCTTTAGGTACCTTGGGAGGCACTGAGCTCATTTTAAATTTGTCTCCTTTTGATTTGTGAAATTTCTGTTGAATCCCTGACGAGTCGACTTGTCGGATTGGAACAGCGTCAACAATAATTTTTGGTGTTTTCTGGCCGTAAACAGGGGGTTTTACCGGCGGTGAAAGCGATGAATAAACGACAATAGCCGAATCCGAGCTCCGCATTTTCTCTGCGACAGGCACTGGAACACTGCCTGTAAACTGCTCATCTGAAACTTCTTCGATGATCACCATTGCAAGGAGAACAATAGAAAGAGAGTTCACTGGAAAATCGTTAAATTTGAAATATATCACACAACTTCCATAAATAGCCATCAAATCCCAGAATAAGGAGAAAATCCCATATTTGTAGGATATTTTTAGAAAATAAATCCGAAAGTTACCATAAATCACATTCAATCTCACATAAATTTTTGAAAAATAAAAATAAAAATACAATTCTTTTCTTGCTGAATTTGGAGTCCAAGAAAATAATTCGAGTTCTCCAACCATACTCATCTCGAATTCTCTAGTCATTTGAGCTACAAATTCATCCACCATCATTTGTGATATCGAGCCAAACACTATGTCATCAACATAAATTTGAGCGAGTAAAAACTGACATTTGTCACGGCGATTTATCTACTCCTCCTCGCTCATATCCCTTGGACAATAGATATTGCGTGAATCGTTCATACCATACACGAGGGGCTTGTTTAAGCCCATATAATGCCTTCTTCAATTTATAAACATGCTCGGGATGATGAGGGTCTTCAAAACCCATTGGTTGAACTACATAAACTTCTTCATTAAGAAAACCATTGAGAAAAACACTTTTCACATCCATTTGATATAGCTTGAACCGCATAACACAAGCAATAGCCAATAAAAACTGAATAGATTCAAGACGAGCAACCAGAGCGAATGTTTCATCAAAATCAATTCATTCAATTTGTGAATACACTTGAGCAACTAGCCAAGCTTTGTTGCGAGTGATGTTGCCATGCTCATCGATCTTGTTTGTAACACCCCAAATTTTATAAATTCGATTCACTACTCATAACGCTGAACAAAACTAAGACAATCTGGGAAGATTTTTGAAACTTCCATCGACGGTCAGAATTTGACCTTTATTTAAAAACATCAAGAAAACTTGCAGCAGAAATTCATTTATATAAAATAGGGTTAAAACAAAACACTAAAACAATACTTGTGTAACGATTAAAATAATATAAACAATAGGTCAAAAGAACCGAGGACATAAATGTGTTGAATATTTAAATGTCTTAAATTAGAACACTTCTTTCGCCAAATAGTCTCAGCGGTAAGAGCAGAAACAGAAGACATCTTTCGCTAAATAGTTCCAACGGTAGAAGTAGAGACAGAAGAGTCTCAGCGGTAGAAGCTGAACAAAATACATCAACCGCTCGCATCCACCGATCACAAGACGACAAAATTTACTACCCACATCTACCGCTCACATCCACCGATTACAAAACAACAAAGTTTACTACCCACATCTACTGCTCACATCCACCGATCACAAAACGATAAAATCTACTACTCACATCTACCGTTCACATCCACCGATTACAAAACGGAAAAATCTACTACTCACATCCACCGATCACAAAACGACAAAACCTACTACTCACATCTACCGATTGACTTTGACTTTTGTCGAACGACAGCATCTACCGATCAACAGTAACACTCAACATCTGCCGATTGATCTCTGCCATTCAACATTTGCCGAACGACGCAGAACCACATTAGCATTTACACTCAAAACCATTGGACAACTTTGCCTACTAAAAGAACTTATAAATTTTACTGCAATCATTCAAAACAACTTAAAACCACATCTTTCTAAAAAACCAGAATAGCAAGCTACAAATAAACCAATCGTGTTTTCATAGTCAGGATAATCCCAAAACATGTCAAAACATTAAAACTACTACTGTCATTAAAATCTTCAGCATATTTCAACAACACAATTGTCCACTAAGACTACACATACTGACATTTGTTAAACCGCCTCATCAGTACACCAAATCGCGGCATAGATGTGCTCCATCAACATCGCCTATTCTTTTGTAAACTCAGAGAATTCACCTTCAGTTACTTCAGCACCTACATCACAAAACTCATCTATTAGCCTAATGATAAATAAGTAGAGCAAATATGAATGAAATACTAAATTCATAAATCCTAATCATGCAGTTTCTACTTTCACATCTTAGTTGCATTTGTGTTCGTTCTCTGATCTGATCCTTCTGTTCGATAAAAAGTGGATCAGTTTTCCTAAAGTCATAACATCCTCTTCTCGATTAAGGGGTGAATTAGTTCCCTTAACAATTGATCTGATCCCCCTGTTCGATGGGAAGTGGATCAGTTTTCCCAAAGTCATAACATCCTCTTCTCGATTAAGGGGCGGATTAGTTCCCTTAATAGCTGATCTGATCCCCCTGTTCGATGGGAAGTGGATCAGTTTTCCCAAAGTCATAACATCCTCTTCTCGATTAAGGGGCGAATTAGTTCCCTTAACAGCTGATTCAAACTTCTCATGCCTTACCATGCCATTACATGTAAATTCATTTTCATACTCATTCAATAAAACATGATGCATGACATACTAGAAACATTCAAGCAAGCATAAACCTACTGTTTTGTGATGTAGACCCAAAGGCACACACATACTCCACTTACCTGGTTTTCCTGAGAGATTCCTGGTTGTAAGCTACTTCAAGAGTTGGCTCACCTAAAACATAAGCATAACATTACTTAACTTCATTCTAAACTATCCAGAAATCTAAGGAAACTAGTTGGAAGCTCAGTTCTTCGAGCGTTCTGGATTTATCACCAAAACCCGACTCAACTCCTACTTTCAGCATTCTCAAAATACGCATCTACAACCCTCTCTATTACCTATAATCACTAAAACAGCGAGAGATCGAAGTAAAACTCACCTAAGTTGAAGAAGAATCGAAGGGGGTAATGCTGGAGAAGAATCTACTCTGCTGCGCTAAGCTGAATGCCGAATGAGGAAATGAGAAACAGTGGCGACTAAACCTTCATTAAACTCTCCATTTATAACACTTGCTTCACAATTACTCAAATGCCCTTGGTTAACCAACTTTAACCTATTTAAGCAACCAATCAAATTTACTTAATTCTATAAAAATAAGAGTCAGAAAAATGTTACTAATAAAAAAATCAAGGCTGGCAATTACCGGTTGCTACATTGTTCTTGTAGATCCACTTAGTGCCAATAACATTTACATCGGGAGGACATGGTACTAAGTCCCAAACTTGATTTCAGGAAAATTGACTGAGTTCTTCTTGCATAGCTCCTATCCAGTATTCATCTAGTAATGCTTCTTTCACATTCTTGGGCTCGATAGTTGATGTAAAGCATGTCATTTGAATCATTTCTCGATAATTCACCCTCGGCTTATCTCTGGTTTGTATACCATCATTCAGACCACCAATAACCTCATCTGTAGAATGATTCTTTTGAACACGTGTGGATGGTTGTCTGTTGTGTGAAGTAGTCACCTCCGCTTCATCAATTATCTGAGTCTGATCTGTGACACTGCTTGAGACACCATCTGTGCCACCAGTTGGAACACTAGTGCCTTCATTATTTGAAATATTGTTTGTATCTTCTGTTGGAGTATATTCTGTGTTCAGAGAGTCGTCTACTTGAACATTTACGGATTCGATGACAGTTCGAGTTCTTTTGTTGTAAACTCGATAAGCACGGCTATTTGTAGCATAACCGCGAAAGATAGCCTCATCACTTTTGGGATCAAGTTTTTCCATGTGTTCCCTGTCATTCAACACAAAGCAAATGCTGTCAAACGGATGAAAATAATTAAGATTTGGAGTTTTACCTTTCCATATTTCATAGGGTGTCATAGAAGTTTTTCCTCAGAGATACACCCGATTTATAGTATAACAAACAATGCTTATAGCTTCAGCACAGAATTTTTGAGGAACATCCCTTTCATGTAACATTACTCGAGTCATCTCTGCCAATGTACGGTTCTTTCTTTCAACGACTCCATTTTGTTGAGGAGTCTTAGTTGCTGAGAATTCGTGAGCAATTGCTAGGTGTTTACAAAAATCTGAGAATTCAGAATTTTCAAACTCTCTCCAATGGTCACTGCGGATACGAATAATCTTCAAGATGACATAATCTTTTTTGCGTTGGAGTCGAGTACACATTGATTTGAAAACTTTGAACGTGTCGGACTTTTCTCTCAGAAACTCCACCCAAGTGTAGCATGAGAAATCATCAACAGTAACGAAAACATACCGTTTTCCACCAATACTTTCAACAGGCATTGGCCCCATTAAATCCATGTGGAGCAATTCAAGCACATGGGTAGTTGTAGATGACTGTGACATCGGGTGTGACACTTTAGTTTACTTTCCAATTTGACATGGTCCACATAAATTGTCTTCATCAAACTTTAGTATATGAATTTCTCAGACAGCACCTTTTGAAACAATCTTTTCCAACATTCTGAAATTTACATGTCTCAACTTTCTATGCCATAGAACAGTGTCCTCCATACTCGATCGAAAACAATGAGATAGCAATTGTCTGATGATCTAACTCCTTCAATAAGACACTTGTTGTTTTGATCGAACACCACACATTTTTCACGTGTGAATTGCACATTCAGATCTTGATCACAAAGCTGGCTAATACTTGATTAGATTAGATTTCAGACCATTTACCAAAAGAACATTACTCAACTTTGGTAGACCAGGAACATTTTGCGTTCCCCTTCCAATGACATTTGTTGAGACACCATTGCCGAATGTAACTTTTCCCACAGTTTCGGGTATGATATCCTGTAAATATCTCTCTTCACCTGTCATGTGTCTAGAACATCCGCTATCAAAATACCATGAATTCGTTGCGGTTGCTTTTAGTGAAAGATGTGTAACATTACACTTTAAAATTGATTTTTTCACCTATTTTTGATAAGGGAATCTGTAAAAAGAAAAATTTCTAACAGTACCTAATCTTAGGTCAGCAAGATAGGTGAAGCATTTAGGGCGAATATGACCACGCCGATTGCAATAATGACACACAGAAACATATTTGTTACCTTTACTGCTTGAAGCATGATAGAAGTCATAGGAATTTGATATTCTGTGAGTTCTTGGAGTTCTGTTTGCAACTTGCTTTCCTTTGTAATCAAATCCCTTGGCTGACACTGGCTATGACACCGCACTTTCCCTTATGAATTTCATCAGAGAGCAATTTTCCTTCACTGCTACAGTTTGTGAAACTGAATTTTCACCTTTGAACCCCAATCCAGATCGACTTACACTTGATTTGCTGACGTTTAGAATATCATCCAGTTTAGACGAACCCAAACTTCACATTTTTACATTCTTCTTCATGAGACTTATCTCATTGGTCAGATCATTAACTTCATCTTGACTCGTTTTCAGCTTGGTCTCCAAATCAACAATAACATTTTGAATATTGTTTTTCTCATCTTTCAAATTTTTAATCTGGATGTGTAGATGTTGATTTACTTTAACAAGCTCGGTCCATTTCTCATGAAGAAATTTGTATTCTCCAATAAGATATTCTTTTGTGACTGCTTCTTCGTCTTCATCACTACTATTTGAAAAGTTTTCAGTGACACCGTGTATAACACCACCATTTTATCACATTCTGTCTTTCTAACAAGCGCCATATGGTTGCTCTGAAATTCGTCTTCCTTCTCTGACTCATCCTCACTCCAAGTTGTGTTAGGAGAATTCTTTTTTTTCTTCAAGATATTAGCACATTCTGCTTGTATATGCCCGAAACCTTCACACTCTCTGCACTGAATGCCTTTGTTCTTGAATGGTTGATCAGACACATAAGTTTCTTCCCTGTGCTTCTTGTTGCTTGAAGAAGCATTTTTGAAGTTAGTGACACCGTGCTTGACACCTCGAGTATTTCTTCTAAATCTCATCATAACTCTGCTAAAATTCTTTGAAAGCAGAACTAGAGACTCCTCCAAGTCATCCTCATCATGTTCGTTGAAGTTCTGTACCTCGGTTTTTAGAACAACTCCTTTTGCCTTCTTTGCTTCCGTGTCTCCTCCAAGATTCATCTCAAAGTTCTAAAAGATCCCATCAATTCTTCTAACTTCATTTTAGAGACATCTTTGGCTTCTTCTATGGCGGTGACTTTATAGGCGAATCGTTGTGGCAAGGACCGATGCGTTTTTCTTACAAGTTTTTCTTCGGAAAACATCTCACCGAGAGCAAACATTTCATTTGCTATGTCACATAGTTTGGCATTGAACTCACCAATCATCTTCATGCATCTTCAGATTCTCAAATTTAGTAGTTAGCATTTGCATCTTGGACAACTTTACAGTTGATGTTCCTTCATAGGTGGTTTCAAGAATCTCTCATGCTCTTTTTGCTGATTCACAAGTGGAGATGAGTCTGAACTGAATAGGATCAACGCCATTGAAGATAGCATTGAAAGCTTTTGAATCGCTGTGTGCCAAAGCATCTTCATTTAAGGTCCAATTTTCTTCGGGTTTTGGAGATACGATACCTTCTGCATTAGTGTCCATAGGGTGATTGCAACCTGTTAAAATAGATCCCCATGCTTTCTCGTCAATAGCTTTAATAAATGCTCTAATCCTTGCCTTCCAATAAGCATAATTACTTTCATCCAAAAACGGTGGACGCATGGTAGAGCCTCCTTCTTTCATAGAGTCCATCGCACACGAACTGTGATCTTGTCCCGCGGATCCCGCTTAAGAAACAAAAACGACCCGCTCTAATACCAATTGAAAGATAAAGATCAATTATGTGATGTCACACAGAGTGTTTCGTGTGACACCGATAATTAATGCAATGATGGACAATTATAAATATGCGGAAATTAAAGAGACAGGAGGTTGGTAACACAATTCGGCAAATCACCTACGTCTGCGGGGCCACGCCCAGATATAAAAACATTTCACGAGTTCACAAAGTTACAAGACAATCGGACTTATACAAATAAATACTCCTTATCTTTGTCACCGCCTCTTCCTAACTTCCCCAATGAAACTTTTTTTGCGAGCTCCCCTCGACTTGAGATCGATCTCTCCCGAGTTCTAAAAGCAACACGATCCCCTTGTTGTTAATGACTCCTCCCGAAATCCATGTTATGGCAAGATCCCCTTGCCCATGATCAAAATGACAAGCTTCTCTTGTCAATAAACAAAACTCCTCTAGAGTTTGAATGCAGTCTCCTCCCGAGACTGAGCTTCAAAGAAGAATAAGGAAGATTGCCTCCTACGACACCATTTGGAACACCAAGTCATTGTCTTCAGACGCAATAAATCAACACACTCGTATAATCGATGAAATCCACAGCATAAGCAGAGTGTGTATAATAATCACAAACTCATACGCAGAAGCATTGGGAAAGAAAGAAAAGAGACATTAGTGTATCTTATTCCACTCTCCTCTTCTCGTTTTCTTCTTTGCCATTTTTTATTTGTTCGTTTTCTATATCAAAATTTATTTGATTTATAACAATTTAGACTTGGTAAATCAACTAATTTAAAAAAAAAAAACAGTCCTTGAATGATGATGAGATGACTACTAAGAAGTTTAATGAACCGATCAAAATATCATTTTTGACTAATTACAAGAGTTAGAGCTAAACACTTCAAGGCGTAAATAAGTCATTTAATTCACAAGCTTGAAAAAAAGGAATTGGAAGGGCTGATTAATGAGAATATCAAAAATTGATCCACACCATCAAAGTTAGAAAAGATGAAGAGCAAACATTAAAGGAAGCTCCCAATCTCATTTATTGAAGTAGAAAGTTCTTTAATCAAAGTGACCAAATCATAAATCAGATTATTTAAAACACTTAAAAAGAACTTATGATGGAATTGTGGTTCGAAAACAATTAACAAGAATCGCAACAACTTTGTTGGAGGTTACAATTCTTTTTATTTTGCTTGGTCAAAATAGTTTTTACAATTGTAAGAGGTTACAAGAATCTCTTTAATTGTAGGAGGTTACAAGACTTTTATTATTTTAGGTGGCATAAAGTGCTTTTACTATTGTAGGAGATTACAAAAGTTTACAAGGCAGTAAGTCATTAAGAGAGTCTTAATTATTGAACACTATTCATTGTACTTCATACCTATAAATAGACATGCCACAAAGCAACTTATTAACTAAATTGAGAGAATTCAATTTTGTTTTTTTAGAAATTTTTGAACTTATCAAGGTATTCATTGTGGCATTCCTCCTTAACTTATCAAACGAATCTTCCATCCCTGTTTGTGGTGTTTTCATTATACTAAAGTTCTTGCTTCAATATAAATAACATATTGCGGTTTTCAAACAACTATATTTTCTTATACTTAGTTTCAATATAGGTAATGGATTGCGGTTTCCATAGTTGATCTTGGAGAATTATGTAACGCCCCGAGTTATCTGAACCCGGTTCGCTACTCATTACTTGACCATGACTAAGAAATTTCAAATAAATTTAAAACTTCATTCGACATACAAAATTTGACGTTTACTAAACGTTCAAAACATTTGAAAACTTTGCAGCGGAAAAATTATTTAAGACTACAATGGGGTTAAACTAGCGGTGAAAATATTGTTGGAAAGATTAATGGAAATATTTCGAGTGTCCGGTCAAAAGAATTAAGGTTTTAAGTGATGGACTACTCAAGGAATTACAAAAGTCGAATTCATCTGCCGACGACAAAGTCAACAGAAGAAGCAGAAGTAGAAAACCAAAGGCTTCTGCCGATGACGTCTACACGACTTCACCCACAACTTCATCTGCCGATGAAGTCGTGAGAACTTCATACACCACTTCATCTGCCGATGAAGTCAACATAACTTCATCTGCCGATGAAGTCAGCGCAATTTCATCTCTCAATAGATAACACACGACATCTTCCGATAACAACAATATGACTCCTTCCGATAGAATTAAAACATACACTACATCTTCCGATTCACTAAACGACAAACAGATTACTCTACATCTTCCGATTCACTAAACGACAAAACAGATTACTCTACATCTTCCGATTCACTAAACGACAAACAGATTACTCTACATCTTCCGATTCACTAAACGACAAAACAGATTACTCTACATCTTCCGATTCACTAAACGACAAAACAGATTACTCTACATCTTCCGATTCACTAAACGACAAACAGATTACTCTACATCTTCCGATTCACTAAACGACAAAACAGATTACTCTACATCTTCCGATAGACTTCCTTCCTCCGATAGACATCAACACGATTTCCTTCCACAGAACGCAATAAACCTCTACACATATCCACTGATACAAAAATTATTCAATTCCTACCAATGGACTAAACAACCTGTCTATAACCCGAGAAAGCTTCGACTATCTAACAGACTTAAAACATTTTACCAAAAATCCATTCATAACACTCCAAGTCATTGTATTGATCAAATTCAGTAAAAACATGAAAATCAGAAATTCTCGAAAACAAAGTCAAATAGCTGTAATCTCATTTACTAAAAACTTCATATACTCGATTAAATCATTATCCACTAAACCTCCACATCTGTAGACAACATGCTAAACCGCCCCATCAGTTACCATGCCGAAGCCTGAATGCTCTCCTCCAACGTCCACTATTCCTCAACACGATCAGGAGACACACCTGCTAACACTTCTTCACCTACATCACAAAACTCATCTATTAGCCTAATGCTAAGTAAGTAAAGCAGTATATGAATGAAGTAAAATGCTGAACTTATACTCCTAAAATGCAGTTTCTATTTTTCTCATCTCAGTGGCATACGCATTCGTTCATAACATGATCTGATCCCATGGTTCCCTTGGGAGTGGGATCAATTCTCCCAATGTCTACATCCTCCTACTTAATTAAGGGGCAGATGAATTCCCTTAACACTTGATCTGATCCCATGGTTCCCTTGGGAGTGGGATCAATTCTCCCAATGTCTAAATCCCTTCATAAGTTAAGGGGTGGATTAGTTCCCTTAATAGCTTGTCTGTCGCATACAGTTCATACCTTACCATTCCTTACATGAAATTCATTTTCGTAACTTTTAACAAAACATGATGCATGGACAATAGAAACATTCAAGCATACATAAACCTACTGTTTTGTGATGTAGGCCCGAAGGCACAAGCAATACTTTACTTACCTGGCTCCTGGAAATCTGTCTGGTTGCTAGCTACTTCGGAGGTCTGTTCACCTAAGTTCATACAGAATATAAATCAAGGCTTCACCAAACCTTTCAAAATATCAAACAGCGGTTCGAGAAATCTAGTTAGAAACTCTACTACCCGAGCATTCCTACTTATCGCTAAAACCCGAATCTACACTCAATCTCAGCATCCTCAAAATCCTCACATTGCAATCCTCCAGGCATTTCACCACTATACCACAAGAGAAATAAGGAAAAGAAACTTACCTAAGTCGAAGGAGAACCGAGCGAGGAGAATCGCCTAGAGAGCTCGGCTGCTTGAGCTGAAAGTTTCCGAAGAGAAGAGTATGAGAGGGGGGGGGGGGGTGGCGGCTACAGTGCAATAAACCCAACCCTTATCCTTAAATACGTTACCCAACTTTTGAACATTGTAAATTACTCTAATACCCTTAACAAGTTGTTCAATAACCTTATTTAATTCATTACCTAGTCAAGTGTATTACTTTAATAATAAAAGGCTGGTTCGATAGAACCAGGTGCTACAATCTACCCTCCATAAAAGAATTTTGTCCTCAAAATTCAGTACCTGAATAACTCTGGATGTTGGTCTAACATGTCTTGTTGGCGCTCCCATGTTGCTTCCTCTGTATTCTGATTGTGCCACAAGACTTTTACCAATGGTACCTCCTTGTTGCGTAACACCTTTACTGCAAAATCTAAAATCTTTACTGGCTTTTCTTCATAGGTAAGTGTAGGTTGAATTTCAATGCTTTGCTGTTCGACAACTTGAGCTGGATCCCGCACACACTTCTTTAACATAGAGACATGAAACACGTTATGTATTCCTCCCATAGAGGCTGGTAGCTGTAACTGATAAGCTGTTTTCCCGATCTTCTTCAGAATTGGGAACGGTCCAATAAATCTAGGATTTAGTTTGCCCCTCTTTCCAAACCTCACAACTCCTTTGAATGGTGATATCTTAAGAAAAACTTCATCCTCTACTTCAAATTCCAGTTCTCTTCTCCTCTTGTCTGCATAGCTTTTCTGTCGGCTTTGAGCTGTCAAAATTTTCTGTCGGATGAGGGCAATCTTCTCCACTGTTTGCTGCACGATATCAGGACCTAGTAGTTGTGCTTCACCAACTTCATCCCAGTACAACGGTGATCTGCATTTTCGTCCATATAATGCCTCATACGGTGCCATTCCTATAGTCGCCTGAAAACTGTTGTTGTAAGAGAACTCTACCAATGGTAAATACTTACTCCAAGATCCTTGAAAATCTAATATGCACGCTCGGAGCATATCCTCTAAGGTCTGAATAGTTCTCTCGGATTGTCCATCTGTTTGAGGGTGAAAGGCTGTGCTGAAGTTAAGTTGCGTTCCCATAGCCTTATGCAAACTTTTCCAAAACTTAGATGTAAATCTAGAGTCTCGGTCTGAAACTATAGTGCTTGGAACTCCATGTAATCTAATGATCTCTTGCACATACAACTCAGCAAGTTGATCCATCGAATATGTTATCTTTATCGGCAGAAAATGGGTGGATTTGGTCAAACGGTCAACTATTACCCAAATTGCATCATGTCCTTTTGTTGTTCTAGGCAATCCTGTAACAAAATCCATTGCCACTTGATCCCACTTCCATTCCGGAACCGGTAGGGGTTGTAATGTTCCTGCAGGTCTTTGATGTTCAGCCTTAATCTGTTGGCAGACCAAACATGACTCCACATGCTTCGCCACACATCTTTTCATACCTGGCCACCAAAAATGCTGCTTGAGATCTCTGTACATCTTGGTACTTCCAGGGTGGACAGAGAACCTGGAAGAGTGTGCCTCAGAAAGAATTTCCTTTCTAAGTTCGGTATCAGCTGGAACA
This sequence comes from Begonia masoniana, assembly GCA_022432975.1. NCBI lineage: Eukaryota > Viridiplantae > Streptophyta > Magnoliopsida > Cucurbitales > Begoniaceae > Begonia > Begonia masoniana. The sequence continues at coordinate 36,887,988 of CM039508.1, read as the reverse complement.
AACCATCTATTTCTAAACTTAAGGACCCCATCGGTAGAATGGTTAAAATCTGACTTGTCCGTAGAATCCATGTTTGACTTGTACTTGCTACACTCGTCATCAGTTATCTGAGCTTCCTTTATTTTCTCTAGAATGGTAGGCTTTAAAGTCATGGCTGAAAGTATGGCTGTCACATCAGTTACTGCTTCTAGATTAAACTTTTGGAATTCTGACTCTAGAGTTAATGGCATACTGAAATTCATAGGTGGGGTTGATGTTGTTACTCTACTCAAGGCATCTGCCACAACATTTGCCTTACCAGGGTGGTACTTAATCTCAAGGTCATAGTCTTTTACAAATTCCAACCATCTACGTTGCCTCATGTTTAGTTCCTTCTGTGTGAAAATGTACTTCAGGCTCTTATGGTCGGAAAATATTTCACAAGATTGTCCATACAAATAATGTCTCCAAATTTTAAGTGCAAATACCACAGCAGCTAATTCTAAGTCATGTGTAGGGTAATTCTTCTCATGAGTTTTCAACTGTCTGGAAGCATAGGCTATCACTTTTCCTTCTTGCATCAAGACACAGCCAAGACCAATCTTGGATGCATCACAATAAATACTAAATTTACCATTCTCAGCAGGAAGGGTCAGGATTGGAGTATTGGTCAGTTTCTGTTTCAAGGCTTGGAAACTATGCTCACATTCATCGGTCCATAAGTACTTCACATTTTTCCTTGTTAACTTAGTAAGAGGTGTAGCAATCTTTGAAAATCCTTCAATGAACTTTCTATAATACCCTGCAAGTCCAAGAAAACTTCTAATATCAGTAGCATTCTTCGGTTGGGGCCATTCCTTAACTGCTTGAACCTTGGCTGGATCGACCGATATTCCATCTCCAGAGATCACATGACCCAGAAAGTGAACTCTATCCAACCAAAACTCACACTTGGAGAACTTAGCATAAAGCTGGTGCTGCCTAAGTACTCCTAACACCAAATTCAAGTGCCTAGCATGATCCTCCTTAGTTCTAGAATAGATCAGAATGTCGTCTATGAATACAATAACAAACTTGTCCAAATACTCGTGAAACACCCTATTCATAAGGTCCATGAATGCTGCTGGTGCATTTGTCAAACCAAAAGACATAACCAAAAACTCATAATGCCCATACCTTGTGCGAAAGGCAGTCTTTGGGATATCTTCAGATTTAACCTTCAACTGATAATAACCAGACCTTAAGTCAATCTTAGAGAAAACTCTTGCACCATTGAGCTGGTCAAATAAATCATCAATCCTAGGCAGGGGATACTTGTTTTTGATGGTCAGCTTGTTTAATTCTCTATAGTCTATGCACATACGCATCGATCCATCTTTCTTCTTGACAAAGAGGACAGGTGCACCCCACGGTGAGAAGCTAGGGCGTATGAATCCCTTCTCCAACAAGTCCTCCAACTGTTTCTTTAACTCCTTAAGTTCTGTTGGTGCTAGTCTATATGGATTTTTAGACACAGGTTCTGCTCCAGGGTAGACATCTACAACAAACTCAATTTCTCTATCCGGTGGCAAACCGGGAAGGTCATCCAGAAACACTTCTGGGAAGTCTTGGACAGCAAGGATATTTTGAGGAGTTGCCTTACCTACAAGTTGTGTATCTAGAACACATGCCAAGAAGCACAAGTACTCCTTGCATGGTGAAGGTCTAAAATTTAAAGAAGTCATAACAGACATTTCCTTACTCTTCTCTGAAGCTTGGAAGGTATGTTTCAAACCACCAGGGGGTTGGAAACTAACTATCCCAGTCCTACAATCAATTATGGCGTGGTGTTTGAACAACCAATCCATTCCTAAGATTACATCAAATCCCATTATATCCATAACAATTAAATCAGCAGATAGATTTTTGTCCCCTACTAATACCATGCAATCATGCAACACTTGGTTGGAATGTAAATGTTCACCAGAGGGTAAAGCAACATTGAATACATGCCTAGAAGGTGTGGATTGTACTTCTAATTTATCAGCAAAAGCAGACGCAACAAAAGAATGGGTTGCTCCTGAATCTAGCAAGGTAAAAGCAGGCATAGAATTAACCAATATAGTACCTGACACAACAGCGGGCTGGTCCTCTTCGCCCGACTCCATCATGGAAAATATTCTCGGTTTTATCTTAGCAGGGCCACTCTTCAACGTTGGGCAGTCTCTGATGACGTGGCCAGTCTTATTACAGTTGAAACATCGAAGGACCCTGGGCTTCGGGCAATCCTTAAACGAATGCCCAAACTCCTCACAGTTATAACACTTACCAGTCCCAAACTTACACTCGCCCGGGTGGCTCTTCATACATTTCATGCACTGAGGAAACTTCTTGGTGTCCGGTACCTTCTTTCCAGAACCTTGGCCACTCTGACCATCAGCGGGTCTCTTCATTCCCCTCTGTTGGTGGGGCTGGAAGAACTTTCGCGGGGCTTCCTTTGGTCCAGCACACTTCATTTCAGCTTCTTCTGCCTCCAATGCAGTAGACACTACTTCGCTGAATGACAAGCCTTTAATGCCTGAGTACTTCACTCCTCTGTAAATCTCTGGCTTTAGACCTTGCAGGTATTGAAACACTTTATCCTCATTTCTATGGACGAGGTATCCAGCAAACCTTGACAGAGACTCGAATTGCCTATTGTACTCTGCCACAGACCCAGTCTGCTTCAAGCTCAAAAACTCAGCCTTCTTTGCGTTCTGGACAGTGGTGCTAAAATATTTCTCATAGAAGACTTCCTTGAATTGCGACCAGGACATGGTTGCAATATCGGTGGTGATCTCCAGCGACTCCCACCAAAGTTGTGCATCCCCTACTAGATGAAACGTTGCCAAAATGACTTTCTCCCCTTCTCCAACATTGGCACACCTGAACATGCTCTCTACCTTTCGAAGCCATTCCTCAGCAACAATCGGGTTAGATGACTTTCCATCAAATGTGGGCGGTTGCAGCCTACGAAATCTATCCCCTGAATGCTCATTGACGTGACCTGAATTGGCACTTCCTTGTGTTTCCCGACTCAATAACACACCTAACTGGTCAGATTGCTGTCGCACAATATCTGTCTGCTGACGCATCAACTCCGTCAGCTGTCTAATTACACTTGAATCTTCTTCATTCCTCAAGTTTGGCATCTCCCTAGGTACTCTTGGTCTCCCTGGTCGTCTAGCCATTTGTCTAAGGTTCTGCACAAAGTTATCTATACTCATAAACATCTTATAACTGAAGCTAATAAACACTTACAGTTGTTGGAGTACTTTCATGCGACGGTTGGCACTGATGAGTAATCTTTTGAACGGTTTAACTGAATGTCCTCTGATACCATGCTGTAACGCCCCGAGTTATCTGAACCCGGTTCGCTACTCATTACTTGACCATGACTAAGAAATTTCAAATAAATTTAAAACTTCATTCGACATACAAAATTTGACGTTTACTAAACGTTCAAAACATTTGAAAACTTTGCAGCGGAAAAATTATTTAAGACTACAATGGGGTTAACTAGCGGTGAAAATATTGTTGGAAAGATTAATGGAAATATTTCGAGTGTCCGTCAAAAGAATTAAGGTTTTAAGTGATGGACTACTCAAGGAATTACAAAAGTCGAATTCATCTGCCGACGACAAAGTCAACAGAAGAAGCAGAAGTAGAAAACCAAAGGCTTCTGCCGATGACGTCTACAACGACTTCACCCACAACTTCATCTGCCGATGAAGTCGTGAGAACTTCATACACCACTTCATCTGCCGATGAAGTCAACATAAACTTCATCTGCCGATGAAGTCAGCGCAATTTCATCTCTCAATAGATAAACACACGACATCTTCCGATAACAACATATGACGTCCTTCCGATAGAATTAAAACATACACTACATCAGTACTAAACGACAAAACAGATTACTCTACATCTTCCGATTCACTAAACGACAAAACAGATTACTCTACATCTTCCGATTCACTAAACGACAAAACAGATTACTCTACATCTTCCGATTCACTAAACGACAAAACAGATTACTCTACATCTTCCGATTCACTAAACGACAAAACAGATTACTCTACATCTTCCGATTCACTAAACGACAAAACAGATTACTCTACATCTTCCGATTCACTAAACGACAAAACAGATTACTCTACATCTTCCGATTCACTAAACGACAAAACAGATTACTCTACATCTTCCGATTCACTAAACGACAAAACAGATTACTCTACATCTTCCGATTCACTAAACGACAAAACAGATTACTCTACATCTTCCGATTCACTAAACGACAAAACAGATTACTCTACATCTTCCGATTCACTAAACGACAAAACAGATTACTCTACATCTTCCGATTCACTAAACGACAAAACAGATTACTCTACATCTTCCGATTCACTAAACGACAAAACAGATTACTCTACATCTTCCGATTCACTAAACGACAAAACAGATTACTCTACATCTTCCGATTCACTAAACGACAAAACAGATTACTCTACATCTTCCGATTCACTAAACGACAAAACAGATTACTCTACATCTTCCGATTCACTAAACGACAAAACAGATTACTCTACATCTTCCGATTCACTAAACGACAAAACAGATTACTCTACATCTTCCGATTCACTAAACGACAAAACAGATTACTCTACATCTTCCGATTCACTAAACGACAAAACAGATTACTCTACATCTTCCGATTCACTAAACGACAAAACAGATTACTCTACATCTTCCGATTCACTAAACGACAAAACAGATTACTCTACATCTTCCGATTCACTAAACGACAAAACAGATTACTCTACATCTTCCGATTCACTAAACGACAAACAGATTACTCTACATCTTCCGATTCACTAAACGACAAAACAGATTACTCTACATCTTCCGATAGACTTCCTTCCTCCGATAGACATCAACATGATTTCCTTCCACAGAACGCAATAAACCTCTACACATATCCACTGATACAAAAAATTATTCAATTCCTACCAATGGACTAAACAACCTGTCTATAACCCGAGAAAGCTTCGACTATCTAACAGACTTAAAACATTTTACCAAAAATCCATTCATAACACTCCAAGTCATTGTATTGATCAAATTCAGTAAAAACATGAAAATCAGAAATTCTCGAAAACAAAGTCAAATAGCTGTAATCTCATTTACTAAAAACTTCATATACTCGATTAAATCATTATCCACTAAACCTCCACATCTGTAGACAACATGCTAAACCGCCCCATCAGTTACCATGCCGAAGCCTGAATGCTCTCCTCCAACGTCCACTATTCCTCAACACGATCAGGAGACACACCTGCTAACACTTCTTCACCTACATCACAAAACTCATCTATTAGCCTAATGCTAAGTAAGTAAAGCAGTATATGAATGAAGTAAAATGCTGAACTTATACTCCTAAAATGCAGTTTCTATTTTTCTCATCTCAGTGGCATACGCATTCGTTCATAACATGATCTGATCCCATGGTTCCCTTGGGAGTGGGATCAATTCTCCCAATGTCTACATCCTCCTACTTAATTAAGGGGCAGATGAATTCCCTTAACACTTGATCTGATCCCATGGTTCCCTTGGGAGTGGGATCAATTCTCCTAATGTCTAAATCCCTTCATAAGTTAAGGGGTGGATTAGTTCCCTTAATAGCTTGTCTGTCGCATACAGTTCATACCTTACCATTCCTTACATGAAATTCATTTTCGTAACTTTTAACAAAACATTATGCATGGACAATAGAAACATTCAAGCATACATAAACCTACTGTTTTGTGATGTAGCCCCGAAGGCACAAGCAATACTTTACTTACCTGGCTCCTGGAAATCTGTCTGGTTGCTAGCTACTTCGGAGGTCTGTTCACCTAAGTTCATACAGAATATAAATCAAGGCTTCACCAAACCTTTCAAAATATCAAACAGCGGTTCGAGAAATCTAGTTAGAAACTCTACTACCCGAGCATTCCTACTTATCGCTAAAACCCGAATCTACACTCAATCTCAGCATCCTCAAAATCCTCACATTGCAATCCTCCAGGCATTTCACCACTATACCACAAGAGAAATAAGGAAAAGAAACTTACCTAAGTCGAAGGAGAACCGAGCGAGGAGAATCGCCTAGAGAGCTCGGCTGCTTGAGCTGAAAGTTTCCGAAGAGAAGAGTATGAGAGGGGGGGGGGGTGGCGGCTACAGTGCAATAAACCCAACCCTTATCCTTAAATACGTTACCCAACTTTTGAACATTGTAAATTACTCTAATACCCTTAACAAGTTGTTCAATAACCTTATTTAATTCATTACCTAGTCAAGTGTATTACTTTAATAATAAAAGGCTGGTTCGATAGAACCAGGTGCTACAAATTAAGATACAAATTTCTCTTATTCTTGGAGAAATACATATCATTTGGTATCATAGCCACTAAGTTATAATATCAAGTTGCCTATCTTGTTAAAAAAATTCATAATTTTTTTTTCTCATCTGAATTCTTTTAGAATATCTTAAACTTGTTTGAACAGCTTGATGAGATGCAAAAGAGAATTTTTGCGAGTGGAAATAAACAAGAGTGTGTGAGTTTATTTGAGGGTAAAAGCCAATAAATTTTAGCAAAAAACAAAAATAGTGTGAGTGAAACACGTGACAGAGAGATTTGTGTCTCTTTTTTTTTCCAACTTTTTCTTGTAGATATAATGTCTAAAAACATAAGTGAAGAATTTGAAGGAGTAGCTAATCAAAGGCTACAAATAGAGGCTTTGGTGGGAGATATGAGACAAATGTTGAGAATTGAATTAGAACAAGTTCATGAGCAGTTGGATCGAGTGGAGAATGTTCAATAAGATCATTCACAAATGGATCCTAATGTGCATAAGTGAAGAAGAGTTCAATCAAGGTATGATGCAGAAGATACTAAGGTGTAATACCCGACATTTTCCTACAGCGTACGTAGCCTTTAGATTAGACGATTAGGAGAGTTTGAGGTTCGTCTTAATGTTCTTCTAAGCTATTGAGTTAGAAAGTAAAGTTTGGAGAGAAAATCAAAGAGTTGAAATAGTTAGAGTTAGAGTTATAATTGGTTGAGTTAATTAAAGTGAAGGAAATGTATAAAAGAATGAGGAGGAAAATTATGATGTCCCACGTTGAATGTAATGAAGAGGCAACCTTTAAAGCTTAGATAAGTTAAGAAGTAGTTAAATGACAGCAAGTGTAGAAAAGTGGTAGTAGAAAAGTGATAGGTTGAAAAGTCAAGAGACTTTTTCAACCAATAGAATGTTATTAGGGAATGGAAAAGTGAATAAAAAAAATGGAAATGTGAGATATTAAAAGTGGGAATCACGTTGCTTTAATGAGGAAATAATGTAGTGGCTATTTTATAAAATATGAAAGTATGGTGGAAGAAATCAAAAGAGAAAATAATGAAATGGTTAAAAAGCAATATAGCTTTCTTCTTCCTCATTCTCTCACGTTCCTTCTAGCCTCCATGGCCAATTCTTCTTCCTCATTTCCTCCAAGATTTCTCAAGCTTTAAGGTACAAAATTAAGTGGGTTTTGAGTTTGATACAAGTTAGTGTTGGTTTTAGGTGTTTTTAGGGTGTTTTGGTTGAATTTGATTAGAGTTTGAAAAACCCTAAAAATGGACTCCAAAAATTTGGTCTCTCCTGCTGTACTTTCCTCCTATTTTGATGGTTTAACCTTTAATTATGTTAGTTTAGGTTGTTTTTAGGGAAAGATTTGAGTTTTGGTGAAAGTTACACAAAAATTGGATTTTTGGAGAAAGGGCACCGAATCTGTTTCTGGGTATTCGACTTATCCAATGTGTTTGAATGTTTAATTTGATGGTTTCAATAGATAGTAGATGTGTAGAGGTTTACGGATTAGGGTGGCACGTCAAAATCCGTTCAGAAACGAGTGAGTTATGGCCGTTTGAAGTTGGATGCTAGAAATGATGCATAAATTTGGGATTTTGGTTTAAGATTTTAGTGTTGGCCTTGTTTGTTGTTAAGAAATTTAAGTTTAGTTATATGCTTACTAAGTTATTTTTCTTCCTTGAAATGCTAGGTTAAGGAGCGAGTAATTGGATTAAGTGGGGTAAGCGAGCACGTGCCGAGAAACCAGGTAAGTAGTGGATTGTGTGTTTTTGTCGTCTTCGGGCCTACACCATGGAACGGTAGGTAATTGTTTGTTTGTTTTGTTTGGTTGTTTATTTCATTTGGTGTTTGAGTATTGCCTGGACATGCATCATTATTTTCAAACTACGAAACGAACGAGTTTTGAGCATGGTTTTGAATGGTGAGCTTGAAACGTAAGGGGTGGTGTGAGTTGAAACGTAATGTGATTTGTGTTGGAGTCGCCGAGTCGCTTTAGGGTAGCACCTGCGAGGAACTTTAATGGGTTGCCAAGTCGCGTTAAGGTGGTACCTGCGAGGGACTATAGTTGAGTCGCCCAGTTGCGTCAGGGTAGCACCTGCGAGGAACTCTAGTGGGTTGCCAAGTTGCGTTAAGGTGGTACCTGCGAGGGACTATAGTTGAGTCGCCCAGTCGCGTTAGGGTAGAACTTGCGAGGAACTCTAGTGGAGTTGCCAAGCCGCATTAAGGTGGTACCTGCGAGGGACTATAGTTGAGTCGCCCAGTCGCGGTAGAGTGGCACCTGCGAGGGACTCCAAGGGAGTTGCGGAGTCGCGTTAGGGTGGCACTTGCGAGGGACTCCATGGGAGTTGCCCAGTCGCATTAGGGTGGCACCTGCGAGGGACGCTGTGGGAGTCGCCCAGTAGCGTTAAGGTGCGAGATTAGCATGTGTGATGGGTTCTATGAAAGATAGAAGGAATGGAAACAAAACCTGAGCAACTGAGCGAGTAGAAACTTCATGTGTTAGGGGTTGTGTTACATTATGTTTTTGGTATGCATTATTCCCTACTACTTACTAAGCATTAGACTTACATTTTGTGTTCTGTGGTGTAGGTATCGACAGAAGTACAGGTCAGAGCTATGAGGAAGGCTTGGGTTGGGATGCAGTCATTGATGTACGCTGTATGCCGGTGCGGGCAGTTGTTGGGGCGTCTCGACCATGATCTTCGGAGAGATGTGGGTAGAACGGTATTTTGCATTTTATAGTTTTTACCTATCTGGAGTTTGTAAAACTAATGTGGTTGTTTTGTGGGATTTGTCTGTATAAAAGATGGTTTTATAAATGTGCATTTTCAGGTTTTGGGTGTGGAAGTTTTAGCCGTTATGCCACTCATTTTGGTTTTAAAACAAATAACGTTGGGTACACTTTCTCTATTTTTTCGTTATCCATTTTAAGTCGGTTTTTTCAAGATTTTCACGAGGCACGGAGTCGGGAGTGTCGGGAATGTGTGGGTAAATTTTCAGGTGATTTGGAGGTGTTTGGCTCGAAGAAAATTGATGAAAAGTAGAAAAAGGTCGATAAATGGGCGTTTTTGGCCGAAGTGACCCGAGGAGGCTCGATCGATCGGGCGCTAGGAGCCGATCGATCGGTCACGAGACGCACGGTGCGCGCACAGCGCCCGTGCGGCGCCTTGCGCGCGCGTTGCCTAGCGCTCGCCCAGCACACCAAACTGTATTTTTTTTAAAATTTTTCCTATTTCCAAAATGTTTTGACCCGACCTTTTCTGACATATTTTAAACGTATTTTATGCACGTTTTCCAACATTTTTCGAGGGTTCGAAAAACCTGAAAACCGAGTCGAATAATTTACGAAAATTATTTTAAACTATGTTTTAAACGTGGGTTTGGTTAGCAAAGTAGCGCACCGAGCCGGGGTGGGTTTAGGGGCATTACAAGATGGTATCAGAGCATAAATGGTCGAGTCGTTCAAAGGATTACCCGACAATGCCGGCCGCCATGCAACGTGCTTCATTGACTGTAAGTATTTCTTTCCTTTTAGTTAGTTTATAACTAAGATTAGATTGTTTTAACCTTGTACAGGATTAGAACTAAAATACCGAAGAACCCAAGTGTGACAGCCCAAGACCCGATCGGGGTCCAAGAGACATCACACCGGACATTTTATAAAAACGTGGACTATATTTTTTTTTTGAACTTTACTATTAAAACTTTAACAGAAAATAGAATCGAAGACAACAAACCTATTAATATTTCGGCTCTTAAAACTTTACGGAGAGAGAAAACTTTCTCTTGAAATGAAACTGAAAAACATATTAGAAGTCGGACTTCAGAAATAAATGGCAGGAATAAAACAGAAAACAGGAGGCAGGGAGAAATGGAAACGGTGAACAGAAATAATTTGGACGTGAAAACAGGAAGTCATAAAACAGAAATGAACGATTGAAACAGGAAGACAGAATGAAAGAGAACAGTAAGATTTGGACGTTTTAGAAAAGAATTCAGAATGGACGATAGACATGCAAAAGAAGACCTAAAAAAAGAACAAAAATCTGTCGACTAACAGGGGGTCATGGACGTTTAAATTTAAAGGCAGAAACAATAGACAAACTGAAGCTGTGGACATTTAAAAGTCGATGACTGGAAACAGAAAACGACAAAAGTTCGTGGACGTTTGAAGTCAGAGGTAAAATTGACGCAGGAGTCCGTGGACATTTGCACTAAAAGACAGAAGCAGTGGACACAGAAGTCCGTGGACATTTGCACTAAAAGACAGAAGTAGTGGACACAGAAGTCCATGGACATTTGCGCTAAAAGACAGAAGCAGTGGACATAGAAGTCCGTGGACATTTGCGCTAAAAGACAAACACAGTGGACATAGGAGTCCGTGGACGTTTACGCTAAAAGACAAAAAGCAGTAGACTTTTAGACTTAGCCAAATATGTGCAAACCCGAAGGACAGAAACTGAAAAGCAGAGTGGACGTTGAAAGGTAGAAGGCAGAATGGACGACTGTTTTGAAGAAGGCGTAGACGACTATCTTCGAAGGCAACTTGGACTTTTAAGAAAAGCAGAAGGCAGGATGGACGATAAAACAGAAGGTAGGATGGACGACTATTTTAACAGAGGGCGTGGACGACTGAGCCCAAGGCAAAATGGACCATTATTTTGAAGGCATAATGGACGTGGACGACTGTTTTATAGAAGAGAATGACAACTGTTTTACTGAAGGCAGAAGTGACTGTGGACGACTAACACTTAGCCAAAATAAAAGATAGAAACCGAAGGCCAAATAGACAACAGAAACTAGAGGCAGTATGGACAACAGAATTAAAAGACAACATTTAACAGAAGAACTTATAAACAGAAGGCACAAAGACAGAAGGCATAAAACTCAACACAGAGTCTGTACACGGTTATTAAATCTCAGAAGCTGTACAGAACTTGACATAAACTTCAAAATATACAACTGTTATAACAGGGGTTTTAAAAACATTTACACAGATCTTAAACATCCCAAAAGCTGTACAGATATGACATACACTTTTAAAACACACCCCCAGGTCTAAACGTGTCTGACTGCCACAACCACCCCGCGAGAGCTCAAACCACCAACCACCTATTCGTTGGTCTGAGGCACAAAATCCTCATCCACGGGTTCAGTACCTACATCAGAGAGTTCAACTATGAGCCTAGAGCTCAGTAAGAACATATTAGAAATGAATGCACTGATGCATATGCTATGCATGAACTTTTCGGAATACAGTGACATTACAGAACATTACTTTTATCTGTCAGAAAGTGGGGCTTATAGGAGAACAGACGTAACAGAAGTGCACTATCAGGCACTAGTAACTCAGAACAGAACACCAGTCTCCGTCCCACACTTAATCGGTACATTACAGTCAGATTTTCATTCTTTTTAACTTCAAAATCGTGCACAGAAAACTTTTGCATGTCTTTCAGAGAAAACGTGTATGCATAAACGGTGCTTGAACTTAAACTGGCAGATAACAGAAATAAGACAACATACAACAGAAAATACAGACATCTCAGGACATAACCCTAACTTTTCTACCCAAAACAATCCCGACAGAACTAAAAACCTAGTACCTCCGTGATGTAGGGCCTTAAGGGCCGAATCTATGCATATGAACTTACCTGTTTGGCTGGAATGTAACAAGCGTGAACACACAAGCACAGTGGTTCACGAACCTACAGCAAGTAAAATCGGTCATAAACCCTAAACTTCTCAAAATCAGTAAATAGTGTAGTTAAACTTGTTAACTACCTACGGAAATTACCTTTACTGAAGAAAACAAAAGAATGCAGGAGAAACAAAGTGTGGAACTTTGTTTCAATCGCCTGGAAGAGAGAAAACAGAGAGGAGCTTCGCATAAGAGTGAAGAGAAGAGAGGAAGAGGAGGAAGAAGACATAGCTTCTTCAACAAGCTGCCACTTGGCATTCATCCATTGGCTTCCTCCCACCAACCTTAATTCTATCCCAATTTACCCCTTCATCCATTTCTAACTAATGGATTTGTTTACTTATTCATTAGTTTGGTTTTTAACTAAATGGATGTTTTGGTTACACCTTGGTTTAGTTTTCCACTAAATATTCCAACAATTTCACCAAAACATACAATATATCAACATAAACCTAATCCTATTCGACAATTTGAGGGATAATTTCCCGGCCAAAAATGCCGGGTGTTACACCAAGACAACCCAGACGACCTAGAAATGAACCAGAACAACCTAGAAATTAGCTGGATGAGTCAGTAAGGCAGCTTGCAGAGATAGTCGGGAGGCAAGCTGAAATGTTTGGAGTTATGATAAATCAGAGAATAAGTTCTACTGGAGAGAGATTTCGGAGGTTGAAGCCTCCGGCATTTGAAGGTCGTTTGACTAATCCGACAACTGCTGAGAGTTGGATATGCTCCATTGAGAATATGTTTAATGTTGCTGAGGTGGAGGAAGAAAATAAGGTAAAGTGTGCAACGTTCCACTTAGCTGCCGATGCCCAAAGCTGATGGGAAATGGTAAAGGCTACCACTAGTGTTCAGGGTATGACTTGCGAGGATTTTAGAGATTTATTCTTCGACAAATATTACAACCGGACAGTCCAAGCTGCGAAGAGATTAGAATTTATAGCATTAAAGCAAACAGAATCCGTAGGAGAGTATATTCAGCAGTTTGAATCATTGTCCCGGTTTGCCAGTCACCTAGTTAGTCGGGAAGAAGACAAAATATTTCAATTTGTGCAGGACTTGAAGCTGGAGATTGAGATGTTGGTGAAGACATTCAGAATTGAAGGAATACTATTTACTCGAGTGATGGCCAAAGCCTTAGAGGTGGAGGAAGCTGTTGGTAAATTGATTAAACCTGCAGAAGTTCTGGGTCAAATATTCACGGGAATTACAACTCAGATGGACGGTGTTGGATCTTCTTCACAGTTTCAGGGGATTAAAAGGCCGAGAGAAATTTTGAATGATTAGAGAAAAGGAAAGAAGTTGAAACAATTGAAGAAGAGAGGGTATCCGCAATGTCCTAAATGTTTGAAAGTCCATCCGGGGAAGTGTGGATAGTATGCAGGTAAGTGTTATAACTGTTTCGAAACTGGCCATATCTCCCGAGATTGTGCGAAGCCCCGAGCTACTAGATTTTTTAAGTGTAACCAACTCGGTCATATAGCCGCAGACTGCCCTATCGTCAAGAAAGGATCAGCTACAGCAATAATCAGGTGATACCCAGGTTAGAAAAAAAAAATGTTTGATCTTTAAGGATTTTGGTATTGTTTTAGAAAATTACTCAATTAAGGATGATTGTGGATTAGCGAAATGGTTATGACCGGCACCGTATAGGAAAGGCTTAGTGAAATCGTTTGAGTGCGTTAGTGATAAGGGTTTCAAAGGTTTGCCTCGTATGTAATGAAGTTGAAATCAGTGATTTGGTGAAGTTGGTGAATAGCTTAGGTTGGAGTTGATACGTTTAAGAGTGGATAAGTTTAAGCATAGAATATAAGTTAAAACTCGAGTGTTAAGTTTTAAGAGTGTGCAATATAGATAGAAGAATGGCTAGGTTAGATTATGAATGTTGGATGGACTTAGGAGAAAAAGGTAAGCAAGGAGATTAGTTAATTTTAATGGAAGAATTGCGATAAAAAGGTTAGCCATTAAGGATTTCCATGTTCCGAGTAAAAACTAATGATATTTTTGTTACAATATAGATGATAGTTATGGGCATATCTAGAAGATATCAAAGGTGGAGAAAAGAAAGGTCACACAGAGATTTTACGAGCAGACTTAGGAGTAAGGTCAATTCAAGAGGATTGTGAAAATTTTAATTTGAAATTTTGGGGTCGAAGTACAGTGTGTAAATATCATTAGGGTGTTAAGTGTTAAGTTGAGAAAGATTTAGTTTAGATTTAAGAGTTGTAAGCGTTTAGTATGATCGAGGTAAAAGTTGGACAAAACGAGAGTAATTAACCTAATTATGTAGAGTTAGAGTATATCTTGAAGAAATAGTTGGTAGATTTAAGGAGTGAGAGAGAGCTTGGGGTATGGAGATGGTATTTGAATGATTAATGAAATGTCGTGATGGTTCGAACTAAATAGGTGCAAGAGGTAGAAGTGATAAATTCGAATTGAGATAGTAAAATAAAGAGAAAATTTTAATTTGAGTACTTAGTATACGAAGTTTACTCGGTGGATTTTCAATGTCACGTGATTCAAAATACATTGAAGGTTCAAATAGATTAAGTACGTATTTGATAGACATGAGAGTGTGAAGTGAGAAGGATTAGCTGAACTGAGCTCGAGGAAAAGTTAGAGTTGAGAACTGAGTTAGTGGAGTTTGAGGATATAAGTCGTGAGTGTTTAAGTGACATTCAATTGACGTATGAGTAATCGACTTACTGAGTGCGTGGTTAAGTGGATATTAAACCTTTTGATTTAGGTCGTAACATAGGTGAGAGTTAGCGTGGCAACCCACAACGACATTAAGAGAATAGAGTTAGGGCGAATAAGTTGAGGAATAACAAGGCCACAAATTTTGAGGACAAAATTTTTGTAAAGAGGGTGGATTGTAACACCTGACATTTTCCTACAGCGTATGTAGCCCTTAGATTAGACGATTATGAGAGTTTCAGGTTTGTCTTAATGTTCTTTTAAGCTATTAAGTTAGAAAGTGAAGTTTGGAGAAAAAATCAAAGAGTTGAAATAGTTAGAGTTAGAGTTATAATTGGTTGAGTTAATTAAAGTGAAGGAAATGTATAAAAGAATGAGGAGGAAAATTATGATGTCCCACGTTGAATGTAATGAAGAGGCAAGCTTTAAGGCTTAGATAAGTTAAGAAGTAGTTAAATGACAGCAAGTGTAGAAAAGTGGTAGTAGAAAAGTGATAGGTTGAAAAGTTAAAAAAGAGGTTGAAAAGTCAAGAGACTTTTTCAACCAATAGAATGTTATTAGGGAATGGAAAAGTGAATAAAAAAAATGGAAATGTGAGGTATTAAAAGTGGGAATCACGTTGCTTTAATGAGGAAATAATGTAGTGGCTATTTTATAAAATATGAAAATATGGTGGAAGAAATCAAAAGAGAAAAGAATGAAATGGTTAAAAAGCAATATAGCTTTCTTCTTCCTCATTCTCTCACGTTCCTTCTAGCCTCCATAGCCGATTCTTCTTCCTCATTTCCTCCAAGATTTCTCAAGCTTTAAGGTACAAAATTAAGTGGGTTTTGAGTTTGATACAAGTTAGTGTTGGTTTTAGGTGTTTTTAGGGTGTTTTGGTTGAATTTGATTAGAGTTTGAAAAACCCTAAAAATGGACTCCAAAAATTTGGTCTCTCCTGCTATACTTTCCTCCTATTTTGATGGTTTAACCTTTAATTATGTTAGTTTAGGTTGTTTTTAGGGAAAGATTTGAGTTTTGGTGAAAGTTACACAAAAATTGGATTTTTGGAGAAAGGGCACCGAATCTGTTTCTGGGTATTCGACTTATCCAATGTGTTTGAATGTTTAATTTGATGGTTTCAATAGATAGTAGATGTGTAGAGGTTTACGGATTAGGGTGGCACGTCAAAATCCGTTCAGAAACGAGTGAGTTATGGCCGTTTGAAGTTGGATGCTAGAAATGATGCATAAATTTGGGATTTTGGTTTAAGATTTTAGTGTTGGCCTTGTTTGTTGTTAAGAAATTTAAGTTTAGTTATATGCTTACTAAGTTATTTTTCTTCCTTGAAATGCTAGGTTAAGGAGCGAGTAATTGGATTAAGTGGGGTAAGCGAGCACGTGGCGAGAAACCAAGTAAGTAGTGGATTGTGTTTTTGTCGCCTTCGGGCCTACACCATGGAACGGTAGGTAATTGTTTGTTTGTTTTGTTTGGTTGTTTATTTTATTTGGTGTTTGAGTATTGCCTGGACATGCATCATTGTTTTCAAACTACGAAACGAACGAGTTTTGAGCATGGTTTTGAATGGTGAGCTTGAAACGTAAGGGGTGGTGTGAGTTGAAACGTAATGTGGTTTGTGTTGGAGTTGCCCAGTCACGTTAGGGTAGCACCTGCGAGGAACTCTAGTGGGTTGCCAAGTCGCGTTAAGGTGGTACCTGTGAGGGACTATAGTTGAATCGCCCAGTCGCTTTAGGGTAGCATCTGCGAGGAACTCTAGTGGGTTGCCAAGTCGCGTTAAGATGGCACCTGCGAGGGACTATAGTTGAGTCGCCCAGTCGCGTTAGGGTAGCACTTGCGAGGAACTCTAGTGGAGTTGCCAAGTCGCGTTAAGGTGGTACCTGCGAGGGACTATAGTTGAGTCGCCAGTCGCATTGGAGTGGCATCTGCGAGGGACTCCAAGGGAGTTGCGCAGTCGCGTTAGGGTGGCACCTGCGAGGGACGCTGTGGGAGTCGCCCAGTCGCGTTAAGGTGCGAGGTTAGCATGTTTGATGGGTTCTATGAAAGATAGAAGGAATGGAAAAGAAACCTGAGCAACTGAGCGAGTAGAAACTTCATGTGTTAGGGGTTGTGTTGCATTATGTTTTTGGTATGCATTATTCTCTACTTACTAAGCATTAGGCTTACATTTTGTGTTCTGTGGTGTAGGTGTCGACAGGAGTACAGGTTAGAGCTATGAGGAAGGCTAGGGTTGGGATGCAGTCGTTGATGTACACTGTATGCCGGTGCGGGCAGTTGTCGGGGCGTCTCAACCATGATCTTCGGAGAGATGTGGGTAGAACGGTTTTTTGCATTGTATAGTTTTTACCTATCTGGAGTTTGTAAAACTAATGTGGTTGTTTTGTGGGATTTGTCTGTATAAAAGATGGTTTTATAAATGTGCATTTTCAGGGTTTGGGTTGTGGAAGTTTTAGGCGTTATGCCGCACATTTTGGTTTTAAAACAAATAACGTTGGGTACACTTTCTCTATTTTTTCGTTATCCGTTTTAAGTCGGTTTTTTTCGAGATTTTCACGAGGCACGGAGTCGGGAGTGTCGGGAATGTGTGGATAAATTTTCAAGTGATTTGGAGGTTTTTGGTTCAAAGAAAATCGATGAAAAGTGGAAAAAGGTGGATAAATGGCCGTTTTTGACCGAAGTGACCCGAGGAGTCCTGATCGATCGAGCGCTGGGCGCCGATCGATCGTCCACAAGGCGCGCGATGCGCGTGCAGCCCGCGCGCGGCGCCCAGCACACCAAACTGTATTTTTTTAAAAAAAAATTCTTATTTCTAAAATGTTTTGACCCGACCTTTTCTGACATATTTTAAACGTATTTTATGCACGTTTTCCAACATTTTTCGAGGGTTCGAAAAACCTGAAAACAGAGTCAAATAATTTACGAAAATTATTTTAAACTACGTTTTAAACGTGGGTTTGGTTAGCAAAGTAGCGCACCGAGCCGGGGTGGGTTCGGGGGCGTTACATAAGGAGTTCCTTGAACAGGAAATTGATGATGAGGATGATCTAAATTCAACTAGTATAATGAGAAACAAACGAGTTAGACGAGCTAGACACCGTGAAGACAACAACATGAGTAACATTTCAAATTAAGGTTCCGTCATTTCAAGGCAATAATGATATGGAGGTATATCTTGAACATGAAAGAAAGATGGAGTCTATTTTTAAATACAATAACTATTTTGAAATGAAAAAGGTAAAACTTGATGCAATTGAATTTTTTAGCTACGGTATTATTTGGTGTGATGAATTAATGTTGAACATATGGAGTAATAGAGAACGTCCAGTGGAGATATGGATAGAGATTAAAATATTAATGAGGAAGTGTTTTGAGCCAAGTCGGTACTGTAACGCCCCTAATTTCCCATAACACTATTCCTCAAAATGACAAAAAATTTAAACTCTTATTTTATTCTTTTCCTCTTACTCATTTAAAGACAGTTAAATTCCTCTCGGGTTTCCTCAAATGAACAGTAAAGTTGACTCTTCCTATCGGGTTTCATTGAAGAAACAATATTTTTCCTCTTAGGTTTTATCAATTTAAACAGTAGGGGTAGACGTTATAACAGACAAGAATGGATAACTGAAACAGAAGACGTCATTTCAAATAAGGTTCCGTCATTTCAAGGCAATAATGATATGGAGGTATATCTTGAACATGAAAGAAAGATGGAGTCTATTTTTAAATACAATAACTATTTTGAAATGAAAAAGAGGTAAAACTTGATGCAATTGAATTTTTTAGCTACGGTATTATTTGGTGTGATGAATTAATGTTGAACATATGGAGTAATAGAGAACGTCCAGTGGAGATATGGATAGAGATTAAAATATTAATGAGGAAGTGTTTTGAGCCAAGTCGGTACTGTAACGCCCCTAATTTCCCATAACACTATTCCTCAAAATGACAAAAAATTTAAACTCTTATTTTATTCTTTTCCTCTTACTCATTTAACGACAGTTAAATTCCTCTCGGGTTTCCTCAATGAACAGTAAAGTTGACTCTTCCTATCGGGTTTCATTGAAGAAACAATACCTGAAATCAGAAGGCGGTGTGGACGACGGAAATCAGAAGGCAGTGTGGAAGACTGAAATCAGAAGGCAGTGTGGACGTTTGAAAACATAAGGCAGTGTGGACGTTTGAAAATAGAAGGCAGTGTGGACGACTGGAAACAGAAGTCAGTGTGGACAACTGACTTTCTCTACGAGAATGCTTAACTAAACTTTATCTTCCACAGACTTACTTAGACTTTTCGTCCACAGACCACGTGATTTTGTTGTCCACAATTCACGTGACTTCATTGTCCACAGACTTTGGACGATGACTTTCTTATAGAATACTTAACTAAACTTTATCGTCCACAGACTTTGGACGATGACTTTCTTACAGAAACACATAACTAAACTTTATCATCTACAGACTTTGGACGATGACTTTCTTACAGAATACTTAACAAAACTGAAAGAATCCCGACTCTAAACCATGCATTACCCGATCGATCGGCTAGCTCTTTGGATTCTTGTCCAGAGAGCTGCCTTCACAATCTTTCCCTTCACCTGTGCACAATTCTGTATAATCATCCTCAAACGTTCCTCAACCTAAGACCATCAAAACTGACTCAAAATAACAATCTATATCATCAATTCCCACACATGTATAACAGAAACCAATAATTCACCTGAAAGAAACATCTATCCATAAAACTTCCAAAAACATCAGAACATCTATACATTATCAATCCAGTTGCCAAGCATCCTAAAATGAGTTTTCTATACAATTCATATACTCCCACCCTTGAACCCGACATTGTAACGACCCGAGGAGGACCGTCACGAAATTCTTGACCTTACTTAAACTTAAATTCATTTTTGTACTCTTTTTTTTTGAAAACGTAACTTTAATGAAGTGCATAGCATCTGCCGGCGAGCCATGCAAGCACTTCAGCCAATCGCTAAACGACAAGCTTAGAGTTCACATCTTCCGGTGAGCATGAGCTTAACACGTGACCCATTAAAACTCGCTCGGTGGTGGACATCTACCGATGAACACGTGCAGCTCTCGTGTTCATTAAAACCTCATCCGGTAGGGGACATCTACTGGTGGACACGTGACTCTCTCGTGCTTCATTAAATTTACTCGTGTGATATACTTCTTCCGGTAGAGAATTACATTACCTATACCGGTCACTAGGCGACAAAATAACATCTTTGTCTTCCGGTAGAGAATTACACTACCTCTACCGGTCACTGGACGACAAAATAGCGTTTTCTTCTTCCGATGACGTCAGCCGGGAGACAACCATTTTCCTCTTCCGATGACGTCAGCCGGAAGGCAAATCCATACAACTTCCATCACATTTCTCCTGCCGATGACGTCAGCCGGAAGACAACAATTCTCCTCTTCCGATGACGTCAGCCGGAAGACAACCATTTTCCTCTTCCGATGACGTCAGCCGGAAGGCAAACCCATACAACTTCCATCACATTTCTCCTGCCGATGACGTCAGCCGGAAGACAACAATTCTCCTCTTCCGATGACGTCAGCCGGAAGACAACCATTTTTCCCCTTCCGATGACGTCAGCCGGAAGGCAAACTCATACAACTTCTATCACACTTCTCCTGCCGATGACGTCAGCCGGAAGACAACAATTTTTCCTCCAGCGTCCCTCGGCAGAAGACATCCTGGCTTTTCTCAGACCTAGATTTTAGATAACATAAACTTCATAGCCTCAATCTTAATAACCAGGACTCAAGCGGAATGAACCATAAACTTACTAGAACTCATACAGCGAAAGACTTAATAATTCATTTCATATCCTCATAAATATCCTCAGATTCAGTACTCATACCAGACAAACTCAGAACTCAATAATTCGAAAGTAAAGTCATCATACTTAGACTTCCATAATCATAAACATTACTACTTAAACTTCAGAACTTATAAACATCCTTAAATCATAAAACGTTAACCAGGGTTACTCATTCGCCATCCAGCCACAGAACTGCCCCTGAACACCTCCAGCAACCTAGCTTAGACATTTTCATCAACTTTGAATTCCTCACCTGATATTTCTTCACCTACATCATAAGGTGTAACTGTAAGCCTAAGGCTTAGTAAGGAATGCAAACTATTATGAGTTCATGAATGCATAACTTGGAGAAAAACATGCTCATAAGTCTTTTCTTTTCATGTACTTATCTTAATCATCATTCATAATCGTATCTCGTATTCATTGTTCATAATCATCATTCGTAGACATGCTCATATTCATCATTCCTTTCATCATTCATATTCTTCATTACATTATGTGGTTTAAGGGAGGATTTGTGCCGGTAAAGGGGGTTCGACAGTGAGTTTGATCATGGTCCCTACTGCGGGTCGTATTCATATGTCCTACTGCGGACTGTGACATACGCCGAACCACCCCCAACCCTCACTTAACCACGTTGCATAAGTTTTATCTTCTTACCTTATTCATGAGAAAACATATTTCAAAACATTTTCATATGCTTGAGAAGTAAAACATGATGCATAACATAAATGCACTTAATCATCGAACTAAGACAGGGGAGTACATGAGAATAACAGAACCATATCCATCGACATTTCATCAAACATATAGCAGACAATGTTCACTAAATCTAACTTAATCCTTTGATGTAGGGCCCTATTGGCCGGAAACTTAATACATTCACTTACCTGGATTCCTTAGCAACTTGGATCACTTTCTCTTCAACTTCTTCACCTAACACATTTCACATTACAGTAGTTAAATAAAATCCTAAAAGTTCTAATCATAGGTCATCCTAGAATCTAATAGCTAGAGTCATCTCCGAATCCTTAGTCTAAAGCTCTGTGCAGAATCTGAAATCCAAAATAGAACAAAGAGGTTCTACTATTGATTAAATCTGAGTTAGGTTACTTAAAATGACCAGAATCTATTCGGGTTGACATTACTACTCTCGGATTCTAAAATGTTCTAAAACGGCATGGCCATTGATAAACTCCAAGTTCAGATGCTGAGCTGAAAACAGAGCTGATAAACTAACAGATAGCTACATTGTCTATTGCATACCTCGGGTACGAACTTGCAGAGAAAATGCAGGCTGAAAATAGTCGTCAGTGAGGGAGAACGCCGGTAACAGAGAGCAGGAGCTCGGGAGAGAAGAAATCGCCGAGAGAAGGGGTGTCGGCTACAGTGAGGTTTAAATGAGATTTAAGGTTTCCTTTTTCTATTTATACTTAATCCATCAATCTTAATTACAATTCTGCCACCCAACCTAGTTTTACTCAACTTGTAATAAATTTGTCTTAACATCAAATTTAAATCATAAAGGTTAAATAAAAGGGTGATAAATAAAATGGTCAGAAAATCACCTGGCCGAAATGTCGGGTGTTACAGACATAACCCAAAATCCTCAAAATACTTAACTAATACTGCCACGGGTCAATTCAGTTCTGACTGCACAGCACACTCTCACGAGACATTCTCCATCAACGTGCTCATACTTCGGGTGGAGGAATGTCATCCTCACCTGTTTCAAAATCACCTGCACCATAAAGACAACTATGAGCTAAAGGCTCAGTAAGCTTCGTAAATGCAAATGCATGCTGTGCATATGCGGTTCATAAATCATGCAGACGTTTTCAGAGTTTCATTGCAGAACAGATTATAGATATGAATGTTTTATAGAACAGAATGTCACCGAGGTCTAAACTCTCACCAGATGGAGTGGGCACGTCTGTCTGTTAGACAGCCCTTTCCATCTACTGGGGAAAAACATGCTTCCATCTGTAAATAGCCATGTCTGAACCCCACCCCGTCATGACCAGATTACTGATTACATATTACGTACATTCATTTCTTTAATTCATTTCTTTTCTCAAAACCGTGTAGAAACTCATTTTCATGTTAATTTAGAAAAGTGAGATGCATGTACAGTTCATAATTAACATAATGTAACATATATCGTGGATACCATCAAACATTGCAAACATAACCTATAAAAGACAACTAACCCTAACTACCCAATCAAAGCACAAAAGCATATATAACTCCAAAATCCTTAACGACGAACTCGACTTATGGCATAGGCCTATCGGTCACAGTAAGTCACAAGACTTACCTCTTGTCCTTAGCAGTCCAAATATCTCGCTTGAGCCTTGTCACCTTAGGAGCTTCAAAGATGGCGAAAATGCGGCCAACTTTGAGGGAGGAGGGAAATTTCGTGGGAAGGAGGGGAGGGTTTCTTCTCGGCGATTCAAGAAAATAGAGGGAAGTATGAAAATGAAAGTGATTTCACGTAGGGGAGACAAGAAGCAAGGAAAGCAGCTTCTTCCACAAGCTTTACCACGCGCTGCATTCTCATTGGATGTTCCTAACCACCCACTTTCACTTCCTAATTTTCCCCTCCGTTGGTTTCTAATTAAATGTTTTGTTTGGTTGAACTTCCGTTTGATTTTTCTTTTCCTTCTCTTATTTTTTTATATGTCCATTAATATATATCACACAAAAATCATAATTCAAAAGTTCCGATTGTTACATTCCATCCACCTTAATTAAAATTTTTCCCTCAAAATTTGATTACACAAACAGTCCAGAATACTTAGACATCATATCCTGTTGCCTCTCCCAAGTGGCCTCTTCCACGTCGTGGTTCCGCCACAAGACTTTTACTAGCTGAATTTTCCTGTTGCGTAATACTTTGATGGAGGACTCCAGAATCCGCACCGGCTACTCCACATAAGTCAGTGTCGGTTGTACTTCGATCTCCCTTGCTTCTACGATATGAGATGGATCACGTACACACTTTCTGAGCATGGACACGTGAAACACATCATGAATACCTTCCATGGATGCCGGAAGTTGTAACCGATACGCCATAGTTCCGATCCTCTTCAAAATAGGGAATGGCCCCTCATACCGAGGGCCTAGCTTGTCCCTTTTTCAGAATCGCATCACACCCTTGAACGGAGAAATCCTCAGATAAACTTCATCACCCTCGTTGAACTCCAATTCCCTCCGTCTGGTGTCAGCATAACTTTTCTAGCAGCTTTGTGCTACCTCGATACGTTGCCTGATAACAGTGATCTTCTCCGCTGTTTGCTGTAAAATATCTTGGCTAACTATGCTGGCTTCGCCGACCTCGTCCCAATACAGTGGAGACCTGCATTTTTGACCATACAATGCCTCATACGGAGCCATGTCAACCGTAGCTTGGAAGCTATTGTTGTACGAGAACTCAATCAAAGGTAAATATCGGCTCCACGAGCCCTGAAATTCCAGCACGCAAGCTCTAAGTATGTCCTCAAGAATCTGATTTGTTCTTTCTGTCTGCCCGTCAGTCTGAGGATGAAACGCTGTGCTAAAATTCAACTGAGTTCCCATAGCCGCATGTAGACTCTTCCAAAATTTTGAAGTAAACCTGATAGACAATCGAAATAAGCACTCCGTGTAGTTTAACAATCTCCTACACATACAGCTCGGCAAGCTGATCCATAGAATAAGTCATCTTCACTGGTAGAAAATTGGCTGATTTTGTCAAACGGTTCACAATCACCCAGATGCTATCGTGCCTTTTCGTCGTTCTCAGGAGTCCAAATATGAAATCCATGGAGATTTTCTCTCACTTCCACTCCGGAATCGGCAGTGGCTGCAATGTTCAGATCGGCCTTTGGTGTTCTGCCTTAACCTGTTGGCACACCAAACAGGTTTCCACATACTTGGCGACCTCTCTCTTCATGTTCGGCCACAAGAAGTGTTGTTTCAAATCTCTATACATTTTTGTGCTTCCTGGATGTACAGAGTATGCCGAAGAGTGTGACTAGTCAAAATTTCCTTCGTTAACCCTTCGTCGTTAGGCACGTACTACCTGTGCCTGAATTTTAAAATACCATCCTCCGACAAGTTAAAATCAGATGAGTCCTCGGATGTTCCAATCAATTGATACTTCTCGCATTCTGAGTCTTTTTGTTGAGCTCCTCGGATTTTGACCAAAATCGTCGGCCTTAGCGAAATATTTGCAAGTATAGTGGACAACTCCGAGACAATCTCCATATTATGTTTCATAATCTTGGATCTCAACATCACCGACATTGTTGCAAGCAGAGGCTGAATCGCAGTGGGCATCCTGCTCAAGGCATCTGCGACTTTATTTGCTTTTCCCAGGTGGTACTTGATTTTGAAATCATAATCTTTAACAAATTCCAGCTACCTTAGTTGTCACATATTCAGCTTTTTCTGCATAAACAAATACCTCAGGCTTTTGTGGTCCGAAAATATCTCGCACTACTGCCGATATAAATAATGTCTCCATATCTTTACTGCAAAGACAACTGCCGCAGTTCTAGGTCATGCGTTGGATAATTCTGCTTATACGGCTTCAACTGCCGAGAAGCATACGCAATAACCCTTCATTCCTGCATAAGCACGCATCTGAGTCCAACTTCGGACGCATCGCAATATATGCTGAACTTGTCACCTTCAACAGGCAGTGTCAATACTAGAGCTGTAGTCAATTTCTGCTTTAACTCCATAAAACTCTTGTCGCATGCAGTCGGCCACATAAATTTCTCATTCTTCCGGGTCAAGCATGAGAGGGGAACAACAATCTTCAAAAACCCCTCTATAAACTTCCGGTAATACCCGGCCAATCCAAGAAATCCTCGTACTTCCCGCACATTCTTAGGCTTCAGCCAATCTTTGACAACCTGAATTTTGGTCGGGTCCACAGAAATTCTCTCCTGAGATATGATATGACGAAGAAAACTAACTCGGTCTAGCTAAAATTCACACCTAGAAAACTTTGGGTACAATTGGTGCTGCTTTAAAATTCCCAAGACAATCTGTAATTGTTCTTCGTGTTCCTTCTTCGTCTTAGAATAGACCAAGATGTCATCTATAAAAACAACGACGAACTTGTCAAAATACTCCTTGAAGACGCGATTCATCATATCCATAAACGCTGCAGGGGCATTGGTAAGTCCAAAAGACATCACAAGGAATTCGTCATGCCCATACCTCGTTCAAAACGCCTTCTTTTCAATATCTTCTTTTCGGACCTTCAACTAATAATAACCTGAGCGTAGATCAATCCTTAAAAACACTTGGGCACCCTGTAGTTGATCAAACAAGTCATCTATTTGGGGCAATGGATATTTATTTTTCACCGTTAACTTGTTCAACTCTCTATAATCAATGCACATCCTGAGAGTCTCATCCTTTTTCTTAACGAACAGGACTGGCGCACCCCAAGGAGAAAAGCTAGGTTGGATGAACCCCTTATCCAACAATTCCTCTAGCTGAGACTTCAACTCTTTCAGTTCGGCAAGCGCCAATCTATACGGATTCTTGGACACAGGTGCTGAACTAGGATAAACATCAATCACAAATTCAATGTTCCGGTCTGGTGGTAAACAAGGGAGATCGTCGAGAAAAATCCCTGAGAATTCTCTAACAATTGGGAGGTCATCTAGCCTCACCCCATTAAGCCGTCGAGTATCGACTAGCGCGGCCACATAAATTGAGGACCCATCTTTAAATTTCTCTCTGACCCTCATTGAATAGGAAGTAGGCAGCCCATTGAACCTATTCATTGCTTGGAAGGTAAACCCCTTTTTGTTCGGGGGGCGAAAAATTACCATCCCGGACCTGCAGTCAATGGTGGCGAAATGGCGAGACAGCCAGTCCATCCCCAAAATAAGATCATACACCTCTATACCCATCACTATCAACCGAGCATAAAGGGTATTATTGAAACGACCCCAATCCAGTCAGGGCCGCCACGAGTATTGTCTTGACGTACATTTACTTCTAGTTTCATTCCATGACATAAAACTTTTCATTTTTTCCCTCTTGACACCATAAATCCTAGACGCGGATCATAAATCATTTAAGGTTATATATATTTTTGAAAACTCGCGGACATATAACTTAAACAACATCGACTAAAATCTTAAACCCCACTGAACTCAACCCATAGACTTATTTAAGCTTATCATTGGCAGACCACGTGTTACCCACGTGACTTCATTAACTCGGCAGACGACATCTACCGCTCACATTCACAAAACATATCCACCGCTTACATTCACTGAATACATCCACCGCTCAGACCACGTGCTACCCACGTGACTTCATTAACTCTGTAGATGACATCCACCGCTCACTTCTACCGCTCATATCCATAGAACACATCCACCGATCAACAGTAACGCTCAACATCCACCGATCAACAGTAACACTCAACATCTACCGGTGAACACTAACACTCAACATCCATCGGTGACGTCAGCCGGATGACTCAAACATCCAACATCCACCGATCAACTGTAACGCTCAACATCCACCGATCAACAGTAACGCTCAACATTCACTGGTAAATAGTAACACTTAACATCCATCGGTGACGTCAGCCGGATGACTCAAACATCCAAATAATTCTTCACTTCTACGAACCTCAAACTTCACTCCCATAAACTTATGCAATAAAATTCGAAATCTCGACAAGAAAACGCGTAGCAGAAGACTTTTAAAAAAAGCAGATGAAAACCATTTATCTTAAAAGCAATCTTTAAAACATAACATTGTACCAAACAATCCCAATATTCATCATCATAAGGAAACTTTATCTTACTTATACTTCAATATCATAGACCTTACTAAAACATGCTACGAGCAACAATCCACGGGTTAAAATTGCTTCCCAACCACAAAATCCACACCATGAGCATCATCCAGCAACTCGACTTATGCCTCATCATTTAATTTGAAGTTCTCACCTTCCAATCTGTCACCTACATCATAAAGTTTAAACTATAAGTCTAACGCTTAGTAAGGAGTGCAACATTTTCATAAATGCTCATGAATGCATGCTTCGTGAAAATCATATTCTTGTTCATATTTCATACATAAAAGGAATCATGTTCGTGTTCATGTTCTTGTTTCGTACGTAAAGAAAGGAGGGATTTATGCAGGAGTAGGCACAGGCACTAACTTGCCCTCGTCTACCTCGTAGACCACATGTCTTGCCCTCATCTATCTCGGAGACCACATATCTTGCCCTCGTCTACCTCGTAGACCACATAACTTGCCATGAACATGCCCTGTGCCTTACTCGCTAACTACCCAGACTTGACCATTGCATACATTACATGTTCTTTACTTCTTACTGAAAACGTGCATGTGAAGACATTTCATTTACACTTGAAGGAAAACATGATGCATGAGAGAATTGCTCATAAAAACATCACACTATAGAGAACGAGCCATCACCATATGACATATCATATTGCTATTCTTTTCAGCACAACGTAACACCAAACCAATCATAACTCAAGTAATAAATATAAGTACAAACTTCCTAGTACCCTGGTGATGTAGGGCCCTAATGGCCGAAAGCCTACACACCCACTTACCTGGACTCCTTAGCAATGTCGTGCCTTCACTTGTAATCTTTTCCACCTAGACATTTCACATTACAATGTTAAAAATCAATCCTAAATAAACCCGAATTCAAAACTAGCCAAGTCCTAACTAAGGAAGTCTCATAAAAATTCAGCTTAAACCTCTAAGACATTTCATCGAACACCTTGTGTGCATAACTTTGTTTCCAAGAACAATAATGGCATTTATACCTCCACTATCGGAATTTAAACCAACATTCATTATTGTCAACCTATGATCAATAACGTCCAACATTCCAACATCAATGCCAATAATACAAACAATCCCATAAATATTAACATTACACTAACATTGATGAACCCGAACATCTCAAGTTCTAAATGAAATAACTCCTAAATCAAATCTTAACAAATACATTATCTAAGCCTTACCTAGAGCTCGATTCTTGAAGAAAACAAAGGAGGAAGAATTGACTGGGAGAGGGAGAAATTGCAGCTACGTGAAAGGAAAGTCGCCGAAGGGAAGGGGAAGTCGTAGAGAAAGAGAGAGGAGTCGGCTACAGGATCGGGTAAGAGGTTTAAGTGAGGTTTTAGAATTTCAATTTTCTATATATATTAATTAGAATCAACTTTATTTACAATCTTGCCACTAACCCTACTTTTCACTCAAACCAATAATACTCATAAATTTAGATCCTCGTAAATTTCTTATTCCTCCAACCATACCAAAAGAAGTCTTAGAATAAATATGACTGAAGTGCTGGTTGTTACATCCTTCCCTCCTTAAACAAAATTTTGTCCTCAAAATTTGCTCAGCATAGTAGTCTTATTCCTCTACCTATGGTCATCCTATACTCTTTGAGTCCATTTCTTTCGTCTTTCCCCAAAATTCAATTTTCTATCCACGATCTACTATTCTATCCATGATCTACAATTCTATTCATAATTGGAATCAATCTCTATGGCTCTAAGCCGAAACTCCCAAAATTAACACCCGACATTAGCCTCATAACTGTACTCATTATTTCTAATTGAACTCAACATGTTCTTGACCATGCATCGAATACTATTAAGCTCCTAAATCTCCAATTAATCATCCACAAGTTGAACCTTCTAGTTAGTCTAATTTGGCCTTATGCTCAAATTTCTCGATTAGTTCTTGATCCAAACCCTTAACCTCCTGATGAGACTAACTTTAAGCTCTCAATACTCAATACTTCTAAAATCCCATAAAATTTAAACTTTTATTCGTATTTTGATCATGCATGCATAAGGGTGCTCACTTATGCATAAGAATTTCCTCTCGGGTTTTATCACTTAATTTCTCTTGAAAAAAAATATTCACTTAGTTCTTCTCAGGTTTCATCAATTTAACCAGTGGAGAATGTTTCTCTCAGTCAGGTTTAGACGACAAAAGCCTTAGGAGGCGGGGACGACAAAATCTAAGAAGGCGTGGACGTTTAAAACAATAGTCAGTGTGGACGACTGAAACCGTAGGCAACGTGGACGACTGGATTTCTCTGTCAGGATACTTAACTAAAATTTATTGTCCACAGACTTTGGACGATGATTTTCTTACATAATACTTAACTAAAACTCAGTAAGATTTAAAAATTTATCTTTCGACCCTCTGTGGTATAACTCATTTAAAGACGGCTAACTCCAATCAATGGAGGGCATACCACGTGTGGATACCTCGTGCTAAATTTAAACTTAACTAAACGTGCTAAATCAGTAAAATAGGGTCTCGGTGGTCAATGTTTAAATCCTCTACTAGAACATTTAACCGAATCTTTATAAGAAAACCACCTTAATGTATATAGCTTTTATCAAACACCTAATCACCCAACTAATCACTTAGGTATGAAAATGTGCAGCATAATCTTATACTTATCATCAACCTCAAATCACCTGCCCAAATCATCCAGAAAACATATACATAAAACTTTCGTTAAACCTCTAACTTTTCCATACCCAAGTACTTTAAAACTACTTACAATTCTCCTACTTAGTCCTATACATCCGTATAACGCGAAACATATGTACCCCACATCAAAATACCTATACGTAAATTCACCAACTGTAACCATAATCATAAGGTGTGACGACTTAGATTCTACATTTTCCTAGTAATGCCCTCCCATAAACTACTTCATCCATAGTGTCCAAAATCACATACTTTTCTTAAGAAACTCATCGTTTATAATAACTGTTCCTTTGTGGGTTTCACATCTATGGTCTCCATTGCTATATTCCACAAACTATATCATCGAAACTACTCTCAAAGTCTCAATCATGAAAATTCAACACTGTCCCTTCTTACTGGTCACTCTTAATTCCTCCAACTTTTCTTTTCCGGTCTTATCATCCAACGTGATACTCTTTTCTTTGAGCCATAGCTAATAGGAATGTCTACTTAATTATCACTTAAAGTAAATCAACTACAACATCCTTCTATAACAATCTTAGTGACTTTACTTTATCCAATGTCCAAAATTGTACCTGTTATAACCATGTGCTGTACTGTGTCTTCATTTTTTATCAGGGCAAAGACTCTAGGTGCCACTCTCGCACGATTTGTATCCGGCGGCATAGGAAAATCCCTAGCAATATGGCCAACCTTGTAACACCTAAAGAAATGGCCCGAGTACAACTTGCATTCACCGTAATGGTTCCTCCGGCAGGTGGAACATAGAGGAGCTTGAGGAGCCCCTTGAGGTCGTTTTCCTTTTCCTTGGTCGTCGTTGGGGATATAGGGCCTTTTAACACCCCCTTGTTGTTGCTGCCATCCCTTATCTTGTTGTGGTTGCCACCCCCTATTCTGCTGCGGTTGTGGCTGTACTTCTCTAATGAATTTCTTTGGCGGCTCACGTTGTCCCTGTACTGTTACCTCAACCTCTTCCAATTCCAAGGCCTTAGCTGTCACCTCAGAATATGGTATGTTATGAACTCTTGTAGTCTTCACTCCCCTGAAAAGATTTGGCTTCAACCCTTGAACAAATTGGTGAATCTTGTCTTCCTCATCCTCCACTAGACGGGATGAAAAATGGGACAAAGCCTCAAACTTACAAATGTAGTCTGCCATAGAACCGGTTTGGCGCAGCTGCATAAATTCCATCTTTTTGCTAGCCCGAACCGCTCGGTTGAAGTACTTGTCAAAGAAAGCCGTCTTGAACCATGGCCAAGTCATAGTTTCCATATTAGTAGTGCTCTGAATTGAGTCCCACCAATGCATTGCATCAAGTGCAAGGTGAAAAACAGCACATGTGATCTTGTCCCCTTCTTCGACCTTGGCATACTTAAACATGTCCTCCATTGTTCGAATCCATTCTTCAGCATAGATAGGATCTGAAACCAGACCATTAAATATCGGAGGTCGAAGTCGGTGAAAACGCTCGCCACCATGGTCATGAGTTGCGCTTGAACTAGAGTTTCCTTGTTCATCTCTAGCAGCCACCAATTGTTCGATCTGATGGGATTGGCGTAGAACCAACTCTGTTAACTGAGCAATAGTATTACTATCTTCACCGTTTTCTCTCTGTTGACCTCTCACCATCTTGAAGAGATTCCTGACATATTATTAGAACACATCTTAACTTAAAATGATATTACTAAAATCGTAAACACTTACAATTGTTGGAGAGTACTCATGCGGCAATTTGTGCTGGTAGGCAGTCTACAGAACCGATTTTAAAACCCTGGGTCGCTCTGATACCATAATTATAAACGACCCCAATCCAGTCAGGGCCGCCACGAGTATTGCCTTGACGTACATTTACTTCTAGTTTAATTCCATGACATAAAACTTTTCATTTTTTTCCTCTTGACACCATAAATCCAAGACTCGGATCATAAATCATTTAAGGTTATATATATATTTTCGAAAACTTCGCGACATATAACTTAAACAACATCGACTAAAATCTTAAACCCAATGAACTCAACCCATTGACTTATTTAAGCTTATCATTCGCAGACCGCGTGTTACCCACGTGACTTCATTAACTCGGCAGGCGACATCTACCGCTCACATCCACCGCTCACTTCTACCGCTCACATTCACAAAACATATCCACCGCTCACATTCACTGAATACATCCACCGCTCAGACCACGTGTTACCCACGTGACTTCATTAACTCGGCAGATGACATCCACCGCTCACATTCACCACTCACTTCTACCGCTCATATCCACAGAACACATCCACCAATCAACAGTAACGCTCAACATCCACCAGTGAACAGTAACACTCAACATTCACCGGTGACGTCAGCCGGATGACTCAAACATCCAACATCCACCGATCAATAGTAACACTCAACATCCACCGATCAACAGTAACACTCAACATCCACCGATCAACAGTAACACTCAACATCCATCGGTGAACAGTGACACTCAACATCCACCGGTGACGTTAGCCGGATGACTTAAACATCCAAATAATTCTTAACTTCTACGAACCTCAAACTTCATTCTTATAAACTCATGCAACAAAATTCATAAACTCGACCAGAATACGCGTAGCGGAAGACTTTTAAAAAAACGGATGAAAACCATTTATCTTAAAAGCAATCTTTAAAACATAACATTGTACCAGACAATCCCAATATTCATCATCATAAGGAAACTTTATCTTACTTATACTTCAATATCATAGACCTTACTAAAACATGCTACGAGTAACACTCCACGGGTTAAAATCGCTTCCCAGCCACAAAATCCACACCATGAGCATCATCCAGCAACTCGACTTATGCCTCATCATTTAATTTGAAGTTCTCACCTTCCAATCTGTCACCTACATCATAAGGTTTAAACTATAAGCCTAACGCTTAGTAAGGAGTGGAACATTTACATAAATGCTCATGAATGCATGCTTCGTGAAAATCATATTCTTGTTCATATTTCATACATAAAAGGAGTCATGTTCGTGTTCATGTTCTTGTTTCGTACGTAAAGAAAGGAGAGATTTACGCAGGAGTAGGCACAGGCACTAACTTGCCCTCGTATACCTCCTAGACCACATGTCTTGCCCTTCTTATCTCATAGACCACATATTTTGGCCTCGTCTATCTCGTAGACACATAACTTGTCATGAACATTCCCTGTGCCTTACTCGCTAACTACCCAAACTTGACCATTGCATACATTACATGTTCTTTACTTCTTACTGAAAACGTGCATGTGAAGACATTTCATTTACACTAGAAGGAAAACATGATGCATGAGAGAATTGCGCATAAAAGCATCACACTATAGAGAACCAGCCATCACCATATGACATATCATAATGCTATTCTTTTCAGCACAACGTAACACTCAACCAATCATAACTCAAGTAATAAACATAAGTACAAACTTCCTAGTACCCTAGTGATGTAGGGCCCTAATGGCCGAAAGCCTACACACCCACTTACCTGGACTCCTTAGCATTGTCGTGCCTTCACTTGTAGTCTTTTCCACCTAAACATTTCACATTACAATGTTAAAAATCAATCCTAAATAAACCCGAATTCAAAACTAGCCAAGTCCTAACTAAGAAAGTCTCCTAAAAAATTCAGCTTAAACCTCTAAGACATTTCATCGAACACCTTGGGTGCATAACTCTGTTTCCAACAACAATAATGACATTTATACCTCCACTATCATAATTTAAACCAACATTCATTATTCTTAACCTATGATCAATAACGTCCAACATTTCAACATCAATGCCAATAATACAAGCAATCCCATAAATATTAACATTACACTAACATTGATGAACCCAAACATCTCAAGTTCTAAATGAAATAATTCCTAAATCAAAACTTAACAAATACATTATCTAAGTCTTACCTAGAGCTCGATTCTTGAAGGAAACAGAAGGAGGAAGAATCGACTAGGAGAGGGAAAAATCGCAGCTGTGCGAAAAGAAATTCGCCGAAGGGAAGGGGAAGTCATAGAGAAAGAGAGAGGAGTCGGCTACAGGATCAGGTAAGAGGTTTAAGTGAGGTTTTAGAATTTTTCATTTTCTGTATATATTAATTAGAATCAACTTTATTTATAATCTTGCCACTAACCCTACTTTTCACTCAAACCAATAATACCCATAAATTTAGATCCTCGTAAATTTCTTATTCCTCCAACCATACTAAAAGAAGTACTTAGAATAAATACCTGACCGAAGTGCTAGTTGTTACAATTATTCCCCACTGAGACAACATTGCCTTGGAAAACATGATTAGACTGCATATGCGCTCCTAAAGACAGCATTACTCTATACTTATTTTCTGCTAACTCAGACATTAACTCCAATCTAGTCATGCGAGCAGTTGAAATGATGGAGTGCGTAGCTCCCGTGTTTATCAAAGAAAATACGGCTATGCCAGCAACTAAAATACTACCTGCGATAACCGAAGGCTGGGCCTCGTCGTCGACGTTGCCAGGCTCGATAAAGGCTAAGATCCTCGGTATGAATCTCCTCTGATCTCGGCCCGACTGATCTCGGCCCGGCTTTGGGCAATCTAACCTACGCACCTTGTCCTCGTTATCATTGACCTGTCATGGTGCGAAATGAGATAGGGCCTCAAACTTTCTAACATACTCTGCAACTGAACCAGCTTGTCGCAATTGCATAAACTCTATCATTTTCGCTTCCCACACGGTACGGCTGAAATACTTATCATAAAACACGGTATTGAACCGCTCCCAACTCATTATTGTAACATCTGTGGTTGCCTTGATGGAATCCCACCAAAAACGGGCATCCAGAGCCAAGTGATAGCTGACAAACGCGACTTTCTCCCTATCCTCTATATTCGCACAGGCCAGCATGTTCTCCATGGTTCGAATCCACTCCTCGGCTAAAGAGGGATCCGAAGATTGTCCTTTGAACACCAGGGGTTGTAGCTTTTGAAACTTCTCCATTCCTCGATTACTAGAAGCTGCCACCTCCTGAGTTCTATTGCCCTCACGGTTAATCAGCGTATCAAGCTGTTGAGACTACCTTTGCATATGCTAAGCTTGTTGTTCTAAGTGTTGGAATTGTTGAGCTATAAACTCTCTCAACTGGTCTATAGTGTCATCTCGTTCGTCTCTATCATTCCCCCGATGCACCATTTTATAAACCTATAAAAGTTAGAAGCAATAACTCTAAGAAATAAAAACAAGAAACCTAAAAAAACGTACTTACAGTTGAAGAAGCATGTCCGTGAAGTGGCCTGCACAATCGAGCAGTCTACAAAACTGATTTTAAAACCCGAGGGCTCTGATACCATAACTGTAACGCCCCTAATTTCCCATAACACTATTCCTAAAAATGACAAAAAATTTAAACTTTTATTTTATTATTTTCCTCTTACTCATTTAAAGGCAGTTAAATTCCTTTCGGGTTTCCTCAAATGAACAGTAAAGTCGACTCTTCCTATCGGGTTTCATTGAAGGAACAGTATTTTTTCTCTCGGGTTTCATTAATTTAAACAGTAGGGGTAGACATTATAACAAACATGAATGGATAACAAAAACAGAAGACAACGTGGACGACGGAAATCAGAAGGCGGTGTGGACGACGGAAATCAGAAGGCAGTGTGGACGACTGAAATCAAAAGGCAATGTGGACGTTTGAAAACAGAAGGCAGTGTGAACGTTTGAAAACAGAAGGCAGTGTGGACGTTTGAAAACAGAAGGCAGTGTGGAAAACTGGAAACAGAAGTCAGTGTGGACGACTGACTTTCTCTGGCAGAATGCTTAACTAAACTTTATTGTCCATAGACTTACTTAGACTTTTCGTCCACAGACCACGTGATTTTGTTGTCCACAATCCACGTGACTTAATTGTCCACAAACTTTGGACGATGACTTTCTTACAGAATACTTAACTAAACTTTATCGTCCACAGACTTTGGACGATGACTTTCTTACAGAAACACATAACTAAACTTTATCGTCCACAGACTTTGGACGATGACTTTCTTACAGAATACTTAACTAAACTTAAAGAATCCCGACTCTAAACCATGCATTACCCGATCGATCGGCTAGCTCTCTGGATTCTTGTCCAGAGAGTTGCCTTCATAATCTTTCTCTTCACCTGTGCACATTTCTGTATAATCATCCTCAAACGTTCCTCAACCTAAGACCATCAAAACCGACTCAAAATAAAAATCTATTTTATCAATTCCCACACATGCATAACAGAAACCAATAATTCACCTGAAAGAAACATCTATCCATAAAACTTCCAAAAACATCAGAACATCTATACATTATCAATCCAGTTGCCAAGCATCCTAAAATGAGTTTCTATACAATTTATATACTCCCGCCCTTGAACCCGACATAACCTAAAATCCCCAAAATACTTAATTAATACTCCCACAGGTCAATTCAGTTCTGACAGCACAACACACTCCCACGGGACATTCTCCATCAACGTGCTTATACTTCGGGTGGAGGAATGTCATCCTCACCCGTTTCAAAATCACCTACACCATAAAGACAACTGTGAGCTAAAGGCTCATTAAGCTTCGTAAATGCAAATGCATGCTGTGCATATGCGGTTCATAAATCATGCAAACGTTTTCAAAGTTTCATTGCAGAACATATTACAGATCAGAATGTTTTACAGAACAGAATGTCACCGAGGTTTAAACTCTCACCAGATGGAGAGGGCACGTTTGGCGGTTAGACAGTCATTTCCATCTACCGGGAGGAAAACATGCTTCCATCCGTAAACAGCTATGTCTGAACCCCACCCCGTCGTGACCAGATTACAGATTACGTACATTCGTTTCTTTAATTCATTTATTTTCTCAAAACCGTGCAGAAACTCATTTTCATGCTAATTTAGAAAAGTGAGATGCATGTACAGT
Organism: Begonia masoniana; assembly: GCA_022432975.1. NCBI lineage: Eukaryota > Viridiplantae > Streptophyta > Magnoliopsida > Cucurbitales > Begoniaceae > Begonia > Begonia masoniana. Next base: position 36,850,896 of record CM039508.1, on the reverse strand, counting down.
TCATAATTAACATAATGTAACATATATCGTGGATACCATCAAACATTGCAAACATAACCTATAAAAGACAACTAACCCTAACTACCCAACCAAAGCACAAAAGCATACATAACTCCATAATCCTCAACGACAAACTCGACTTATGGCATAGGCCTATCGGCCACAGTAAGTCACGAATACTTACCTCTTGTCCTTAGCAGTCCAAATACCTCGCTTGAGCCTTGTCACCTTAGGAGCTTCAAAGATGGCAGAAATGCGGCCAACTTTGAGGGGGGAGTGAAATTTCATGGGAAGGATGGGAGGGTTTCTTCTTGCCGATGCAAGAAAACAGAGGGAAGTATGAAAATGAAAGTGATTTCACGTAGGGGAGAGAAGAAGCAAGGAAAGCAGCTTCTTCCACAAGCTTTGCCACGTGCTGCATTCTCATTGGATGCTCCCAACCACCCACTTTCACTTCCTAATTTGCCCCTCCATTGGTTTCTAATTAAATGTTTTGTTTGGTTGAACTTCCGTTCGATTTTTCTTTTCCTTCTCTTTTTTTTTATATGTCCATTAATATATATTACACAAAAGTTATAATTCAAAAGTTCCGAATGTTACAGGTACCTCCCAGATTTGTTCAAAAAGCTACAATGTCTCACCCTAGTCAATCAGGGTGTGAAAGACTACTATGTTGGATTCAATAAAAATAACCAGAGTAATTGAATCTAGAATAAATTTCATAATCTGAAAAGAGCGAGAGCCCAGTTCTTGAATCGATACGTTAGAAATTACAAGTAAATCGTTAAAGAAAGAAGGACATACCCGAATCCATTGTTTGAATGCAAAATATCATAGATCGGGTACGTAGATCTTCCGATTCGACAATTTCCCTCTCTAATGTCTTTCTCGAATGAAGGCGGTTCCAAGAGGCAAATGGTTCAATTGTGAATTGAGGACCATAACCCTATATTAAACCTAATTGGATAATTTACCAGTTTGTCCATCACAAATTAGTAAATTACCCCTGGTGTCTCTACACATTATAATATAACCATATTATATTTAATATACTCCAAAGTCCGTTGAAACTATATTAAATCACTTTAATATGGACTTAAACCTGATGATAACATAATGTATAATTTATAGTTTAACAATTTAGATCCAAATAGAATTATAAATCCTTATAATTCTAACATACTACCAAGATATAAAAATTACCATAATTCGAGTCAATATAGAGGAAGATTGGGAGGCAACAATGTGTAGATTTCTTAGCAGTTTAAGCCATAAATTGCTAATGAGGTAGAATTGCATCATTATATGGAGATGGTGCACTTGAAAATCATCCAAACTTGATAGAGTTATGATGCGAACTCCAGATATTAGAAGATCCGAGACCCTTCAACAAATGGAATAGTTCAAAGGAAAACCTTTTCATTCAAGATTAAAGTGAGGAACTAAGACTCCAATCGAAGAATTTGATGGAACCAAAGTTATCAAAACAGGAGCTTGATCAGAGTCACACCTATTGGCTTTAAAACAGGAACTTGACCCAGACCAAACTCGTTGGTAAGAATCAAAGCTATCAAACTGTCAAAGCATATGAAAATCGGACATGTTGTTTTGCTAGAAACGGACAACAACTTGGCATAGCAACAACGCGAGCTGTAGTTGGCTTTTGGGGCTGAAATTGTAACAAATTCTAGCCTTGGATGTTGGAACAATATCACGGCCTAAGTCGATGTGGAACAAAAGTTATGATTAAAATACTAGAGGTTGCTGGAGCTCGAATTACTGTTCTGGCCAAGAATAATGTATCAATTTTGGAGAAGCATAACTCTCTCGTGGGAAAATAAATGGATGCAATTTTTGTGGCAGATTGAAGCTGTATGTGCGAGGTTGATTTTATCCAAAAATGAGGGACTGAATTGATGAGAATGAAAATATATGAATGAAGTGGTGCACATTGATCGAAAGGTGATAAAGAGGCACCTTCTTGGGTCTTTGGCTCTTCTTGAAGAAGAGCTTTCCAACTTGCTGTGAAGTGAGCTTTGCACACCCTTTATGGAGGTTCTACCATCAGGAAAGGGGTAGAAAAGGAGCAATAAAATGGATTCCACTACACTCACGAAGATGAAAGCCAAAACAAACACACACTCAATCAGCTGTTACTCATTGAGGAGATGCAGCCACTTGATACTTGGAAGCTCAAGATTTTCGAAGATGAACTTCAATTTTTCATTTCAAAATATGTTGCCAAGAGCAGTCCTTAATGGTGATATAAATCCCACAACAAGAATAGAGTTTACAACCTAAAGAGAAGGCTAATATAAAAAGGTAAAATAAAAGTGAGAGAAAGGGGAAAAAAGAGTGCTCGACCAAATGAGGAAACCACAATCTTTGGATAACAGCTTATTTTTAAAGAGGAGATTGCAAATATTAGTTGAGCAGTTTGGTTTTATTCACGCTGATTCTATGGCAGTTTTCCTACTCATTCTAGAAGTTCTATTATTTCATTATAAATAGAAAGTTGAGTGAGACAGAGAAAGTAATAAATGAAAAAGAGAAAAAATGTGAGCGAGAATAGCTCATGAGGGAAATTTTCTTGTATTTCTGGGTAATCCTAGTTCAAATACTTAAGCATTACGGACATACTTACTTTTCTTGATTATTGAATAAAGTTTATTGTTAGAGTTTTGTGCCGTGGACGTAAGACAAATTTATTGTAACCACGTAAATCTTGTGTTTTTTTATTTTGTTTTTCATTTTTCGTATTAATAATCCTCGTATATAATTTACAACAATAATGATTAATAATACTCTTGATCATAAATGTTTTATTGCATCTTTCCTGAACCAAGGAATGATATTGTTTTCCTCTAGAAATTTCGCAAATGATTACAGACGTTCACATTATCCATTATGTATATTATAGTACTAACTTTCGCCAGATTTAGCAGCTTTTACATTTGTATAAATTGCATTTTACCTTCAAAAATTATAAAGTGAGCAAAATCCTACTTTCCAATGTGAGTGAGGTTGTATATTATAGTACTCACTTTGTCATATTTTGCTGCTTTTAAGTGCTCTAAATTGCATTTTATCTTGAAAAATTATAAAGTGAGTAAAATACTACTTTTTTAATGTGAGTGATATTGAGTTATAAAGTCTAGCGTTTAAAAATTAGTATGTTTTAAAAAATTAAGTGGAAAGTAATTAGTGTACTATTTAACTTGGACTAATGCTATCTTAACTCTTTTATTCTACTTTCTTAAAGTTCTTAATGACGTGTCAAATAATGATTAGTACAATTAATTTAATAAATTATAAATAGTTATTTATTATATTAACTGCACAAATAATTATTTGACATATTAGCAAGTAGTTTAATAGAATATGAAAGATCGTAATTAATTATGCGGTGCCATAACACTAGTTGTGACACCAATTGTGGAATGCAATAAAAGATAATTATAACATGCATAAAATAAAGAGACAGGAAGTTAATAACGTAGTTCGGCAATTGCTTACGTCTGTAGGGTCACGCCTAGATTTAAAAATATTTCACAAGGTTCGTGAAGTTACAAGACAATCGAACTTATACAAATAAAGACTCCATCTTATCTTTGTCGCTGTCACTTCCTAACTTCCCAAATGAAACTGTTTTTGCGAGCTTCCCTCGACTTGATATTGATCTCTTCTGAGATCTAAATGCAACAAAGAATGACAAGCTCCACTTGTCAGTAAACAGAACTCTTCCCGAGTTCCAGTGCAGCCTCCTCCCGATAGTAAGCTTCAATGAAGAATAAAGAAGAATGCACCTATGACACCGCTTGTAACACCAACTGTTGTCGTAAGATGCAACTAATCACCACACTCGTAAAACAATGAAATCTAACAAATGTAGATTGTGGAAACAGTCACACTGAGACTGAAACAAACAACAACGCACTCACTCGTAGAAGCGTGAAGGAGGAAAAAATGGCAACTTGCGGCACAAGTAATATGTGAGAATAATTAATAATCCGCGCAACCCTATTTTGTGAAAGGAAGATGTTTAAGTATCGTCTGCAATAGATTTTCGTTCAAATATTTTATCCAAAAGAGAATGCACAATATAAGGAAACCGAAACCACATAATCCAGAGTTGTAACATTCTTTGCAATACTTATGGAAAGTACCAAAATAAAACTAATTTGGATCCCAGAATAATTGTGATCACGAATCTTGCAATATGTTTTACTACGCATAAACCATAATTTTCAAATCGGTCTTCTATAGATAATTTCAGAAAATAACTTGATTTCCAAACAATAACTTTCCTTGTTTTTCAAGCTTACCAAAAGAGAATATTCTGTTTATATTTGATACCATAATCTCCACAAAATTTGTCTTCCTTGCATAAAAAGATTATTGCAATCCTTATTTAATTTCCAAGATAATCAAAGCCAACACTTTAATTAATTAGCTAAAAAATCTATGTCAATACATATTTACATTAACAGAGTATAATAAGAAAGTAAACGTAACATACTCTTTAACTTGAACCAAAATTGTCTCGCTTGTTTACTCGATCATAGAATTACTTGTTCAATAATTTTCACATATTTGAGATTAATTCAAATAACTTCTCATCAATGTAACGTTCTCAAACATATTAAAAAAATTTTGATAGCGGAGATTGTTAGAGCAACCAATATATACTTCATAGTGCAAAAGCCAATACAAGATCAAGAAAGAAAAAGGGGAAAGATAATACCCATCATAAAAATGTAAACATGTAGTTCAAATGCATCTTATAGAGTAACTAAAGCGAAATTCTCACTGCATCACAATAGGTCTATCTTTTGTTAGGCTTATTGCATACAAGGAAAATCTGAAAATTGTTGCACATTTGTGTATTATCCTATGATTCTCTCAGTACAATATTGTCCGCTTTGAGCCAGACTCCGCACAGATTTGTTCTAGGTAGAGAAGAGAACTTTACTTATAAACTATGTATTTTTTATTCTTCCAAACAATATGAGATTGTGTACCCCCATTGGTATGGGCTAGGCCTCATTGGTATGGGCTTGGCCCCATCGAACCCTCATTTCTTTCATATGACGGACTGTCATAACTTGTAATTGTAAATATGTACATGTTCATCCAAATATTGATATTCTTTTAAGTTGATCAATATATGCACCATTCTCATACCCACAAACTTCTCGCTGTTCCATCCAATATAATTAATTGAGGCAAAAGACAGTGTTTTAACTACCATGTTTCTTCAATTAAATTAATTAGAATTTTAATGTCCAAATAAATTAATGATACTAAAATTTGAATTTGAACATTGTACAATATTATCAATAAATTGAATAAACCCAAATTCATTATTGTTGATAGCTTCAAATAAATTCAATATACCCAAATAAATTCAATAAACCTGAATGTGAAGGCCATGGTGTCGACCCGGTAGGACCATGACATTGATATTGTAAAGTTGAAAATTTTCTAATGAAAACCAAAACTTGTTAATTCTGAACCTAAATCTGAATCAAAACCCTAATCCAAAATATTCTATAGATATTAAAAAGAACTAATTTATAACCTAATTCTTAATGATTTAACATAGAGTCACTCTCATACATCTTGAAACACCTAAATTTTATAATCTTTATTCTTTATATTTTTTATATCATAATCATTAATAATCAAGATAAACCAATATTGAACTTAACTGAATTCATAATATCACAAGACTTTCTAAAATTTATAGTTGAATCTATAACTTGTGGACTGAACTGAAGTTTGACTTAAAGAGACATGATTGTTTGGCCTAAGAACTATTACCCTAATTATTTAAGTCAAACTTGAGTTCAGTCCACCATCAATTTAAATCATAGACAGTTGTGTTATAATTATTTTGATGATAAATATAATTATTTGAATATATTATTTTAAGTTATTGTTAATTGAATAATATGTTTGAATGGATTATATTGCGACAAACCCTCATAGAAAATCAAGTCGCAAGTTATGGATCGTCGAAGTGTGAATACAATTAATTAAAATCACACTATGCAACGAAATTCTACGGGGCCAACAATAAAAAAAAAAAATACAAAACTATACACCCTACATAAACTAGACATGAATCTTATTATGTACATGATTCTAACTTCAAATATAATACAATCTTCTGGCCATCATCGTATAATTTACACAAAAGAGTAAATGAAAATAATTATACTCTTATGATGTGTTGGACTCATATAATCATTATACTTTACCTTTGTATTTATCTACAAAGTCACTGATTATAAAATTTGAAAAATAGAGAAGATCCACATTATAAGTTTTTATAAGACCCAGTAAGTTAAATCTTATTCTATCCATTTATAAACATATATATTAATATTTTATTATCAAAATTAATATCTTATTAACCTAATAATCTACTAAAAGATTTATAATTAATCTTTTATTGTTTTCTTCTCAAAAGATTATAAGATTTATTATTTATCCTATAATTATTCTTTATTCACATGTGTCGTATGTACAACATTCACCTGTACCCGCATCCATTAGACATTTTATATAATTTCTAGTGTCTAAGAATTACTATTTAATCATGTATAACGCCTTGCATATCTAGCCTTCACATTCTCAAAACTCATAACAATCAATCTACTATTCATGTTTCCACTTTTTCATGATCTATGCGTCAATGATATTATACACGTCTTCATTTACTAGAAGCGTATAATGCATGTGATGAATGCGAGATTGGCATACAAGTCAATGTTATGTATGACCACTCTATACAAATGTGTGACCAATCTCTTTCAAACCTAACCACAAGTGTAATTTATTCTTTGGACTTAAGCACCTTTATCAAATGCAATTATGTTATGCACTATCTCCTAATATCATTTAGTGTTTACTTATTAATACTAACCTTGATATTATGCCAGTGCAATTACTTATCAAATTACACCAACTCCTAGGTAGAATAATATGTAATCTATCTATAATAATATTTACGTAATAACAACTGTTCAATGCAATAATACTAATTCAAATTAAATTATTCTAGATAGATTCTATAGAACAACTATCGATGTGTATATGCTAGTGACTATGCAGTGTACGTCCATTGTTGTTATCTCACTCACCCTGCAATATCCAAGGTAGATTCTGAGGTCTATCTACCTATACATGCATGTAATATGTAAGCATACACATCCAATGAATATCTAATGTTTATCTTGATATGAACATTCATCTTATTAACATACAACATGCGCGACACTCACCACACATTCTAGATTCTATAGTCTCACTATCAGGGGTGGGCACGGTCCGGTCCGGGCCGGTTCCCGCTTGGAACCGGACCGGACCGGTCATTTCGGGATTTTATTTCTTGGTACCAGAACCGGTCCCATGAGGAACCGGTACCGAATCGGGAACCGGACCGTATTTCGGTCTGGTTCCCGGTTCGGTACCGGTTCCTCCCGAATGTTTGTTTAATTTTTTTTTTTTTTTTTAATTGCAAAATGCAAAAACATAATCAGAACTCATAAGAAAATTTCAAGATGAAATCAATTACCGAATCGGAAGGATGAGGTATAGTCTCAATCATGGGTGGAAGAAGAAGCGGTAATTCATAATGATCAATTACCGATTCGGAAGAAAATTTCAAGATGAAATCAATTACCGATTCATAATGATCATGGGTGAAAATTTCAAGATGAAATCAATTACCGATTCGGAACAATAATAATTAAGGATTCAAGATGAAATCAATTACCGATTTCCAAGAGAGAGCAGAGTCACCACTCCAAGTCTCCAACTCCGATTTTAGGGCTCCTGAACTTGAAGACCTGAAGTAGAGACTGGAGACAGAGAGTCAGAAACAGGAGTCGGGAACTTCCGACTTGGAAGGATGAGGTTCGCGCCTCGCGGGAGTCGCCAGTCGCCTCGCCTCGCCTCGCCTCGCCAGTCGCCAGTCGCCAGTCGCCTCGCCTCGCCTCGCCTCGCCAGTCGCCAGTCGCCAGTCGCCAGTCGCCTCGCCTCGCCAGTCGCCTCGCCAGTCACCAGTCGCCTCGCCTCGCCTCGCCAGTCGCCAGTCGCCTCGCCTCACCAGTCGGGAAAAATGAAAAATTGCTGAAATGAAAAGTATGAAGTATTGTAGTCGGGATTCCCACGGTTCCCGGTTCTGTGAGCAACAGAACTGGGACCGTGGACCGCGGTTCCGGTTCCATGTATTTGGGAACCGGGAACCGGTCAGAATATCCAAAAAACCGCCCAAGAACCGGACCGAACTGGCTGTCCAGTCCGGTCCACCGGTTCTGGTCCGGTTCTGCCCACCCCTACTCACTATCCACCTCTAGACATCGAATTACTTCATAAGGATTTACAGAGCTTAGGTGACCCTCGTTTATACCGACTGTGACAGCCCCCGACCCGATCGGGGATCGAGGATCCATCACTCCGGGACATTTCAAAACGGGGACTATTTTTTTTTTATAAGCAGACAGAAAACAGACTGAACTTTTAAGGGTAAAACCTTAAAGCTTAACAGAGAAGGAAAACATTTTCAGGATTTGGAATCAAAACAGAGAAAAAAAAAGCAGTTAAAAACTAGACTACAGAATGAATGGCAGAAGGAGAGCAGGAAGAGCAGGAAGCAAGGAAAAATGAAACAGTACAATCGGTGGATGTAAACTACAACAAGGTGAACAAAGAAATCGGTGGATGTGAACAGTGCAATCGGTGGATATGATAAGACAAAAGTGAACAGTGATCGGCGGAAGAGGTGGTGACGTCAGCCGGAAGATGGGTGACGTCAGGCGGAAGATACAGGCATCAGACGGAATTCGGAGGATGTAAATTATGAGTGACGTCATTGGAAGAGGAGATGACGTCAGACGGAAGATGCAGGCAGCAGATGAGATCGGATGAGGTGATGACGTCAGCCGGAAGATGGATGACGTCAACTGAAAGATACTGACAGTAGATGAATTCGAATGAGGTGATGACGTCAGCCGGAAGATGGATGACGTCAACCGGAAGATACAGACAGTAAATGTAATCGGCAGAGGAAAACCTATGGCAGAACCACTGTTTGGTGGAAGATGCGAATAAGACAAAATGTGAACAGTGACTATCGGTGGATGTACACTTAAAACAGCAGTGAACGTGATCGGAAGATGCAGTTTTTAAGGCAGGACTTGACAACTTTAACAGGAAGACATACGAACAGAGGGCATAAAACAGAAGGCAATAAAAGTTTCAGATCTCCAAAACCCGAATCAAAACAAGGTTGTGAAACATGCTTTACAAATGACAGATTCAAGAAGACACACTGCATGGATAGCTCAAAAACCAGAGACCATCCATGCATAAACTAACAGAAAATATTCCAAACCATTTCAGAATACTTCAGAACATAATTCAACTGTCAAATACAGTACAAACAGAAGGCATGAAAATTGTAGACTTTCAATACCCGATTCTAAACAAGATTGTAAAACATACTTTACAATTGACAGATTTAAAGAAACAAATTGCGTGGATAGTTCCAAAACCAGAAATCATCCATGCACAGATTAACAGAAAATATCCCAAACAATTCCAGAATACTTTAGAATATAAACTTAACTGTCAAATACAGCGGTTTTAAACATTGACACAGAATCTATACATTGTTTCAAAATCTCAGAGACAGTACAGAACTTAACATATAATTACAGAATTTTCCAAAAACAGAAGTTTTTAAAACAAACATAGAACGACAGCTGAAGTTTAAAAACAAAACAACAGAATTCCAGAAAAGTTTACAGATATGAACTTTACTTTAAAGACTTAAACCTCAAAACAGAAATATGCCTGACTCCAGCAACCAAACCCCCCATGAGCTCGAACCACCAGCCACCTATTCATCAGATTGAGGCACAAAGTCCTCATTTTCGGGTTCAGTACCTACATCAGAGAGTTCATCTATGAGCTTAAAGCTCAGTAAGAACATATAAAATGCAGTGATGCATATGCTATGCATGCGGTTTTTTCAGAAATTCAGTGACAGTACAGTATATTACGTTTCAGTGGCAGTGGGGTATAAGTGGGGCTTATAGGGGAACTGGCGAACAGTGGGTGCACTATCAGGCACAACAGTTATACGATATAGTACAGAAAAACAGATCTGGGGGCCAGTCCCCGTCCCACACTTAACCAGTACATTTCAGTCAGATTTTATCTTGCTTAATTTTAAACAGTGTACAGAAAACATTTGCATGTCTTTCAGAGAAAACGTGTATGTATGAACGGTGCTTGAACTTGAACTGGCAGACAACAGAAATAAGACAACAGAAAGTAAATCAAAGCCAGACATTTCAGAACATAACTCTAACTCTTCTACCCAGAACAACCTGACAGAACATAGAACCTAGTACCTCCGTGATGTAGGGCCTTAGGGGCCAACCTACAGATATGAACTTACCTGTTATTCGCGATGCAGTTGGCTGGAAAGTCTCGGAAATGCACAGATCTGTAACAAACACGTAGAGAAATAAACAATGCTGCAAATGATAACTAACAAGTGAGAAGAATCAGCAGCAACACGTTTCAAATCTTTAGAAAACACACCAACGTGTTTTCATCCAAAGATAGTGAGTTTTTCTCTAAATACCATAACCCTAAACTTCGGTAAAAATCCACATTAAACTTGTCCAAACTTGTTAGCATGAGTAGATGCTTACCTTTTGCTGAAGGAAACAGAAGAATGCAGGAGAAACAAGGTTTGGTACTTTGTTTCAGTCGCCTGGAAGAGAGAAAGCAAAGAGGGAAGGGAAGAAGCAGAGAAGTGAAATGCAGATTTCACGTAGGAGGAAGGACTTAGCTTCTTCAACAAGCTGCCAAGTGTCAGCTATCCATTGGCTATCTCCCACCAAACTTAATTTCTCTCCAATTTGTCCTTTCATGCATTTCAAACTTAGTGTTTTGTTTAGTTACACATTTGTTTGGTTCCCAACACAACACATAATGTATTAATATTAAATTAGTGATTCGGGAAATAATTACAGCCAAAAGGCCGGGTGCAACACCAACTAACCACAATCACACAAGTAAAGATATCAATGGTTTCTTATGTTTTCCAATGACTCTTTGAACCACATAGATTGCAACCAACTTGATAACAATGCAAGCAGATATACACCACCCAATATGTAGGTTACATACACATTGGAAACTAGGGTCACCAACGTGCGTCTATGTAACACCCGGCATTTTAGCCATGTAATTATTCCTTAAACTATTGAATGGGATATATTGGTCATTTATGAAATGCGTGTTTCATTGGAGTTTTGTGATACCCCAAGTGGATGTCTAGAGAAAACGAATCGGAGAATTTAAATAATAATTCAATTGGAAAACCAAATTAAAAATCAACCAAAACAAAACATCTTGGTTAGAAATCAATGGAAGGGCAAAATGGGAAGCCAATTAAGGTTGGTGGGGGATGACCTGTGGTTGCTTAACACTTGGCAACTTGTTGAAGAAGCCATGTTCCTTTCTCTTCCCTCCAACGTGAAACCCTCATTTCTCATATGCTTCTTTCCACTGCTCTCTGTTTTCTCTCCTCCAGGCGACTGCAACCTTTCCAAAAAACTTCCATTCTTCTTATTTCTCCAGTGAAGGTAATCATCTGCTAAAGTTAACGAGTTTTGATAAGTTAAAATGTGAGTTTTGTGGAAGTTTAAGGTTACGATATTTTGAGAAAACTCACTGTCTTTGGATGAAAACACATTAGTCTGTTTTCTAAAGGTTTGAATGGAGTTTGCTGCATATTCTACTATGTTATTAGTTAGCATTTGCAGCTTGTTGATTTCTCTTTTCATGCACGTCATAGGTTCGTGTATCACCGAGGCAACACGTTCAAGACTCTCAACTCTACAGCAAACAGATAAGTTCATATCCGTAGGCTAGCCCTTAAGGCCCTACATCACGGAGACTCTAGGATTTTACTTCTGTCGGGAGGTTTCAGGTAGATAAGTTGGAGTTATATTCTGAGTTGTCTGTTTTTCTCTTTAGGTTATGTTATGTTGTTTCTGTTGCCTGCTGTTTTAATCTTAAGCACTGTGAATGTCCATGCATACACGATTTTCCTGAAAGTTCATGCAAATTGTTTTCTGTACACGGTTTGAAGTTAAGAAAGATAAAATACGACTGTAATGTATTGGTTAAGTGCGGGACGGGGACTGACCTACTGTTTCTGTTCTGTTCTGTAAATCTGTTATGTGCCTGTCGTGTACTTGTCAGTTCCCCTATAAGCCCCACTTATACCCCTCTGCTAGGGAAATGTAATGTTCTGAGATGTCACTGTATTTCTGAAAAATTCATGCATAGCATATGCATCACTGCATTTGTTTTTGTATGTTCTTACTGAGTTTTAGACTCATAGATGAACTCCCTGATGTAGGTACTGAACTTGTGAATGAGGACTTTGTGCCTCAAGATGATAATTTGATGTAGTTGGCGGATCGAGCTCATGGGGTTTGGTTGTGGCAGCTAGACATATTCCTGACCAGAGAGAAAGAGGTTTTAAAGTTTTGTGTTATGATTTAAAAACTTTTCTGAGATTTTAAAACGATGTATGACATCTGTACTGATGTTTAAAACCTTTGTATTTGACAGTTGAGTTTCTGTTCTGAAGTATTCTGGAATTGATTGGAATATTTTCTCTTTTAGGGTGTGCATGGATTATCTCTGATTTTAGAGCCATCCATGCAATCTGCTTTCCTTATATTTCTGTCGTGTTTTCCTGATTTGTCCAAAATCATATTTTGAATCGTTTTTCTGAAATTTGAAGCTTTCATACTTTCTGTCTTCACGACTTCTGTTTTTATGTAATCCTGTTAAAAGTTGTCAACTTTGTCTTTAAACTCTACATCCACCGGTGAACTCATTTCTGTCTGTAGTTCACATCCACCGTTCTCTTTTATTTATTCACATCCACCGTTCTCTTTTGTTTATTCACATCCACCGTTCTCTTTTGTTTATTCACATCCACCGTTCTCTTTTGTTTATTCACATCCACCGTTCTCTTTTGTTTATTCACATCCACCGTTCTCTTTTGTTTATTCACATCCACCGTTCTCTTTTGTTTATTCACATCCACCGTTCTCTTTTGTTTATTCACATCCACCGTTCTCTTTTGTTTATTCACATCCACCGTTCTCTTTTGTTTATTCACATTCACCGCTGCCACTGTTCACTTTTGTCTTATTCACATTCACCGCTGCCACCGTTCACTTTTGTTTATTCACATCCACCACTGCCACTGTTCACTTTTGTCTTATTCACATTCACCGCTGCCACTGTTCACTTTTGTCTTATTCACATCCACCGTTCTCTTTTGTTTATTCACATCCACCGTTCTCTTTTGTTTATTCACATCCACCGTTCTCTTTTGTTTATTCACATTCACCGCTGCCACTGTTCACTTTTGTCTTATTCACATTCACCGCTGCCACTGTTCACTTTTGTCTTATTCACATTCACCGCTGCCACTGTTCACTTTTGTCTTATTCACATTCACCGCTGCCACTGTTCACTTTTGTCTTATTCACATTCACCGCTGCCACTGTTCACTTTTGTCTTATTCACATTCACCGCTGCCACTGTTCACTTTTGTCTTATTCACATCCACCGTTCTCTTTTGTTTATTCACATTCACCGCTGCCACTGTTCACTTTTGTCTTATTCACATTCACCGCTGCCACTGTTCACTTTTGTCTTATTCACATCCACCGTTCTCTTTTGTTTATTCACATCCACCGTTCTCTTTTGTTTATTCACATCCACCGTTCTCTTTTGTTTATTCACATCCACCGTTCTCTTTTGTTTATTCACATCCACCGTTCTCTTTTGTTTATTCACATCCACCGTTCTCTTTTGTTTATTCACATCCACCGTTCTCTTTTGTTTATTCACATCCACCGTTCTCTTTTGATTCACATCCACCGCTGCTACTGTTCACTTTTGTTTATTCACATCCACCGCTGCCACCGTTCTCTTTTGTTTATTCACATTCACCGCTGCCACTGTTCACTTTTGTCTTATTCACATTCACCGCTGCCACTGTTCACTTTTGTCTTATTCACATCCACCACTGCCACTATTCACTTTTTTCTTATTCACATCCACCGCTAGTATATATCGCCCGCCCAGTTTACTTACATTTTCTACCTACGTCTTCCACCCGGTTTTATTTACTCCTTCGGCCACAAATCACCCGACCCCGTCATTCACTGTCGCCTTTCTTCCGGCATAACTTCCAGTTTTGTTTTCCATTTTATTAGGTTTTTCACTGCATGTCAAGTCATTCATTTCTGTTTGTTTATTTTCATCGTTCAAATTCTGGTATTCCAACCCTCTCGTTGTCTGCCAGAACCTTGTTTAAGTCGAAGTCAAGTCTTAGGGAGAATTCCAGAACTGTTTTCATTTCTCCCTGCTTCCAGCCTTCCTGTTTTTCTTCTGTCATTCATTCTGCATTCCGATTTTTACTGTTTCCCGTTTTACTTTTAAATCCAGATAATGTTTTCTTTCTCTTTAAAGTTTTCAAGGGTTCTTTTTAAAAGTCCAGTCTGGTTTCTGTTTAAACAAAAAAAAAATATGTCTCGTTTTCTGTTAAATATTCAGAGTAGTTTAAAAAAAAAAATAGTTCCAGTTTTGAATGTCCCGGAGTGATGGCTCCTCGGCCCGATCGGGTCGTGGGGCTGTCACAGTCTACCTAGCATACCAGATAACACATCCAAACCTCATGATAGCCAAATTGTCATCTATGCGCTTACCATGCGGTCATGATACATGAACATACAACATTATGTCAAGCGTACACCAACTCATCCATGTAAAGTCAATACGCAAAAGATCATTTTATTATCTTCCATTAAGTTTCATGATGCATGTATCAATGTCTAACAATCATGTATACATGTGACATGGACACAACTCTAGTCGTTTACAATATTTATGTCATTTCATTGTATTTATAATAAAATATAAAAATTATAAAATTACAATTAATATGATGGCATAAACCCCCGCCACTTGATAATATTAATTTACATGGCAAAACCTCAAACATCAAGACATCCAACTCACTCATTCATGGTTATAAATGTTATTGTTATATGTATAATAAAGCATGCAAATGTTAATTTAGCATATAATCAATTTTGTCCTCTATTAAATTTCTAAAACTTCCTTCGATTTTTGTCAAACTTACGACAAAATCAAAGTTAATTAAAATAAAATTTATTAATTAACTTAATTAATCTTTGACACATGTCAACACCTCATTGATTGATAATTTTTTTTATTGCATCAATAGTGAAACCATGTCACCACACGTCCATAATACCTACTTTATCCTCCTCAAATCAAAGTATAACACCGTCTTATGACATTCCAAAGTCGAAAGTCAACTTAACTATTTTTAAAGTTGTGTTAGTTTCTAATTTGCAGAACTTATTTGTTTTAGATTCAATTGACTCGATTTTTCAATGAGTTTGTTTATTAGGGTCTCTAATTCAACACTCAAAATTGATTTTGCATTCAAATTACATTTAGTTAGTCAATCATATGCCTAAAGTCATTCCATACAGTGACTTTCAATGAAATGACCACATTTTTAGGTTTCTATTATTTTTAAACTTATCGATTATTTATTTTAATCGTGATAATTCTAGTTAATTCATCACAAATTATATTGAAAGTATATGAATTATATTCAATGAAAAGACCCTTGAAAGTGTGTATTTAGATTTAATAATACGTTTATTGAGTCTATGCAACAAAAGATCAAATTATGACATAGAACTCAATTGAAAAAGAAAAAAAAAAAAATCTTGAATATCACCATGTGTCGGTGCCCTATGATCAATTGGAGAAGGCCAATCTTGAGTCATATGAAGAAAGGAAGAATTTTTAGACGCTAGTCTCGAGAAGTATCATAGTTTCAGAAACTCACTAAAAAGCACGAAGGAATCCACAGAACCCCGCTCCAAAGCGTTAAACCATTTGATATTCGACGTGCAAATGCAAAGATCTCGGTAGCGAACACTTGTAGAGAATGCCCAAAGCAAGTTGCAGAAACCCAATCCCGAGACAATGTTTTCGAAACTCAACTAACCTGGAGGCAAGTGCAACCAACCAGAGGGTACTCCTAGTGACGTAAAACAGGAGTTGTGATCACGAGATCGAGCGTCGTCAAATGAGTGCGGACGTCCAGGTTATAGAAAATAATAACTCTCGGGAGCGAACCTCCACAGAGTAGAGTGGGTGTCTAGAACTCGAATATATAAGAATTATGGTTCGGGAGTGGGCGTCGTGAATAAAGAAACAGCGCCTACAGAGGATGAAATTTATAGTTTTAAGGGGAGTGGAAAATGAATGAATTTCGGGAAGAAAGCTGAACGCAAGAAAATATTATAGATGAAGAAAATACTTTAAAAATTTTGTATGGAGATATGACGAAAGGATGCAAATTTGTCAGAAAGTTGCCTAGCTAAAAACTTCTACTCCAGCGGCTACCTTCAATTTAAAATAGCACTCTAACTTGATCTTGTGAGTTTTTACAAGCTTATTGAATAATTCACTTCAAGAGATTGTTCAACTCTCACGAATGAATAAGAAATTTAACATGATCGTGTTGAATGTTAAGATTCGATCAAATGTGGTTTTTTTGCTTGAAAAGCAAGGGGAGGTAAAAGCAACTCGCTGAATTTTTTTCTATGATAATCCATTGAGTAAAAACAGCCCTAAAGAGAGTAGTGGAAGTTCGATCATAGAAACAAGATTCAAATTAAAGCTTTACGTAAACACTTGGTCAAGATTTGTGGACACCAGAGCATTACCCCCAACTTAACATGCAGAGCTCATCACCTCATTGATGTCTCTGCTAGTAATATCATGAACACCCGATGTTTACCGAAGGATGCCCGCAGTTTGACAATTTTGAAGGCCACTATAAATAGAAGCTCACTTCGTTGTGCAACATATAATGTGATCTGTCTACGATCCCTATCCGTCGAGCACAAATCAAGGTAAGTATGATGGAATAAATGAAGCGTGAAGGAAGCCAATGCTGGCCCGTTCGGTGTCCACAGCGCCTCTCAGGTGAAGTCGACTTCGTGAGCGAAGAAGTCTCCAACAGATGGCCAAGGTTTCCTATTCTAACTATTTTTCATCTAACCAGTTTGTGAATTTTGTAGGTAAAACCTTCTTTAAGGTTAGATTGGAATTGTTGAAGAGAGAATTTATCTTCCCTTATCAAATTATGTAACCAAGTTATTCACATATTTTATATTTAGTAAACCTTAGCATTTGGCAAACTTTAGTCTTCTTTGATTGTAATTAGGCAAAATTGTAGCCTTATTATTGTTTAGAATATTTGCATATTTTGTTTAACTTTGGGAAAGCTTGAGTGATCAAGGATTAGCCTACAAGAGAAGATGCTGGTCGACTTCACCCGAGAGGCGTTGTGGACACCGAACGGGCCAACATTGGCTTCCTTCACACTCCATTCATTCCACTGGCCTCGTTTGAGGAGTTTGCAGGCTTGCCCATCTCCTCATTCGCTCGGTAGCATTCTTTTCCCTTAGCCATTTTGTGTTTTCAGCTGCTCTATTTTTGTCTATTTTAGTGTCTGTTTGGGGTGTTCTTTTGAGCAAAAACATATAAGACAACAAAAACCAAAACAGAGAAGTGAACAACCTAAAACTAACAAAAAGACCTAAAAACATATCCTAGCTACGAAATCATGCATTAAAACAACCTAATAAATCTAAACAGATTAACACTTACGATTAGAAACAGAAACACAGAAATTGGGCAAAAACAGAAACGACTGAGAAAGAAAAAAAACAGAGAAACATGCTGACCACACGAAAAAAAAAGGAAACACTTAACTATCCTAAACATGGTGGACAACAGAAAGAAAACAAAAATAGAACAGAAAACGAACAACAAAAATAGAATTGAAAAACACGAAGAACAGAGAAAACAAAAACATCAACAGCCAGGTTCGGCTCTGATACCAAATGACAAGAAAACGGACTAA
Source organism: Begonia masoniana (assembly GCA_022432975.1). NCBI lineage: Eukaryota > Viridiplantae > Streptophyta > Magnoliopsida > Cucurbitales > Begoniaceae > Begonia > Begonia masoniana. Next base: position 36,832,796 of record CM039508.1, on the reverse strand, counting down.
GAAAATACGCCTGCGGAAGACTAAAATGAAACAGAGTGTCGGTGCTCAAAAGAACACCCCAAACAGACAAAAACTATGGACGAAAATATATGCAACAAACAAAGCAGCAATTCTGCTCTCGGGTAGTAGTAGAGTCCAGCAGAATATTTCTCCGACTTCAAAAATGCATAACTTCAAATTGGCTTAACAAAACAAGCTGAAATTTTAAGACAAGCTTACTTGATAAGTGGATGAAGGACTATGAAAATTTCAGGGCATATGATGAAGGGAAGTGCGAGTTGTGGCAAGATAACTGCTGCTGGTCCGAGATGGTGGCATATTTGTACCTCTGGCAAAGTCACCTCCACGAGTGATGGAGAACTCCAATAAAGCAGCAGGTTTTCCACCCCTTACTTAAGGTTCCAACCCTTGGTTTGGCTGGAGAAAGAGGGTGTCTCTAAGAGTCACCAAGTAAACTAAAACTTGGTGAACAATTTGGAGCAATCTTGCTCAGATGTGACACACCGAGGAAGGATCACCTTTGAGACCCGAAGGCTAACGAATTTTACAGCAACAAAACCTCTATTTTCATTCAACAAAGTTCATAAGAGTCAACAATAGTTTCCTCTTCCTCAACCTTGGCTTGAATATACTTCTTATATGACTCGAAAAGCCTTTTCAAATCAAGCTTAGCCTCAAGAAAAAGCTCATACAATTTATCAATTTTTTCTTCAAAAGTTGGTGCAGAATTTCTACCATAAAAACGGCTCGGCTGATCATCAAAGTCATATATGTTTTGATAAAACTTTGACCGACTATTCATTAACATTTTCACCAACAAAAATAATACAAAACAGAGCAAATATAACAAAGGACTCGTACGTTAATGGAAATGGTTAGGAGTATGGTAAATAAAATTAATGTACCTTTATCGTTGTGGATGTACGGTTTAAAGACCGCAGCATATCTATTGAATAGGGTTCCTAGTAAGGCAGTTCCTAAGACCCTTATGAACTGTGGACGAGAAAGAAATCTAGTTTAAGACATCTTCATGCTTGTGGTTGTTCAGCAGAAGTAAGGATATACAATCCATATGAAAAGAAGCTCGATACAAGAACCATTAGTGGTTACTTCATCGGCTACCCAAAAAAATCAAAAGGGTACATCTTTTATTGTCCAAACCATAGTACGAGGATCGTAGAGTCTGAAAATGCTCGATTCATTGAGAATGACCAGATCAATGGGAGTGATGAATCACGAAAGGTGAATATTCATGAGAATCGGGTGGAGGAAATTACATCTGAAAATTCTCATCAAGTTATTGTTCCTCTTGTTGTATCACAGTCTAACAACATATTGAAACAACGAGTGAATATTCAAACCACATAAAGTGATCAAGTCAATGATGAGCATAATGATGGTATACAAGTCACTAGTGAACAATCACAAGAGTTGCGAAGGTTAGTAAGGACAAGAAGACCTGCAATTCCTAATGATTACGTGATCTATTCACTTGAAGATGAATGTGACTTGAGCAATGATAAGGATTCAAACTCATTCATAAAAGCCATGTAATGTCCAAATTCTGAAAAATGGTTGAATGCCATGAAAGAATAGCTGAAATCGATGGATGACAATAAAGTCTAGGAACTTGTAGAGTTACTTGAAGGTTTTAAATGAATCGGTTGTCAATGGGTTTACAAAACCAAACGCGATTCGAAAGATAATATCGAAAGGTATAAGGCCAGACTTGTCACCAAAGATTACACTCATAAAGATAGTATTGACTATAAGGAAACCTTTTCTCCAGTTTCAAAAAATGATTCCTTAAGAATTGTTATGGCTTTGGTAGCTCATTATGATTTAGAACTTCACCAAATGGATGTAAAGACTGCCTTTCTGAATGGAGACAGAGGAAGAAGTGTATATGGATCCACCGGAAGGATTCTCATTTTCGGGAAATGAAAGGTTAGTGTGTAGATTGAAGAAGTCAATATATGGACTAAAACAAGCTTCTAGACAATGGTGTATTAAGTTTAACGATACCATTACGACGTACGATTTTATAGAAAACATTGTTGATCGGTGTATCTATATGAAGGTCAGTGGGAGCAAGTTTAGCATATTAGTCCTATATGTTGATGACATTCTTCTAGTTTCTAACAATAAAGGAATGTTACATGATATAAAAGAGTTTCTCTCTAAAAATTTTGAAATGAAAGATATGGGTGAGACATCCTATGTTATTGGAATAGAAGTATTCTGTGATAGATAACAAGGATTACTAGGATTGTCTCAGAAAGGATATATCGATAAAATTTTAGATAGATTCAGAATGGAAAAATGCTATGTTGGTGTAGTTCCAATTCAGAAATGGGACAAATTCAGTCAAATGCAATGTCCGAAAAGTGATTTGGAAAGAAACGAAATTGAATCTATTCTATATGCATCAGCTGTTGGGAGCTTAATGTATGCTCAAACATGTACTCGACCCGACATAAATTTTGCAGTAGGGATGTTAGAGCGATATCAAAGTAATCCAGGAATAGATCACTAGAAAGCTGCAAAGAAAGTGCTTAGGTACTTGCAATGAACAGAGGACTACATGCTCATATATAGAAAGTCCAATAAACTTGAGGTTATTGGATACTCGGATTCAGACTATGCAGGATGTGTAGACTCGAGGAAATCTACATTCGGTTACGTGTTCCTATTAGCCGAAGGAGCCGTATCTTGGAGAAGTGGAAAGCAATCTTGGATCGCTACTTCTACCATGGAGGCAGAATTTATGGCATGCTTTGAGGTCACTATTCATGCGTTGTGGTTGCGGAACTTAACATTGGATCTAAGTATAATCGAAAGTGTAACACCCCTAAAACTGTACCCGTTTTTCCCGAATATTATTTTTTTTTTATCCTAATATTTTTAGTTAAACTCTAGGCGGAACCTAAACCGAAATCGAAACCAGAATCGAAATCGGAATTGAAATCTAACTTAAAAACAACTTAAAACTATTTAAATAAAACAATTAAAAACTATTAAATAAATTAAATAAACTTTAACAAAGGTGGGAGGACAAAACCGTCCCTGCTGCACAAAAGAAGAGGCAGCGACCGATCTCTGCAAATTGCAGAGATCGATCGCTGCATGCTATTTGCATTGCAGCGATCGATCTCTGCAATTTGCAGAGACCGATCGCTGCGTGCTATTTGCATTGCAGCGATTGTTCTCTGCAATTTGCAGAGAACGATCGCTGCATGCTGCAATGCATACAGCAACCAGGCGGCGATCGATCTCTGCTCTTCAGCAGAGATCGATCGCAACACGCTATGCAGCGATCCTTCACTTCCTTTCTCCTCTGTTCTGTTTTTCTCACTAAGTGCTCTCTGGAATCTGAACTTCCAGAGAGCAAAACAGCCATTTTATTTTTCATCCCATATGCTCTCTGGAATCCGATTCCAGAGAGAACCACTTCATCAAATAACACTCTGAAAATCAACTTCCATATCTATTCATGGACTACTAATTACGCAATTCAGACATACAATAACACGATACTCTAATTGCGATCGAACGGCGTGGATAGCTCTAAAACTCGAGCATATCCGTACCAAACCTAAAACAGTTCAAATACAGTTTACTAAATCATTTGAGACGCTATACACCAAACAGTTCCAGAATTTCAAAACAAATTAAACATCCTTAGATATCTATACAATTCACAAACCCAAAATACCCCAAAAAGACTCTCAAACCTATACATACGTCCCACGGGTCGGTTAAGCCCCAACTGCGCCAGCACACCACCGCAGCCATCATCCGTCAACTGAGCTATGCCTCAGGTGGAGGAACGTCGTCCTCACCTGGTATCTCGTAGTCTATGTCACCTACACCATACATAAACACACTATGAGATAAATCTCAGTAAGCCCTAGTAAATGCGATGCATGCTGTGCTATGAGTTCGATAAATCATGCTTTATTTTATCTTTCTATGCAATGCTCTGTAGGTGTCACCGAGATCCTATACCCTCTAACCAGAGAGAGCTCATCCAGCGGGCGGACTACTCTTTCCAGCTAGAGGAGGGGGTACACGCTTACAATCCGTACAGCCGTGCCTGAGCCCCACCTCGCGTGACCTGTAACTGTATGCCTTTCGGCCTGTAAGCCTTTCGGCCGGTGTACTGTAAGCCTTTCGGCCGTGAACTGTAAGCCTTTCGGCCGTGAACTGTAAGCCTTTCGCGTGAACTGTAAGCTTCGCGTGAACTGTAAGCCTTTCGGCCGTGCACTGTAAGCCTTTCGGCCGATGCTATGCTTTACGTTATCTTTAAAACTCTGTGCGGAAATTCGTTTTCATGCTTTTCTTTAAAACCAAGTGATGCGTGAACAGTTCAATATCATACAATAAACAAGCAACACATAGACCATCGGGACTTTAAAAAAAACGTAAACTATAAACTCCTAAGACCTAGCTACCCAAACCGAGCAAAACTAACTAAAGGCATCTCCAAAACGCCTCGAGACGACACGATGTACGGTGTAGGCCGATTTGGCCAAAGAAACTCACGAGAACTTACCTCGCGTCCAAAGCAGCTTAAACTCCGTCCACGAGTACTGTTTACCTAAGCAATTTACAAGGATTTACGTTAAACGAGTTTATTCAAAAATCTCGAAATTTTGTAAATTCTAACATTTTTCCTAAATCGATTAGATTCGTCCAAATACGTCCAATACGTTCAATATTCACTTAATCATTGACAACCTATCGATTACGAACCCTAGATCTCGTTTTTAATCGAAAACCTAAACGAACCTAAACGTTTAAAACTTTACGAAACTCGGATTTCAATGTTCTAAAACTATAGAGACTTACCGAGAACGTCGATTGGAGGAGAACGCGTGAAGGAAACGAGACGAACGGAAGAAAAATCGGATCGGAATGGAGTTCGGCGTCGGCTGGCAGAGAGGAGTCGCGAGAGGGAAAAAGGAAAAATGTGTTCTGGCGTGAAAAGTGGAGAGGAAAGAAGAGAATTAGGTTTTTATTAAAATTTTACTTTGCAAAAGACCGTTTTGCCCTTCCTTGATTTCTATAACTAATTCGTCATTCGTTTCGTTAATCGTCTAACCGTTCGGATTCTCGAAATCTCCTTATTTCACCAATAAGTTCAACTCGTTATTTGAGATTTATTAAGACTGTCTGTTCGCAATTTGGACCTCGTTTACTATTTTTATTAAAACGTCATTTACTTTACGATAGTGGTAATTACTCGGAATATAGCGTTACTATTCCGAAAATTCCCAAACTTTCCTTAAAATTCCGATTAGTCGTTAGGATCGTAATGACGCTTTCTTTTCGTAAATCGGACCTGATTTGACATATTTACAAAAAATGCCATGTATATTAAAATAATAATAAAATATACGAATCCGTACAACTGGATATTACATTCCACCCTCCTTATTCAGAATTTTGTCCCCAAAATTAAATCATGCAAATAAACCAGGATATCTAGTCATCATATCCTGCTGTCGCTCCCACGTAGCCTCCTCTACCTCGTGGTTCCGCCATAGGACTTTGACTAGCGGAATCTCTTTGTTGCGCAAGACTTTGGTAGAATACTCCAAAATACGTACCGGCCTCTCTTCGTAGCTCAAGGTAGGCTGTACCTCGATCTCTGTAGCCTCCACCATATGCGACGGATCGCGCAAACATCTCCGAAGCATGGATACATGAAACACGTCGTGGATACCCTCCATAGAAGCCGAAAGCTGCAGCCTATACGCCAACTTCCCGATCCTCTTCAGAATAGGAAAGGGCCCCACGTACCGAGGGTTCAGCTTACCCTTCCTTCCAAACCTCACGACGCCTTTGAATGGAGAAACTTTAAGGTAGACCTCGTCACCTTCTTCAAACTCTAGCTCTCTCCGTCGTGTGTCCGCATAGCTCTTTTGCCTGCTCAGAGCTACCATAATACGCTGTCGAATAATGGCAATCTTCTCTGTCGTCTGCTGTAGAATCTCGGGACCAACGATGCTGGCCTCGCCAACCTCGCTCCAATATAGTGGAGATCTACACATCCGACCATATAAGGCTTCATACGGAGCCATGCCAATAGTAGCCTGGTAGCTGTTATTATACGAGAACTCGATCAGCGATAAATATCGGCTCCAAGAGCCCTGAAACTCAAGCACACACGCTCTGAGCATATCCTCCAGAATCTGATTAGTCCTCTCTGTCTGACCATCGGTCTGAGGATGAAACGCTGTGCTGAAATCTAGCTGAGTCCCCATAGCTCTGTGTAAACTCTTCCAGAACTTTGACGTGAATCTAGGATCCCTGTCGGAGACAATAGAAACTGGAACTCCGTGCAATCTGACAATCTCCTACACATAGAGTTCGGCAAGCTGATCCATAGACGATGTCATCTTCACGGGCAAAAAGTGAGCCGACTTTGTCAATCGGTCCACAATAACCCAAATGCCGTCATGGCCTCTCGTAGTCCTCGGGAGCCCCACAATGAAATCCATAGAGATCTGCTCCCATTTCCACTCCGGAATCGGCAGTGGCTGTAGTGTTCCAGCTGGTCTCTGGTGCTCCGCCTTAACCTGTTGACAAACTAAACAGGTCTCGACGTACTAGGCGACCTCTCTCTTCATACCTGGCCACCAAAAGTACTGCCGTAAGTCCCGGTACATCTTGGTACTTCCCGGGTGCACAGAATAAGCTGAAGAATGTGCCTCAGCCAATATCTCCTTCCTCAGACTCTCGTCGCTAGGCACGTACCACCTGTGCCCGAACTTCAGAATACCATCCGCTGATAAATGGAAATCCGACGAGTCATCTAACATCATACTGGATCGAAGCTCCATACACTCCGAATCGCTCCGCTGAGCCTCTCGTATACGATCCAGAATAGTCGGCCTGAGAGAAATGTTGGCGAGCATACCGGATAACTCAGCCACTATCTCCACGTCGAACCTCTCAATCTCAGATCGCAGCGTAACTGACATCGCTGCTAATGAAGGCTGACTCGTAGAAGGCACTCTACTCAAGGCATCAGCAACCTTGTTCGCCTTCCCCGGATGGTACTTGATGTCAAAATCATAGTCTTTAACAAACTCGAGCCATCGTCTCTGTCTCCTGTTCAGCTCCTTCTGCGTAAATAGGTACTTCAGGCTCTTGTGGTCGGAGAATACGTCGCACTGCTGCCCATACAAATAGTGTCTCCATATCTTCAGTGCGAAGACCACAGCCGCTAACTCGAGGTCATGCGTAGGGTAGTTCTGCTCATACGGCTTCAGCTGCCGAGAAGCGTAAGAAATGACTCTCCCCTCTTGCATCAGAACACAACCGAGTCCCACTCCAGATGCATCGCAATAAACACTGAATCTGACACCTTCAACAGGCAGTGCCAGCACTGGAGCGGTGGTCAACCTCTGCTTTAACTCCGCAAAGCTGTCATCACAAGCAGACGACCATATAAATCTCTCATGCTTTTGAGTCAATCGTGATAAGGGAAGTTCGATCTTCGAGAACCCCTGAATAAACTTCCGGTAATAACCGGCCAATCCGAGAAATCCACGTACCTCACGTACATTCTTCGGCTGCGGCCAATCACTGACCGCCTGGACTTTGCTCGGATCCACAGAAACTCCGTCCTGTGATATAATATGGCCAAGGAAACTCACTCTGTCAAGCCAGAACTCGCACTTGGAAAACTTCGGATAGAGCTGGCGCTGACTCAATATCTGTAAAACGATCCTCAAATGCTCCTCGTGGTCTTCCTTCGTCTTAGAATAGATGAGGATGTCGTCAATAAATACCACTACGAACTTGTCCAAGTACTCCTTAAAGACACGGTTCATCAGATCCATGAACGCTGCAGGAGCATTAGTGAGCCCAAATGACATAACGAGGAACTCATAATGCCCATACCTCGTCCTGAACGCGGTCTTTGGCACGTCATCCCTTCGGACCTTCAGCTGATAGTAACCCGAGCGCAGGTCGATCCTGGAGAATACTCGGGCACCCTGTAGCTGATCAAACAAGTCGTCGATCCTGGGCAGTGGATACTTGTTCTTCACTGTCAACTTGTTCAACTCCCTGTAATCAATACACATCCTGAGGGTCCCGTCCTTCTTTTTAACAAACAGAACAGGCGCACCCCAGGGCGAAACGCTGGGTCGGATGAAACCCTTCTCTAATAGCTCGTCAAGCTGAGTCCTCAACTCTCTTAACTCAGCCGGCGCTAATCTGTACGGATTCTTAAACGTCGGCGCGGTGTTCGGATAGACATCAATCGTGAACTCAATCTCCCGGTCGGGCGGTAATCCGGGAAGATCGTCAAGAAATATACCAGAGAAATCTCTGACAATAGGAATGTCGCTCGGCTGTAATCCGCTGAGCAACTGTACATCAAATACTGAGGCCATAAAAATAGAGCACGCACCTTTGAACTGCTCGTTGACCTGCATAGAATAAGAGATAGGCGATCCAGTCAATCGGTTCATCGCCTGATAAGAAAACTCCGCTCTGTCCGGGGGTCGGAAGGTCACAATCCCGGAGCGACAATCGATGGTGGCGAAGTGCTGTGCTAGCCAGTCCATCCCCAAAATAAGATCGTACCGCTCTATGCGCATAACAATCAGGCAAGCATAGAGGGTATTACTCCCCACCGAGACTACATTGCCCTGGAGAATACGATCTGACTGCATATGCTCTCCCGAAGGCAGCATCACACTAAACTCGACCCCAGCTAACTCTGACTCTAGTCCCAGTCTAGCCATACATGCAGTCGACACGAAGGAGTGCGTAGCTCCGGTATCCATCAGTGTAAATACAGTAGCACCCATAAGTAAAATAGTACCTGCAATCACGGCAGGCTGAGCCTCGTCATCAACGTCACCCGGCTCAATAAAGGCAAAAACTCTGGGCACAACTCTCCTCTGATCAGTGGCTGGCAGTCCTCCACTCCGTCTCGGGCAATCCCTAACAAAATGACCCGGCTCCCCACACCAATAACATACATTCGTGCCCATCCTGCACTGGCCAGTGTGCTCCCTCTGGCATTTAGGACAAACTGGTGCCTGAGAAGTAACCTGTAACTGCTTCCCCTTTCCCCGGTCAACACCTCCCTCCAGAGGCCTTTTAATACCCCTCTGCTGCTGTGGCTGAGGCTGTGCTCTCGGTTGCCAGCCCTTACCCCTGACCTGAGGGTAGATCTCACGGAAGAAGCCCTTGGATGGCTCCCTCGGTCTGACAGTATCCACATCAACTGCCTCAATGTCTAGCGCCCTGGCCACGATGTCATCATAGGATACATTCCGTACCCCCGATATAGTAAGGCGCATACGGAACTCTCGACTAAGCCCCTGTAAAAACCTCCGTACCTTGTCCTCGTTGATGCCAACCTGACGCGGTGCGAACCGAGATAACGCCTCAAACCTCCTGACGTACTCGGGAATAGAAGCAGTCTGTCTCAACTGCATAAACTCCATCATCTTCGCCTCGCGAACGGTATGACTGAAATACTTGTCGTAGAATAACTCTCTGAATCTGTCCCAGCTCATAAGAGTCACATCGGTGGCTGACTTCACTGAATCCCACCAAAATCTGGCATCCAAGGCTAGGTGGTAGGTCACCAACGCTACCTTCTGTCCGTCCTCGATGCTCGCGTAACCCAACATATCCTCCATAGTACGAATCCACTCTTCAGCTGAAGAGGGATCCGTAGACTGCCCGTTAAACACGGGGGGCTGGAGCTTTTGAAATCTCTCCATCCCGCGATTAACCGAAATGGCTGGCTCTCGGGCTCTAGTGCCCTCTCTGTCAATCATAATGCCCAGCTGCTCGGATTGTCTAGCCATCTGCTCAGCCTGTCTCTCCATATGCTGAGACTGCTGGGCGATAAAATCCTTAAGCGTGTCAATCGTATCATCACGGTCGTCTCGATCATTCCGTGGACGCACCATAGCTATATAACTCCTATATAAAAGTTAAAACAAATATACTAAGAAACTAGAAACCAAATAAAGCTATAAACATACTTACAGTTGATGAAGGATGTCCGCGTAGTGGCTGTGTAGTCGAGCAGTCTACAGAACTGATTTTAAAACCCGGGGGCTCTGATACCATAACTGTAACACCCCTAAAACTGTACCCGTTTTTCCCGAATATATTTTTTTTTTATCCTAATATTTTTAGTTAAACTCTAGGCGGAACCTAAACCGAAATCGAAACCAGAATCGAAATCGGAATTGAAATCTAACTTAAAAACAACTTAAAACTATTTAAATAAAACAATTAAAAACTATTAAATAAATTAAATAAACTTTAACAAAGGTGGGAGGACAAAACCGTCCCTGCTGCACAAAAGAAGAGGCAGCGACCGATCTCTGCAAATTGCAGAGATCGATCGCTGCATGCTATTTGCATTGCAGCGATCGATCTCTGCAATTTGCAGAGACTGATCGCTGCGTGCTATTTGCATTGCAGCGATTGTTCTCTGCAATTTGCAGAGAACGATCGCTGCATGCTGCAATGCATACAGCAACCAGGCGGCGATCGATCTCTGCTCTTCAGCAGAGATCGATCGCAACACGCTATGCAGCGATCCTTCACTTCCTTTCTCCTCTGTTCTGTTTTTCTCACTAAGTGCTCTCTGGAATCTGAACTTCCAGAGAGCAAAACAGCCATTTTATTTTTCATCCCATATGCTCTCTGGAATCCGATTCCAGAGAGCAACACTTCATCAAATAACACTCTGAAAATCAACTTCCATATCTATTCATGGACTACTAATTACGCAATTCAGACATACAATAACACGATACTCTAATTGCGATCGAACGGCGTGGATAGCTCTAAAACTCGAGCATATCCGTACCAAACCTAAAACAGTTCAAATACAGTTTACTAAATCATTTGAGACGCTATACACCAAACAGTTCCAGAATTTCAAAACAAATTAAACATCCTTAGATATCTATACAATTCACAAACCCAAAATACCCCAAAAAGACTCTCAAACCTATACATACGTCCCACGGGTCGGTTAAGCCCCAACTGCGCCAGCACACCACCGCAGCCATCATCCGTCAACTGAGCTATGCCTCAGGTGGAGGAACGGCGTCCTCACCTGTATCTCGTAGTCTATGTCACCTACACCATACATAAACACACTATGAGATAAATCTCAGTAAGCCCTAGTAAATGCGATGCATGCTGTGCTATGAGTTCGATAAATCATGCTTTATTTTTATCTTTCTATGCAATGCTCTATAGGTGTCACCGAGATCCTATACCCTCTAACCAGAGAGAGCTCATCCAGCGGGCGGACTACTCTTTCCAGCTAGAGGAGGGGGGTACAACGCTTACAATCCGTACAGCCGTGCCTGAGCCCACCTCGCGTGACCTGTAACTGTATGCCTTTCAGCCTGTAAGCCTTTTGGCCGTGTACTGTAAGCAGCCGTGAACTGTAAGCCTTTCGGCCGTGAACTGTAAGCCTTTCGGCCGTGAACTGTAAGCCTTTCGGCCGTGAACTGTAAGCCTTTCGGCCGTGAACTGTAAGCCTTTCGGCCGTGAACTGTAAGCCTTTCGGCCGTGAACTGTAAGCCTTTCGGCCGTGAACTGTAAGCCTTTCGGCCGTGAACTGTAAGCCTTTCGGCCGTGAACTGTAAGCCTTTCGGCCGTGAACTGTAAGCCTTTCGGCCGTGAACTGTAAGCCTTTCGGCCGTGAACTGTAAGCCTTTCGGCCGTGAACTGTAAGCCTTTCGGCCGTGAACTGTAAGCCTTTCGGCCGTGAACTGTAAGCCTTTCGGCCGTGAACTGTAAGCCTTTCGGCCGTGAACTGTAAGCCTTTCGGCCGTGAACTGTAAGCCTTTCGGCCGTGAACTGTAAGCCTTTCGGCCGTGAACTGTAAGCCTTTCGGCCGTGAACTGTAAGCCTTTCGGCCGTGAACTGTAAGCTTGCGATTCGAACGGCGTGGATAGCTCTAAACTCGAGCATATCCGTACCAAACCTAAAACAGTTCAATACAGTTTACTAAATCATTTGAGACGCTATACACCAAACAGTTCCAGAATTTCAAAAACAAATTAAACATCCTTAGATATCTATACAATTCACAACCCAAAATCCCCAAGTAAGCCTTTCGGCCGTGAACTGTAAGCCTTTCGGCCGTGAACTGTAAGCCTTTCGGCCGTGAACTGTAAGCCTTTCGGCCGTGAACTGTAAGCCTTTCGGCCGTGAACTGTAAGCCTTTCGGCCGTGAACTGTAAGCCTTTCGGCCGTGAACTGTAAGCCTTTCGGCCGTGAACTGTAAGCCTTTCGGCCGTGAACTGTAAGCCTTTCGGCCGTGAACTGTAAGCCTTTCGGCCGTGAACTGTAAGCCTTTCGGCCGTGAACTGTAAGCCTTTCGGCCGTGAACTGTAAGCCTTTCGGCCGTGAACTGTAAGCCTTTCGGCCGTGAACTGTAAGCCTTTCGGCCGTGAACTGTAAGCCTTTCGGCCGTGAACTGTAAGCCTTTCGGCCGTGAACTGTAAGCCTTTCGGCCGTGAACTGTAAGCCTTTCGGCCGTGAACTGTAAGCCTTTCGGCCGTGAACTGTAAGCCTTTCGGCCGTGAACTGTAAGCCTTTCGGCCGTTCGGCCGTGAACTGTAAGCCTTTCGGCCGTGAACTGTAAGCCTTTCGGCCGTGAACTGTAAGCCTTTCGGCCGTGCACTGTAAGCCTTTCGGCCGATGCTATGCTTTACGTTATCTTTAAAACTCTATGCGGAAATTCGTTTTCATGCTTTTCTTTAAAACCAAGTGATGCGTGAACAGTTCAATATCATACAATAAACAAGCAACACATAGACCATCGGGACTTTAAAAAAAACGTAAACTATAAACTCCTAAGACCTAGCTACCCAAACCGAGCAAAACTAACTAAAGGCATCTCCAAAACGCCTCGAGACGACACGATGTACGGTGTAGGACGATTTGGCCAAAGAAACTCACGAGAACTTACCTCGCGTCCAAAGCAGCTTAAACTCCGTCCACGAGTACTGTTTACCTAAGCAATTTACAAGGATTTACGTTAAACGAGTTTATTCAAAAATCTCGAAATTTCGTAAATTCTAACATTTTTCCTAAATCGATTAGATTCGTCCAAATACGTCCAATACGTTCAATATTCACTTAATCATTGACAACCTATCGATTACGAACCCTAGATCTCGTTTTTAATCGAAAACCTAAACGAACCTAAACGTTTAAAACTTTACGAAACTCGGATTTCAATGTTCTAAAACTATAGAGACTTACCGAGAACGTCGATTGGAGGAGAACGCGTGAAGGAAACGAGACGAACGGAAGAAAAATCAGATCGGAATGGAGTTCGGCGTCGGTTGGCAGAGAGGAGTCGCGAGAGGGAAAAAGGAAAAATGTGTTCTGGCGTGAAAAGTGGAGAGGAAAGAAGAGAATTAGGTTTTTATTAAAATTTTACTTTGCAAAAGACCGTTTTGCCCTTCATTGATTTCTATAACTAATTCGTCATTCGTTTCGTTAATCGTCTTACCGTTCGGATTCTCAAAATCTCCTTATTTCACCAATAAGTTCAACTCGTTATTTGAGATTTATTAAGACTGTCTGTTCGCAATTTGGACCTCGTTTACTATTTTTATTAAAACGTCATTTACTTTACGATAGTGGTAATTACTCGGAATATAGCGTTACTATTCCGAAAATTCCCAAACTTTCCTTAAAATTCCGATTAGTCGTTAGGATCGTAATGACGCTTTCTTTTCGTAAATCGGACCTGATTTGACATATTTACAAAAAATGCCACGTATATTAAAATAATAATAAAATATACGAATCCGTACAACTGGGTATTACAGAAAGTATAGATAGACCGCTAAGAATTTATTGTGACAATTCTGCAGCTGTATTCTTCTCAAAGAATGACAAATACTCGAAAGGAGCAAAACATATGAAATTGAAGTATTTGACAGTCAAAGAAGAAATACAAAAACAAAATGTGTGCATTGAATACATAAGTACAAGTTTAATGATAGTGGATCCATTAACTAAAGGATTGCCACCCAAAACCTTTAAAGAACATGATGAAAGGATGGATTTAGGTGACAAATTCTTACTAATGTGATTATGATAGTGTAACTCATATTATGTGAACACTTTTGAATTCATTATGGATATATTTTTGTATGTTTGATGTTATTTTTATTATGGTGTATTCAATTATTGTTGTTTTCAAATAACATGTGATACTTTATGAAATTTAAAGTGGAAGGTTATAGTGTTTCTTCAATTAAAGTTGTAGCGGATTGAGAAATTAGTGATACATGGAAAGAATCATGTCTTCAATGACTTGTGTCTGCCATGATTCAATTTTTCAATTCATTATGAAAGGTAACTTGGTTAATTCACATTATGGTACACTATTTATGTGTGAATTACAAGTTGTGATGGATTTAATCCAAACCGGATTAAATGAAAGGTATTGAAATCACTTAGATTTCACAACATGAGTCAAGTGGGAGATTATTAGATTATTTTAATAATCTATTTGTGGCTCATGTAAATTATAGTGATATTGACTTTATGTTAAAGTACTTAATGTGATGATTGTTAAGCGTAAAAGAAATCAAATTAATTGAGTTTTAATTCCCTTTCTTTAACCTTATAAAGTTATATAAACTATAGTTGAAGAGGTGTGATTGAAGAGACATGAATGAAAGAGCATGTATGGAGAGTTACTTGTGTATGATTGTCTTCTTCGTTCTAACAACAAACAAGAGTACTCTCTTGATTAAGGATTTGATTTGACGATTTAAGGAATCAATCAAACGATAAATCACTCACTAACTCTCAATCTCTATATCATCAAAGAGATAATCAAGGAAAAAGGTATTAAGGGGAGAAAACGATATTTGGTAAGATAAAGCAAAGCATACATATACAATGGATCAATGTTAGTATATTATGTAATTTTTTCGTTTCAAAGAATGGTTGAATCAACAACGTTATAAATGGTTTAAAGTATTGAAAGTTTTTTTTTTTTAATTTTCTTTCAATACTATATCACTTTAACGGATTTGACTTAATGATATAGAATTTTAGAAATACATGAGATCATGATAAATTTTCAAATTATACTGCCAAATTACGTCGGATGTTTGACGAAACAATGGATACACTTCTTGTTCCGACTCATATTGTACGCTTATAAAATAGGCTTTAGTTGGTTAGAAGGACTTAATTGAAGAGCGAAAAGCCTTCCACTTGCTGTTTGGAGTTATGGAGAAACTCCTCCATCAATGCACTTAGAGTTCTTTCTTTCCCATTTCTCGCTTTAGTGCTATAATTGTTTTTATTGACTTATACATTTCTCTTTCATTTTTGTATATTTCAATGTAGTCGTCCTATTACTCCCTCTTAAAGTTGCACCAACTAACCATATAAATATATATAATTAATAACATGTTTTTGATTTTTCTTTTTCTTTTTTTGAAAGATTTATAGATGAATTCTATATTTTTATTTATTTTTTAAAGATTTATAGTTGAATTGAACGAGAGAGAGAGAATATAGAGGCATCCAACTTTATGTATTTAAAACCTTGTGGGTCACATCCCTTTAACATGGTCCCATCTAACAATTTCAATCGACAAGTTGTGAAAAGGAGCTGCATGCGCTTGCACCTTATTGTCTTCACTTACCATATTTTTTAAGTATTGTTGTCTCTTGAATCAAATACTTAATAACCTTGACCCAACACTTAGCTCTCGCTTCATTAACTTCTTAACGCGTATTTAAGAAGACCCACAATGCCTTATTTGTCAATCGAGTGGGTTTTAATAGATAATTTTTACAACTCTATCTAAATATTGTCAAACTAAGGCTTACTATCCCACCCGTCATCAATAATCTTAATCTTTATTAGTAGGCGTGCCAAGTAGCGTCATTGTGTCGATCCAAAATATGATTTCGCGGGAACAATAAAATATAGTATACTTGAACCATGCAGACTCATTATTGGATGCATTGAACATGGATCCATTACTAAGAGTAACCTAGGGGAAAACCATTTGAACATCTTACATATAATTTCCACTAGATGACAAAATCGACCTTTTGCCACGTTGAATTGTCGGTCACCTCTCTCCCATTGGTTTCATAATGTGACAATTAATAACCACATCTCTCTCTCTCTCTCTCCACGCTAAGAAATTATAAAATGAGTAAACTCCTACATTTCCATTTTGAGTAAAGTTTAGTTATAAACTCAAGCATTTAATATTCATATGTTCTAGATACCGTTATACTACATTTCATCTATATTCACACAATAATATTTTATTTTGATTAAATAAAGATATTACTAAATACAAGATCAACAAAGAGAAAGGGAAAATACAAATTTATTGTGACATTTTATGACATGTCACACTTAATAACCTTGTCTTTGATTTTAGAAAGTAAATTTCTTAAATAATCAAACTTAAAGTTCTAATCTATAAGCTCTAAATACAATCCAATTATGACGTGTCAAAATTTTCGCGAGGTTGGCTCAAATTTGAATGGGTTTGTGCTTAAATTTTTTTATTTTTTTTTTACAAAAAAGGGTGAATTGAAATAAAATAAAAGAAGTAGTAACAAATATATTTATATATTATAGTTTTATGAAAATAAAAAAAAATACACATTTTTAAAATACATAATTGATAGCTCAATTTGAAGGACACCTACTTTAGGTATTCAAGACATGGGGCCTATCCTCTATTTTCAAATTTGAATGCTTGGTGATATCAATGGAAGAGGAATGTGACCTTCCCCCTTTGCAAGAAACCTTCTTTTGAAGGAACAACTTTGCTCCTTATTCTCTCTCCATGGCCAAACTCACTATTCTTTCCAAAGGTTCTGCCTCTGAAACCACCGCTAAACGGCGGAAGGTGGCTGGCGATCGGAGCCACAACCAGCCTTTGCTTCTGGGCCTGCCGGACCACTTGGCTCAACTCTGCCTCTCCCAGCTTAAACCTTCTGTTCTTTTCTCTGTTTCTCTCTCATGGCGTCGCCTGTTGTATTCCCCCTTTTTTCCTCCTTTTCTCTCTTTGTACGCTCTTGTATCTTCCCAATTTGACTCTGATTGTTGCTTTTCTGTCAATGATTTTGATTCTGCTCGGTTTTTCACCTTCGATCCTATTTCGTCCAACTGGGGATCACTTCCTCCGCGGCCAGCTGAACCGCCGATTCGTCTTCTTCTGCGGCATCCATCGTTTCTCTCTCGAAACCTTCCTGTACAGTCTATCTCTGTAAATGGCCAGCTAGTCCTCCTCGCCGCGACCACCCATAATTTCTGCCCGGCGCTCACTCGCCCGCTCATCTTCGACCCGATTAGGCAGACTTGGGAATTCGGACCACAGCTCTCTACCCCACGCCGCTGGTGCGCGGCGGGATCGCTAGGCACCTCCGTCTACGTTGCGAGCGGGATCGGCTCTCATTTCTCTTCCGAAGTCGCTCGGTCCTTCGAGAAATGGGATTTGCATAGGGGAAAACTGAAATTAATTCACAATCGGAAAGAGAAACAAGATTGGGGGTGGGAGAAAGTGTGCGCTCTGAAAGACGGGAATTTCAGTAGAGACGCCATTGATGCAGTTGGGTGGAGAGGGAAACTCTGTATGGTGAATGTAAAAGGAGACGCACCGAAGCAAGGGGCTGTTTACGACGTGAAAAACGACGTATGGGAGGAGATGCCGAATGGTATGGTGGCGGGATGGAGAGGGCCGGCGGCGGCAATGGATGAGGAAGAGATGTACGTGGTGGATGAGAAACAGGGTACTCTCAAAAAGTACGATCCGATAATGGATGGGTGGGAGGAAATCATGGAGTCGGAGAGGTTCAGAGGGGCAGGGCAGATTGCCGCCGGGGGTGGGAGGGTCTGCGTGGTATGCAAGGGCGGCAGAGGATTGATGGTGGTGGACGTCGGGGTGGCTCCGCCGAAGGTATGGGAGGTAGATTCGCCATTGGGTTTAGAAGTGATGGCTCTTCATATCTTGCCAAGAATGAGCCACCCTAATCTTTGATTTCTACTATCCCACCTTCACCATTCAAATCCATGGATTTAATTTCTTTTTTCTTTTTTTGGCTAATTTTGATTTCATTCTCACTACTAAACAATACAATGGTTCCTCCGGTTACCATTTTCAAAGTTCTTCGCCATTGTAATTTTAATTTTCATTTTAAATTTAAAAAAATTATCGATTTTAATTATGTATTATAGCCGTAATTTCAGGTAGTTTTTTCTACTAAAACAACCAGCAATTCGAACTTTGTACTATGATTCTGTTATCGGCTTTGACCTTCATTTATCAAATCTTATCAGAATTTTGTTATCATTGTTTCTTTATTTACATCCAATCCTTAAATTTATCAAATCTTATCAGAATTTTGTTATCATTGTTTCTTTATTTACATCCAATCCTTAAATTTATCAAATCTTATCAGAATTTTGTTATCATTGTTTCTTTATTTACATCCAATCCTTAAATTTATCAAATCTTATCAGAATTTTGTTATCATTGTTTCTTTATTTACATCCAATCCTTAAATTTATCAAATCTTATCAGAATTTTGTTATCATTGTTTCTTTATTTACATCCAATCCTTAAATTTATCAAATCTTATCAGAATTTTGTTATCATTGTTTCTTTATTTACATCCAATCCTTAAATTTATCAAATCTTATCAGAATTTTGTTATCATTGTTTCTTTATTTACATCCAATCCTTAAATTTATCAAATCTTATCAGAATTTTGTTATCATTGTTTCTTTATTTACATCCAATCCTTAAATTTATCAAATCTTATCAGAATTTTGTTATCATTGTTTCTTTATTTACATCCAATCCTTAAATTTATCAAATCTTATCAGAATTTTGTTATCATTGTTTCTTTATTTACATCCAATCCTTAAATTTATCAAATCTTATCAGAATTTTGTTATCATTGTTTCTTTATTTACATCCAATCCTTAAATTTATCAAATCTTATCAGAATTTTGTTATCATTGTTTCTTTATTTACATCCAATCCTTAAATTTATCAAATCTTATCAGAATTTTGTTATCATTGTTTCTTTATTTACATCCAATCCTTAAATTTATCAAATCTTATCAGAATTTTGTTATCATTGTTTCTTTATTTACATCCAATCCTTAAATTTATCAAATCTTATCAGAATTTTGTTATCATTGTTTCTTTATTTACATCCAATCCTTAAATTTATCAAATCTTATCAGAATTTTGTTATCATTGTTTCTTTATTTACATCCAATCCTTAAATTTATCAAATCTTATCAGAATTTATTTACACCAATCCTTAAATTTATCAAATCTTATCAGAATTTTGTTATCATTGTTTCTTTATTTACATCCAATCTTATTTCCCGTGATACTTTACGAGTTAACTATAACACTGCAAGCTCGATACTCACAATGCCTAGTATCTATTGTTTAGGATTCGAGCTACTTGGGTATTTAATCTTATTGGTTCCTCTCACTTGCATCCTTCAATGTTGGCTCAAGAGAGTTATTTAGCCGTTGGTTGATGTTCTTGTCGGTCTTTCCATTTCACCGCTTTACCTGAAATTTAAAAATTTCATGTCTGGTGTTATTTTTTAAGTAAATATATCAAAATATTTCGATACAAATTTCCTTTTAAAATGTATTATTGAAAAATTAAATTAAATTACGCAATTAAACTCAATCGAAATGATGTTTAATTTATGGAAACTAAAACTTTATTTTAGTTAAAAAGAGAAAACAGAGTCTTACTCTTGAGTATTTTAATCCATTAAGAAGAGTCTAGTTTTAGATTTGCTTTGAAGTTTTGTAGTGGAAAGTGAAAGTTTGTCTTTTTATGGAGACAGGGGAGGGCTCTCCTGCCACGCAAAGTAGTTGAGCTGTCTTCAATTAGAGGTTGTGGTGGAAGGCAAACAATTGGACATTTTATATGCTCTTTACCACGTTTGATATTTAGTGGGCCCTAATTTAATGTCACGTTACAAATGTCCAAGCCCTGCCTTTACAACATCCTACTCGTGTCCATCTTTTGCTTCACTTCTTTGATAAAATTATCCACCTTCTTCACGCTTCGAATTTCAAGTTCTTCGCTTCCACAAATTTTACACCAATCTGGATCACTTTCTTTCAAATTCCTTTTCAATTCCTCCACCTCATCTCGGTTGGAGATTTTCAAACCGATGGCAAGAAACTCTCCAGCATATCAAGGATGATCCGAACCGACTTCTGATTTGATGAAGAACAAAGGAAAGACCATTACTTAAGATAGTTCATTGTTGAATATCAAATTGTATTTTGCTATTTTTTTGCCCTTACAAGTGGATGTGAGTGTCGTGTTTTATATTATAATTGAAGTCACTTCTTTCATTTCATCTTCTTTTTAGCATTTTTCTTTTAGGAGTTTCAATGGCTTGACAGCTCCCAAATATTAGTATAATGGTAATCCTTATCTTTCCTCGTGCTTGTTTAAGCTTTGAAAAGGATATTCCTTTGGTGTCCTACCCCTCCATGTGAGCATTGTTTTATAAGTTTTTGTATATGAAGAAAGACAAGTTTTCAAGTAGTTCAACACTGTATGTTTCTGTTTAGTGATTTGCATGTTACATATGTGGATAAGACATTAACACTTTTATGGGACAATAATAATGGTAACTTTTGAAGAATCAAGAAACTACGAGAGATGAAGCATGATAAGAAGAAATATAATGTGACCAAAGACATAAAACAACACAGGGAAGCATGATTGTTTTAATATTGAAAACGTGATTAGTTACGTTGGTGTCGTAACACTGATCGTGACACCAATAGTAAACAGCAATAATGGACAAAATAAAATGCGTAAAGTAAGGAGACACGAAATTGTTAACGCAGTTCGGCAACCAGCCTACGTCTGCGGGGCCACGCCCAGAATTAAAAACATTTCAATGAGTTTACAAAATTGCAAGACAACCGGACTTATACAAATAAAGACTCCATCTTATCTTTGTCGCCGTCTCTAGCCAACTTCCTCAAGGAAACTGTTTTTGCGAGATCCCCTCGACTTTAGATCGACCTCTCCCGAGATCTAAATGCGACAAGCTCCCCTTGTCGATATTGACTCCTCCCGGAATCCGTGTATGGCAAGATCCCCTTGCCCACGATCAGAGTGACAAGCTCCCCTTGTCAATTAATAGAACTCCTCCCGAGTCCTCGTGCTGTCTCCTCCTGAGACTGATCTTTAATGAAGAATAAAATAGGATTGCGCCTATGACACCGCTTGTGACACCAACCGTTATTATAGGACGCAACCAACCACCACACTCGTATAACAATGAAATCCAACAGCAACAGAGGTAGAGTGTAGACAACAATCTCACAGAGATCGAAACAACCAAAAACACACACTTGCAGAAGCAAGAGAGGAAAGAAAACCGGCGGCTCACGACACAAGAAAAAATCTCAGAGAATAATAATCAACCGCTTACCTGTTCTGTGAAGAGTAGATGTTTAAATGTATTTGCAGCAGATTGGCGTTCCAGAACAGCAAGCATAGCATAAGGAAACACAATCTGAAAAGTCAAACTCGTGACACCCTTTGTGACACATATGGAAAGTACCAAAATAAAAACATATTTGGAACCCAGAATAGTTGGATCACGATTCTTGCTCTGTGTAATGATATCCAGAATTCATAAACTTTAAATCAACCTTCCACAGATAAATATAATTGATAACTTGATTTCCAAGTAACTTTCCAAATAACCAACTTTCCTTATTTTTCAAGGTTACCAAAAACAAATATTCTGCATAGTTTTGGTAACATAATTTCCAATAAATCTGTCTGCTTTGCAACTAAATAATATAGTAATCTATATTTAATTTTCAAGATAAATTAAACACCCTCTTTAATTAATTTTGCCAAACAAATATATGTCAACACAAATATACATTAACAATCTCCCCCTTTGGCATTTTTTGGCAAAATCAAGAACTCCCCCTGAATGCTGGATGTAGGGTCATCAAGGCTCCCCCTAAATACTTGCAACAGTAAATCAATGCACAAAACATGCACACCGTATCCCAGCAATCAGTGTAAACCTCAAATTACTCCCCCTTTTTGCCATAAAAAGACAAAATGAGAAGAAAAAAATCACATATTCAGATCAGCATAAAAAGAATCCATAATCAAAAGGAGATATCCAGCAGCAAATAGCATAGACAGTAGCAAAAGATGAATAAACATATTCCATAAAATCATCATTCAATCAGTGACAAACCCGGATGTTGATGCTGGTAACTTGCTCAATATGAGTGACAAGAGCTTCTGTTTCTGCTGCAGTCGTGACATCAGACGTGACACTAGGTAGATTATTACCAGAAAGTGTAGAAGGAACCTGAGTTTCAGCATCAACTTCTTCAATAGAATCATCAACTTTTTCATTTGAGTCAGCAACACCTTTGGTTGTGTCCACATCATCAGCAACTTGAGCTTTATTAGCAGACCTTTATTTCTCAAAAATATCACCAATAAAATTATCATCATATATTTTCCCTTCAAGATCATCAATCAGACCTGTAACTTATTTCTTTCTCTTTTCAATTTCATATCCATCACCCCAAGATAAATCTTCATTCAAATTTGAAAAATAAATCCAAAATCTTCAAATAAGTTGGGAAATAAACCCAAGATGCAACCATGATCAAATTTCATCAATATCTCTCAAAATATGGAAGAAATTAACTCCTAATTCCCATAAATTCTGCCAAAAGCTTCATGGAAATAAACCAGAAAATCTCACTCAAATTGGGAAATAAACCCAAAATAAATAATCTTAATTAATGCCTTTAAAATTTCTTCAGATATTGAAGAAAATAATATCTAATTTCCAACTAAAGAATTCCTGTAAAATCTGTAGAATATGACTAGAAATACGCCAGATTAGTGCCTCGAAAATACATAAGGAGATAATCTTCAATTTCCACGAAATTAGTTGTGAATCTTCATAAAAGCCCCGTGTCACGCAAGGAATTGTAGAATAACTTTAAAAACAGAGCCCACAGTAATTAGCAACAAATCAAACCGTCTGAGACAAGTGGCGGAAAATAATATATATATTGCACATATTGTCACAATAGAGTGTCATGACATCCTGCGTGACACCGTAATCTTTTAGCATTTGTTTCATCTAAAAGAGCTTAGTACAGCTACTACCAGCTGCAATATGTCTTGCCTCAGCAGTAGATAGAGAGATTGAGTTTTGCTTCGTGCTGAACCAAGACAACAAGTTATGTCCCAAATAAAAACATCCATCGGAAGTACTTCTTCGATCATCCAAACTCTCAGCCCAATCAGCATCACAATAACCAAGCAGATTTGCATTAGTATCAATCCAATATTCATCTAATAAGGCTTCTTTCACATTTTTGGGATCAATTAAGGATGTAAAGCATGCAAATTGAATCATTTCACGATAGTTGACTCTTGGTTTGTCCCTGATTTGAATACCATCATTTAGATCTCCAATAATGTCATCTACAGAATGATTTTTCTGGACCCGTGTGGACAGTTGTCTTTGATCCGAGGTAGTTACTTCATCAATTTGTGCAACCTGGTCCGTGACACTACTCGTAACATCACCTATAATACTGGTTGAATCTCTGAATTTTTCATCATTTGAATTCTGCACTTCGTCGTCTATGTGAGTATCAGCTAATTCCAGAGAATCGTCCACTTGAACATTTGCGGATTCTACGACATTTCGAGTCCTTTTGTTGTAAACTCGATAGGCACAGCTATTTGTAGCATACCCCAAGAAAATAGCTTCATCACTCTTGGGGTCTAGTTTCCCTCTATGTTCTCTGTCATTCAATACATAGCAAGTACTACCGAAAGGATAAAAATATTTAAGATTTGGAATTTTACCTTTCCATATCTCGTATGGTGTCATTGAAGTTCCTCCACGAAGATATACCCGATTTATAGTATAACAAGCAGTGTTCATAGCTTCAGCCTAGAATTTTTGTGGAATATTCTTCTCATGTAACATCACACGTGACATTTCAGCAATAGTGCGATTTTTCCTCTCCACAACTCCATTTTGTTGAGGAGTTTTAGGTGCTGAGAATTCATAAAATATACCAAACTGATTACAGAAGTTTGAAAATTCAGAGTTTTCAAATTCTCTCCTGTGATCACTGCGGATGCGTATAATCTTCATAATAATACAATCTTTTTCCCGTTGGAGACGTATACACAAAGATTTGAAAGCCTTGAATGTGTCGGATTTTTCTCTAAGAAATTTCACCCATGTATATCGAGAGAAATCATCAACAGTAACATAAGCATATCGTTTACCTCCAATACTTTCCACAGGCATTGGACCCATTAAATCCATGTGAAGCAGCTCAAGTACACGAGTTGTTGCTGGTGTCGACGACACTGGATATGACACCTTAGTTTGCTTCCAAATCTGATATGGTCCACATATTCTTCCTTCATCAAAATTCAACTTTGGAACACCACGGACAGCTCCCTTTGATGTAATCATCTTTAACATTTGATCATTGACATGTCCCAGCTTTCTATGCCATAAAACAGAATCTTCCATGCTTGAACGAAAACAGGGAGAAGATGAGTAAATAAGATAACAATTATCAGAAGATCTTACTCCCTCTATGAAGCAATTTCTTTCATGATCGGACACCATGCACTTTCTACGAGTGAAGTGAACATTTAGATCTTGATCACATAGTTGACTAATGCTGATTAGATTAGCCTTTAGACCATCAACCAGAAGAACATTCTCCAATTCTGGTAGCCCTGGAACATTTAGTGTCCCTCTTCCCATGACACTACACTTGACACCGTTGCCAAAAGTCACTTTTCCCACACTTTCAGATACGATGTCCTTCAAGAACTTCTTTTCACCGGTCATGTGTCTAGAGCAGCCGCTGTCAAAGTACCAGGCATCGGTTGTGGTGGCTTTTAGAGAAATTTGTGTAACATTACACTTCAAATTTGATTTAACCACCCATTTTTGTTGAGACAATCTGCAAGAAGACAAATTTCTAGCAGTACATTGTCTTAAATCAGCTAGATATTTAAAACATCTAGGGCGAATATGCCCACGTCGATTGCAATAGTGACAAATAGGAGTAATTCTGTTACTTTTATTTATGAAAACAGGATATGACTTTCCTTCCTGCTTGGTTTTAGCTGTGCCAACTGCAACTTGCTTTCCTCTGTTCTTAAAAACATTTTCTGACAATTTTGGTGATATAAAGTTTAATACTGGTGATGACACTGGTCGTGACACTGTCTGTGAACCTGAGCTTTCTCCTTTAAATCCGATTCCAGAACGATCACCACTTGATTTTCGAATCTTAGAATATTATCCAGCATAGAGGAACCTGTATTTAACATCTTGACGTTTTTCTTCATGTGATTCAGTTCATTAAGTAGTTTCGTCGCTTCATCCTGACTCGTTCTCAATTTGTCTTCCAATTCAGCAACAGAATTTTGCAGATTGATCTTTTCATCTTTCAAGTCTCCATTCTGAATGCGAAGATGCTGATTAATTCCAACGAGTTCGGTCCATTTTTCATGAAGAAATTGGTACTCCATAATGAGATCTTCTTTCGTATCTTCATCATCACAATCTGATATATCTTCAACGACATCAACTGGGTGTTCAGAATTAGCAACTAGAGCCACATGATTGTTTTGAAATTCATCTTCTTTTTCAGATTCATCCTCACTCCATGTGGTGTTGAGAGAATTCTTCTTTTTCTTGAGAGTATTAGCACATTCTGCCTGACTATGCCCAAAACCATCGCATTCTCTACATTGAATTCCTCTGCTCTTGATAGGTTGATTAGAAATAAGTTTTTCTTCTCTGGATTTTTCATTTCTCAAAGAACCAGTCTTGGTGTTCTTGACACTGGACTTGACACTGCTGTTATTTCTGCCAAATTTCTTCATAACCTTGCTGAAATTCTTAGATAACAGAGCTAGAGATTCTTCAAGGTCATCTTCACTATAATCATTTGAAGATTGTGTCTCGGCTTTTAGGGCAACTCCTTTTACCTTCTTCATTTCGGTGTTGAAACGCCCCGAATTATCTGAACCCGGTTCGTTACACAAAACTTGCATATGACTCGGAAACTTTGGCCAAAATTTAAAACTTCACTTACAAGTCAAAATTGACCTTACCCACAGCTTCAAAACGTTTAAAACTTGCAGCGGAAATCATTTGAACAATAATGGAGTTAAACAAAACTGTGAAGCATTTGCTACAATAGTCGTTTGAAACGTTAAGGAATAATCGGCCAAAAAGAAATAGAGGATTTGATCATGAAATACTAGAGGGGTCGCAGAAGTCAAACGCATCTGCCGATGAATAAAGTCAACGGAAGAAACCGAAACAGAACATAGCAGGCTTCTACCGATGACGTCAGCAAAATGAAAGATAAAAGACATCACTCGGTAGACTGCATCTGCCGATGATGTCAGCAAAATGAAAGATAAAAGACATCACTCGGTAGACTGCATCTGTCGATGACGTCAGCCAGATAAATTGATTTTCCAACTTCAGTTGGTGGATTAAACTACACATACCGGTCGCTAAACGACAAACTTTCTATTTACATCTACCGATGGAAATAGAACTACATCTTCCGATGGAAGATAACACTTCATCTACCGATAGAAAAAAATAGACTTCATCTTCCGATGGCTTTACGGAAGACATCTTCCGATAGAAAACAGACTACATCTTCCGATGGCTTTACTGAAGACATCTTCCGATAGAAACAAACTACTCCTACCGATAAAAAACTAATATCCTCTACCGATAGCCTTACGACAGCATCTGCCGGTAGAAAATTTAACACTTCCTACCGATAGACAAAACTCACAGTTTCAACCGATAGAAAACAGAGCAACATTTCAACTTCTTATAACCTATACCAGAACAACACAACTGTTGTAAGGACTTGTCTATTTCATTAAAACATTCAGAAAACAATTCAAATCCTTGCGTTACCCAAGTCCAGTAAAATCCAGTATTGAAACCAACAGAATACTAATGTCAAAAGAGTCTGAAAATGTTTTAGAAAACATCCAAGCAACTATTTTCATCAGGAGGTTTAACATACTCAATTGAATCCATTGTCTACTAAATCTTCACAACCACCGACATCAGTTAAACCACCTCGTTAGCTGCCAAAACATTGAATAGGTGTACTCCTCCAACCCGACTAGTCCTCAGTGAACTCAGTAAACACACCTGCTGTCACGTCTTCACCTACATCACAAAACTCATCTATTAGCCTAATGCTAAGTAAGTAATGCAGAAGTGATATGAATTACTGAAACATAAACTCCTAAACGTGCAGTTTCTACTTTCTCATCTCAGTTGTTCATTCGTCGTTTCTGATTCAGATCCCCCTGTGAAATTGGGAGTTGGATCAACTCTCCCAAAGTATATATCCACTGACTCATTAAGGGGCGGATTAATTCCCTTAACAGTAAATCTGATTCACATGTTTAGATCCCCCTGTGAAATTGGAAGTTGGATCAGCTCTTCCAAAGTATATTTATATCCACTGTCTCATTAAGGGGCGGATTAATTCCCTTAACAGTAAATCTGATTCACTTTGCTGTTTCATCACATTCAATCCTCTCCATACCAATATGTATTCAAATTCATTTTCGTATACATTTTGAAAACATGATGCATGACATACAAACACATCCAAGTAAATACAAACCTATCGTTTTGTGATGTAGGCCCGAAGGCACAAGCAAACATTACTTACCTGGTCTCCTGGAAATCACTCGGTTTCAACTACTCTGGAAGCCTTGCCCACCTAATTTCATAAGCAGAATACCGATTAGATTACCACTAACCGTATCCTACATCATCAGAAACCTAAGGAGCTAGTTTGGAAGTTCTGGTCATCGTGCACTCTCAGCTCAGTACTAACCCGAACTCCATTCACATCACAATATCGACATAATACTCACACATTGCGCTCCCTCTGCTATCTAACCACTAAAATCTCAAGAGAACGAAAGGAAAACTTACCTAGTTGAGGAATGAGGATCGGAGAGGAGAATCGCCTGGAGTTCTGCTGAGCCTGAGCTGAGTACCGAGAAAGGAGAAATGAGGGAACAGTGGCGGCTAAACCTCATTAAACCCTTCCTTAAATACATTATCCACTTTTCAAAATGCTAATTACTCTTTTGCCCTTGCATAGTTATTAATTAACCTAATCATCATTTTCTCCCAAATCCTCACATTATAAATGGTTAGTTAAATTCGGTTCAATAGAACCGGGTGCTACAATCTACCCTCCTTAAAAGAATTTTGTCCTCAAAATTCAGTACCTGAATAATTCCGGATGTTGGTCCATCATGTCTTGCTGGCGCTCCCAAGTTGTTTCCTCTATGTTCTGGTTGTGCCAAAGGACATTCACTAATGGAACTTCTTTGTTGCGCAATACCTTCACCGCATAGTCCAAGATCCTTACAGGTTTCTCTTCATATGCCAGAGTGGGAAGAACTTCGATACTCTGCTGTTCCACAATCTGTGATGGATCTCTAACACACTTCTTTAGCATAGAAACATGGAACACACTGTGTATCACATCCATAGATGCCGGTAGCTGTAACTGATAGGCTGCTCTCCCAACTCTCTTCAGAATAGTGAATGGTCCAATAAATCTGGGGTTTAACTTTCCTCTCTTTCCAAATCTCACAACTCCCTTGAAAGGTGACACCTTAAGAAAAACTTCATTACCAACATCAAATTCCAGTTCCCTTCGTCTTTTGTCTGCATAGCTTTTCTGTCGGCTTTGAGCTGTCAGGATTCTTTGACGGATAAGAGCAATCTTCTCTACTGTCTGTTGCACAATTTCAGGACCAATCAATTGTGCTTCCCCAACTTCATCCCAATACATGGTGATCTGCACTTCGTCATATATGCCTCGTATGTGCCATTATTACCTAGGTGACTGAAATGTGGTGTAAGA
>CM039508.1:36694222-36803621 GCA_022432975.1 Begonia masoniana | reverse complement strand
ACCCAACTCTTCTGACCTCTTGCCCGAAAATCTAAATACGCAGCCCTTCGCTCTATACTAAAAGATGAACTTTAGGGTTACAAAAACAGAAGTAAAGATGACCCAAAATAGCTCAACCTAAGCGCGACCTATGGTCCATACTACACTCAACAATCTCCATTGGAGACAATATCATCCTATACTCCACATGGTGCTCCGCTGCTATCTAACCACTAAAATCTCAAGAGAACGAAAGGAAAACTTACCTAGTTGAGGAATGAGGATCGGAGAGGAGAATCGCCTGGAGTTCTGCTGAGCCTGAGCTGAGTACCGAGAAAGGAGAAATGAGGGAACAGTGGCGGCTAAACCTCATTAAACCCTTCCTTAAATACATTATCCACTTTTCAAAATGCTAATTACTCTTTTGCCCTTGCATAGTTATTAATTAACCTAATCATCATTTTCTCCCAAATCCTCACATTATAAATGGTTAGTTAAATTCGGTTCAATAGAACCGGGTGCTACAGGTGTCAACTTCTAGATTCATTTCAAAAGTTCTAAGAGATCCCATTAATTCTTCTAGCTTCATTTTGGAAACATCCTTGGCTTCTTCAATAGCTGTGACTTTATAAGCGAAACGTGGAGGTAAAGATCGTAGAGCTTTCCTTACTAGTCTTTCTTTGGAAAATGTCTCACCAAGAGCAAATGCCTCATTGACAATGTCACATAATTTTGCATTAAATTCAGCAATACTTTCATCTTCATGCATTCTTAAATTCTCGAATCTTGTAGTTATCACCTGCATTTTGGATAATTTCACAGCCGATGTTCCTTCATATGTGATCTGAAGAATTTCCCAGGCCCTTTTTGCTGACTCACAAGTGGAAATAAGTCTGAACTGTGTAGGATCAACACCATTAAAAATAGCATTCAGAGCTTTTGAATTACTGTTGGCCATCGCATCTTCGGTAGTAGACCAATCTTCTTCAGCCTTGAGAGTTGTAACACCTTCTTTGTTTGTAATCGTTGGAGGATCCCATCCAATCAAAATAGATTTCCAAGCTTTTTCATCGATAGCTTTAATGAAAGCCCTCATTCTGGCCTTCTAATAGGCATAGTTGCTACCGTCTAATAGAGGTGGCCGCATTGTTGAACCTCCTTCTTTCATAGAGTCCATTGCACAGAATAAAAACACGATCTAATCCCGCGGATCCCCCCTAAGAAACAGAGGCGTCCTGCTTTGATACCAATTGAAAACGTGATTAGTTACGTTGGTGTCGTAACACTGATCGTGACACCAATAGTAAACAGCAATAATGGACAAAATAAAATGCGTAAAGTAAGGAAACACGAATTGTTAACGCAGTTCGGCAACCAGCCTACGTCTGTGGGGCCACGCCCAGAATTAAAAACATTTCAATGAGTTTACAAAATTGCAAGACAACCGGACTTATACAAATAAAGATTCCCTCTTATCTTTGTCGCCGTCTCTAGCCAACTTCCTCAAGGAAACTGTTTTTGCGAGATCCCCTCGACTTTAGATCGACCTCTCCCAAGATCTAAATACGACAAGCTCCCCTTGTCGATATTGACTCCTCCCGGAATCCGCGTATGGCAAGATCCCCTTGCCCACGATCAGAGTGACAAGCTCCCCTTGTCAATTAATAGAACTCCTCCCGAGTCCTCGTGCTGTCTCCTCCTGAGACTGATCTTTAATGAAGAATAAAATAGGATTGCGCCTATGACACCGCTTGTGACACCAACCGTTATTATAGGACGCAACCAACTACCACACTCGTATAACAATGAAATCCAACTGCAACAGAGGTAGAGTGTAGACAACAATCTCACAGAGATCGAAACAACCAAAAACACACTCACTTGCAGAAGCAAGAGAGGAAAGAAAACCGGCGGCTCACGACACAAGAAAAAATCTCAGAGAATAATAATCAACCGCTTACCTGTTCTGTGAAGAGTAGATGTTTAAATGTATTTGCAGCAGATTGGCATTCCAGAACAGCAAGCATAGCGTAAGGAAACACAATCTGAAAAGTCAAACTCGTGACACATATGGAAAGTACCAAAATAAAAACATATTTGGAACCCAGAATAGTTGGATCACGATTCTTGCTCTGTGTAATGATATCCAGAATTCATAAACTTTAAATCAACCTTCCACAGATAAATATAATTGATAACTTGATTTCCAAGTAACTTTCCAAATAACCAACTTTCCTTATTTTTCAAGGTTACCAAAAACAAATATTCTGCATAGTTTTGGTAACATAATTTCCAATAAATCTGTCTGCTTTGCAACTGAATAATATAGCAATCTATATTTAATTTTCAAGATAAATTAAACACCCTCTTTAATTAATTTTGCCAAACAAATATATGCCAACACAAATATACATTAACAAATATTTATATATATTTTTTATTTTAAAAGTTCTGTAAAAAAAACTGAAACAAACCAAACAAAACATGTCCAAATTGTGTTTAAATCGACTAAATCCAACCAAAAACTAAGTTCAGATGGACTCAAACTGAATCCAAATAAAAAAAAAATCTAAAACTAAAACACAACTAAACCAAGCATTGTGTTATAAATATTGGTTTAGGTTTATTGTTTTGGACTGGTTTTATTGATCCGATTTTATTCCTCCAGTTGGGTTTAATATATTGGTTGTCACTTAATTGTTCGTGTTTGGTTTTCGAAAGTAGGGTCTAAATTATTTGCACTGAAAAGTTTGATGTTCAATTGGTTGAAAGTAAAAGTTTAAGCTTCAAGTTAAAGATCCCGAATTTTGAATTTTCATTTTTTCATACAAAAAAAATTAAAATTAAAATTGAACTGATCCCTTAGTTTAGATTACATACTATTAAGACAAATGTAATTTAAATATTCTAATATATTTTTGGTCAGTTTAAGAACAATTAGTTCCGACAATGTAATTCAAATATTCAAATATTTTTTGTTCAATACAGAATAATTAGTTGCAATACAAAGATTCTCATATACCTGATAGTCTCAATTTATTGCACTAAGCATATTTCTACACCACGTTAGTTTATTCTTTGGGTTAAAATCATTTTAACCCTCGAAGTATGTGTCTTGTTTAAAAAAACCGTCAAAATATATTTATACTAAAAAAACTTTAAACCATAAAAAATGAACAAAAAAAACCTCTGGCGGGAGTGTTTGATAAGTGTGTATTTTACACACTTATTCGGACTCTTTAATATTGATTCGATAAGTTTTTCTCAAGCATTTGAATTAATTTAACGTTTCTGGTGTAAGTGTCCAGATAAGATTAAATCTAGCAGGTTAAACATCAACGAATAACAAATATAGTGCAGAATGAAGAAAAATAACGAAATAAAAATATCAACGTGTGGCGATTAACAGAAGACTAACCGATCGATTGCCCACATCTCGCGATCGATTGGCTGAAATGGTATTTGACGAAAAGCAGAAAGTGTTCCCGGTCGATCGTCCATTTTAGGCGATCGATCGGCTGAAGACAACCAAAAAAAGAGAAATCCAGAGAGAACGCCGATCGATCGTGTAACACCTGGCATTTTAGCCATGTAATTATTCCTTGAACAATTAAATGGGATATACATATATTGGACATTAATGGAGTGCGTATTTCATTAGAGTTTTGTGATACCCCATGTAACACCCGAGATTTTTCTATAACGCATATAGGCCTAAGAGTAATCGTTTAGAGGGATTATGTTTAGTAATGAAAGGTTTAGAAATAATGAAAAAGGAAGAAGAATGAAGTTGACAAATCAAATAAGGATAGGTTTGAAATGTTGAAGAAAAGTCAAACTAACAATGAACCAATAGGAATTTGTGGTTGAAAAGTCAAAAGTATCTAACAACCAATAGGAATGAAGAGTTTGTGATGAAAATGAAATGTAAAAATAAGGGATTAAAAGAGTGGTTCACGTTGCAAAGTTGAAGGAGAAGTGAGTTGAAAATTCAAAACAAACACATTTTGGAAAGTCAAAACAACAAGTGGACCAATAGGAATTAATTGTTGAAAATTCAAAGTAAATTACATGCAATAATGAGTGATGAGGGAGGTCTTTGGCGTTGAAAGCTTGAGTGAAAAAGGGAGGGTTAACTTTTAATTTTTAAAAGTTGTGAGGAGGAAAATCAAAGGTGGAGAATTGGTTTTATAAAAGGGAAAAGTAAAAAGGTGAAAAATCAATTTTTCTCTTCTCCTTCTTCTCCAAATCGTGGCAGCCATTGAAGTGTATCTCCTTCCTTCAATCTTCCATTTTCTCAAGCTTTAAGGTAAGAGTTTAAGTGGGTTTTATGTTTGATGCAACTTAGGGTTGATTTTTAGTGTTTTGATGGAGTTTGTGTGAGTTTTAGTTAGGGTTTGGAAACCCTAGCTTGAGAGCTCCGAATTTTGGGTTCTTGGATGAGTGTTCTTCCTAGATTTGGTTATTTAAGCTTTAAATAGGTTAGTTTAGATTGTTTAGGTGGTTAGAGGAGTGAATTGGTGAAATTGTGCAAAATCGGGTTTTATGCAAAATGGGGGCCGAATCTGTTGGTGCATTTTCGGATTGGCTAAGTGTTTTGTTTGGTTAATTTAAGTATTTCAATGGATAGTAGACGTGCAGAGGTTTCTGAATTGGGGTGGCACGTCGAAATCCGTTGAAAAACGAGAGAGTTATGACCGATTGAAGTTAGACGGTGGAAATTGGTGAAAAATCGGGTGTTGGGGTTTTTATTTTGAAAAGTTAGTTTGGTTGTGTGAGAAATTTAGTAAATATCCTTTAGTTTATGTTTTGGTGATTTTAAGTGATTTTTCCATTAATGTGCTAGGTTAACGAGCGAGTGAATTGTATACTCAGAGTGAGCCAACACATGCGGGAGTTCAGGTAAGTAGTGGGCGTGTGTTTGTTGCCTTCGGGCCTACACCACAGAACGGTAGGATTTATTGTTTGATAGTGTATTGTTAGTGTTTGAGATTGTTTGCTTGTTTGGTTGCTTTGTTCTGATTTGGTTGCTTAAATGTTTGATTAAGTATGGTTTTAAATGTTTTGTTTGGTTAAGCATGGTTTTAAATGTTTGGTTGTGGTTAAGCATGGTTTTAAATGTTTTGTTGTGGTTAAGCATGGTTTTGAAATGTGAGTACGATATGGATTGAAAGTGGTCTGTTGGCGGTGGTTCCTCGTCGCGAAGTAGTGTCTGAAATATGGCAAGCTTCGGGAGGTTTCCACAAAAGATATGCAGTGGTCCCTCGTCGCGAAGTAGTGTCTGAAATATGGCAAGCTTCGGGAGGTTCCACAAAAGATATGCAGTGGTCCCTCGTCGTGAAGTAGTGTCTGAAATATGGCAAGCTTCGGGAGGTTTCCACAAAAGATATGCAGTGGTTCCTCGTCGCCAAGTAGTGTCTGAAATATGGCAAGCTTCGGGAGGTTTCCACAAAAGATATGCAGTGGTCCCTCGTCGCGAAGTAGTGTCTGAAATATGGCAAGCTTCGGGAGGTTTCCACAAAAGATATGCAGTGGTCCCTCGTCGCGAAGTAGTGTCTGAAATATGGCAAGCTTCGGGAGGTTTCCACAAAAGATATGCAGTGGTTCCTCGTCGCGAAGTAGTGTCTGAAATATGGCAAGCTTCGGGAGGTTTCCATAAAAGATATGCAGTGGTTCCTCGTCGCGAAGTAGTGTTTGAAATATGGCAAGCTTCGGGAGGTTTCCACAAAAGATATGCAGTGGTTCCTCGTCGCGAAGTAGTGTCTGAAATATGGCAAACTTCGGGAGGTTCTGCAAGAGGCACCTGACTGAGTATATGTAAGATGTTGTGAGTGGATTTGCTACGATAGATGTTGGGGGTGGAACGTCATGTGTTAGGATTGTGTGAGAGTTGTGTGTGCATAGTGTATGTTTTTACTTGTTGTCCTCTACTTGCTAAGCGT
This sequence comes from Begonia masoniana, assembly GCA_022432975.1. Taxonomy (NCBI): domain Eukaryota; kingdom Viridiplantae; phylum Streptophyta; class Magnoliopsida; order Cucurbitales; family Begoniaceae; genus Begonia; species Begonia masoniana. The sequence continues at coordinate 36,797,700 of CM039508.1, read as the reverse complement.
AAGCTTACGTGTGTGTGCGTGTTCTGTGGTGTAGGTAACGACGCGGTTATAGGTGAGCTAAGTGAGTGAGCCAGGACTTGGGAGCAGTAGGAGATGCACGGGGCGTGCCGGTGCGGGCAGTTGTCGGGGCGTCTCGACCATGGTCTTCGGGATGTATGTGAGATTTGTATTTGGTTAAGTTTAGTTAAATTTCGGGTTGTGGCTTGTATTGGAGATTTTGAGGTTTTGTGGTTAGTTTTGTGTAATATGTTTTGGTTAGTTTTGAGTTAGTATGGAGGGGTGTTTATAATTGGTTATGTTTGGTCTGGTTGTGGTTGAGATTTGGTTTAATTGGTTGGTATTGTGGTGTCGTTTGTTTGGGATTGGATTTGTGGTGTTAGTTTGGTTATTTTTGTTTTGGTGTATATAGTACTTGGATTTGGTTAAATGGTGTTTTTAAATGCGTTTGTTTTTCAGGTTTTGGATTTTAAACTTTTAGCCGTTATATTGCCGATTTTTTATTTTTAAATCAATAACGTCGGGTTACTTTCACTATTTTTATTATTAATCGTCTTAAGTTGAAAATTCTACGAAAATTGTTTAAACTACGTTTTAAACTCGGGGTTGGTTAGCAAAGTAGCGCACCGAGCCGTGGTCTGTTCGGGGGTGTTACACCCCAAGTGGATGTCTAGAGAAAACGGATCGGTGAATTTAACTAATAATTCAATTGGAAAACTAAACTAAAAATCAACCAAAACAGAACACCTTGGTTAAAAACCAATGGAAGGGCAAATTAGGTAAACCAATTAAGGTTGGTGGGAGGAAGCCAATGGTTGAGTGACACTTGGTAACTTGTTGAAAAAGCCATGTTCTTTTCTCTTCGCTCGTATGTAAAACATCCTTCTGCCTTCTCTATTTTCTCTCTTCCAAGCGACGGTGCCAAATCTCCAAAACTTGTTTCTCCTGCTTACTTCTGTTTTCTTCTGCAAAGGTAATCATCTAACCTAGTTGACAAGTATGGACATGTTAAAAGTGAGTTTTGTTAAAGTTTAGGGTTAAGGTGTTTTGGAGAAAACTCATTGTTATTTCGTGAAAACACTTTGGATCGTTTTCTAAAAGTCTGAATGGAGTTAGAAGCAAATCCTACAAGTTATTAGTTAGCATTTGCAGCTTGTTGATTTTCCTTCCGTGCATGTACAGGTTCGTGCATTACCGAGACGATCAGGAACATCAACTCTACAGCAAACAGGTAAGTTCATACCCGTAGGTTGGCCCTTAAGGCCCTACATCGCGGAGACTCTAGGATTTTACTACTGTCGAGAGGTTTTGGGTAGATAAGTTGAAGTTATATTCCGAGTAACCTGTTCTTCCTTTAGGTTCTGTTGTGTTGTTTCTGTTGTTTGCTGTTTTAATTGTAAGCACAGTGAATGTCTATGCATACACGATTTTCCCGAAAGTTTATTTAAAACTGTTTTCTGTACAAGGTTTGAAGCTAAGCAAGATAAAATTTGCCTGAAATGTATTGGTTAAGTGCGGGACGGGGACTGGCCTACTGTTCTGTTTTTGTATATCTGTTTGTGTCTGTCGTGCACTTGCCAGTTCCCCTATAAGCCCCACTTATACCCCTCTGCCACTGAAACGTAATGTACTGTTCTGTCACCGTATTCTGAAAGTTCATGCATAGCATATGCATCACTGCATTTATATATGTTCTTACTGAGTTTTAGACTCATAGGTGAACTCCCTGATGTAGGTACTGAACCCGCAAATGAGGACTTTGTGCCTCAGTCCGACGAATAGGTGGCTGGTGGCTCGAGCTCTCGGGGGTGGTTGTGGTAGTCAGACATGTTTCTGACCCGAGGGAGGGAAGTTTTTAAAGTAATGTTCAAGTCTGTAAAACTTTACTAGGATTCTGCTGTTTTGTTTTTAAACCTCTGTTGTGGTTCTGTGTTTTTGGTTAAAAACTCCGTTGGGAATTTTATAATGTATAGGTTTTGATGTTCGAGTTTTAAACCTCTGTTTGACAGTTGATAGTTGTCGTTTTGAAATATTCTGTTGTTGATGTATTTAAAACCCCTGTATTTGACAGTTGAATTTATGTTCTGAAGTATTCTGGAATTGTTTGGAATATTTTCTCTTTTAAGGTGTGCATGGATTATCTGTGATTTTAGAGTTATCCATGCAATTTGTTTTCCTTAAATTTCTGTCGTATTTTTTTGATATGCCCAAAATCATATTTTGAATCGTTTTCTGAAGCCTGAAGCTTTCATACCTCCTGTTTTCACGTCTTTTGTTCCCATATAATCCTATTAAAAGTTGTCAGTTTTGTTTTTAAAACTACATCTACCGCTGCCCTTTTTAAAAGCACATCCACCGCTGTCACTATTCATTTTTGTCTTATTCACATCCACCGCTGTCACTGTTCATTTTTGTCTTATTCATATCCACCTTTCTCTTTAGAAATCACATCTACCGCTACTCTTTTAATAAGCACATCCACCGCTGTCACTGTTCACTTTTGTCTTATTCACATCCACATGTGAATAGTAAATTTCTGTTTGTAGTTCTCATCCACCTGTGAATAGTAAATTTCTGTTTGTAGTTCACATCCACCAGTGAACAGTAAATCTCTCTTTTGTTTATTCGCATCCACCGTTGCCACTGTTCACTTTTGTCTTATTAACATCCACCCGTGAATAGTAAATTTCTGTTTGTAGTTCACATCCACCGGTGAACAGTAAATCTCTCTTTTGTTTATTCGTATCCACCACTGCCACCGTTCACTTTTTTCTTATTCACATCCACCTGTGAATAGTAAATTTCTGTTTGTAGTTCACATCCACCTGTGAATATTAAATTTATGTTTGTAGTTCACATTCACCGGTGAACAGTAAATCTCTCCTTTGTTTATTTGCATCCATCGCTGCCACTGTTCACTTTTGTCTTATTCACATCCACCTGTGAATAGTCAATTTCTGTTTGTAGTTCACATCCACCCGTGAATAGTATATTTCTGTTTGTAGTTCACATCCACTGGTGAACAGTAAATTTCTCTTTTGATTATTTTCACTGCATGTATTTTTATAACATTTCCTGTGTATGGCCGTCTCCCACCCAGCCTTTTATTTAATTGTTCCAAGTATTCTGATTTCCTTCTGTAATTCATTCTGCAATCCGGTTTAACTGTATTACCATTTTGTCTTTAAATCCCGAGAAGGTTTTCTCTAGATGTGAAGTTTTAAGGGTTGTTTTAAAAGTCCCGTCAGTTTTCCGTTTAAACAAAAAAAAATATGTCCCGTTTTTCTGTTAAACGTCTGGAGTGATGGCTCCTCGGCCCGATCGGGTTTGGGGCTGTCATAGATCGGCTATTCCCAAGCGATCGATCGGCTGAGGAAGAATTTAAAGACCAGAGGAGAGGCTAGCAGAGAAGTTACCGATCGATCGGCTACTTTAGGTGATCGATTGGCTGAAGCGGGATTTTAAGGAAAGCAGAAAGAATCCCAACCGTTCAGCTATTTTAATTGTTTTAATCTGTTTTAATTTTAACCGTTGAGATTGATTGTGAGTTTCAGATTTGTGGGCTTTAGATTAATTAAGAATTAGGTTAACTAACTATGGAGGAGCATCATTCAAAAGAGGAAGGAGATAGAGAGATTCAGAGAAGAGCCTTGGCGAGCGAGACGGAGACCGAAAAAGAGTGAGAGCTTCGGGAACTGAATTTCAGCATAGTTTTTCTTTCCTTTTTTCTTCTGAACTATGAATATCTTTATTATTTTCGTTGTTTTCCTTTACTCTAGCATGAACTAATTTATTTTTCTAGGGCTACGATGTAGCTGGATTATGAATATTTAGTTTTTCTTTTAATTCAAATTATTAATTTTCTGTTTCAATATTGTGTTGAGTATTTTATTCTGTTCTTAATGCTTACGACTGCCTGATCATAAAAAGCATATTCGTAGGATTGTTTTGAGACCGAGAGGTGATAAATAATCGTGCACTGAATAATTTACCAGGAAAATGATCTTAGACTAGAGATAGCTAAGACGTTCATGTGGTAGTATAATTTCTCATTCTTAATATATTCAATTAATTTTGGGGGTTTGAGACCCAGAAGTAATAACTTGTTAGTTTAATAAGTTTATCATTGCGCGAGAGAGATTGATAAATAGTTTTGTGAAATTGCCATCAACACATAGAAATAAAAATTAATGAATTGAATTAGGAATACTAAATATGATTAATTTAGATGAAATCGGAAACTCTAGAACTTTCTCATTATATTCTAAAACTTGTTTAATTTTCTGTTATTTAATTAATTGCTCTTATTTTATTTTGAAGTTAAAATCACTAAAATAGAATTATTCAAATTAGACTGAAATTAATTTTATTTTATTATTAATTAAAAAGTTCTCGTGGGTTCGACACTCTACTTTATCACTTTATTACTTGTTGCGACTCGTACACTTGCGAACTATTTTTCACAACAAGTTTTTGTCGCCGTTGCCGGAGACTTTATTATTAATATCTAATTAATTCTTTTTATTTTTATTTTTATTTTGAATTCTTTTTATTTTATTTTATTTTTTATTTTCGTGTTATTTTCAGGCGCATGCGTAAAGAATGAAACACTAATCTTCTCCCACTTAATTTTGAGATCGAGCGGACGTGTCGACAAAATCGTAGAGGGAGAAGAGACATTATTACCATTGTGTGTCATTATGGGAGATAACGGGGAAGATAATATTAAGAACCGGACCTTGTTGGATTATGTTATATCTACTATATCTGCAGTGCACTCAGTTATTCGGAAACCAGCTATCGCTACTAATTTTGAAATTAAGTCAGACACCTTGCACATGATTCAACAATCTCAGTTTAGTGGATTACCTTCTGAGGACCCCAAAGATCATATCGCAAAATTTTTAGAAGTATGCGACACTTTCAGATATCACAATGTGGGGGATGATGCAGTTAGGTTACGTCTATTTTCATTCTCATTATGGAATCGTGCAAAGAATTGGCTTAACTCTCTGCCAGCTAATTCTATTAATACTTGGGAAAAGTTATGCCAGAAATTTTTGTCCAAGTTCTTTCTTTTCGAGAAGACTGTTAAACTTCGCAACGAGATAATCAACTTCAGCCAATTCGATGGAGAAACATTATATGAGGCATCTGCACAGTTCAAGGATATGTTAAGAAAGTGTCCAAACCATGGCCTACCGAAGTGGATGCATATTCAAACTTTCTATGTGAGATTGTTTGCATATACTAAAACTCTGGTTAATGCAGCTGCAGGTGGTGCTTTAATGAGAAAAACTGAAGAAGCCGCATATGATCTATTAGAGGAATTAGCGCTGAACAATGACCAATGTCCAGTGGAGTGATCAATTATGAAGCGCACAACGGGTACTCCAGAACTAGGCTATGAAAGCTTTAACTCTACAAGTTGCCTCATTAGCTACACAGATACAGGGGTCTCATATGATAGCGAGTGTGGAGAAAGCACCAATGGTTAATTGTCAATAGTGTTAGGGACCGCATCAGAGTGAAGAATGTCAATTGAGAAATCTTATGCCGAATAAATTTGTAGAACAAGCTAATTACATGGGGAATTTTAATCGGCAAGGAAATCTCAACTCAAACGTTTATAATCCAGGGTGGCGACAATATCCAAATTTCTCATGGAGCAATTCTCAAAATGTTATGCAAATGCCTCAAGCATCTCAACCCGATCCATCTCAACAAGATGAGAAGAAAAATAATCTCGAGGCAGCCCTTATGCAATTTATGACCGAAACCCGTACAACGATGCAGAATCAATCGGCCCAATTTCGAAGTCTCTAGAATCAACTTGGTCAATTTGCTAGTATCATTAATGGAAGACCTCAAGGTACACTACCTAGCAATATTGAAGTAAATCTGAAAGAGCATTGTAATGCAATTATCACTCGAAATGGAACAGTAATTGAACTGGTGCAAAAAGAGCCAAGTTTCCCTCAATTGGATAAAGGGGGTTCAAGTGAAAATGAAGCTCAAAGGTCTCTACCATCTCATCCATCGCCAATACAAGAATTTCCACCTCAAGTGACGTTTCCACAAAGACTAAAGAATGTGAAGCTTGATAATCAATTTTCTAAGTTCCTTGATGTCTTCAAAAAGCTCCACATCAACATTCCATTCACAGAGGCCCTTGAGCAAATGCCTAAATATGCAAAGTTTCTAAAAGATATTTTGTCTCATAAGCGTAAGATCGAAGAAGGCAGTATGATCGCTTAGACGAAGGAATGTAGTGCTATTATTCAACATAAGCTCCCACAAAAACTGAAAGATCCGGGAAGTTTCACCTTACCATGTGAAATTGGGAAGTCAATTTTTGAGTGGGCATTGTGTGATTTGGGGGTTAGTGTAAATTTAATGCCACTATCTATTTTTCAAAAGCTTGGTCTTGTTGAAGCAAAGCTTACAAGTGTATTTCTACAGATGGCTGATCGCTCTATCAAGCATCCATATGGGGTGATTGAAGATGTACTTGTCAAAGTCGACAAGTTTATTTTCCCCGCTGATTTTGTAGTTCTTGATATGGAAGAAAATTGTAACATCCCGATAATATTAGGTCGACCATTCTTAGCAACAGGAGGTGCTGTAATTGATCTTAAAAAGGGGGAGCTCAAATTGCAGGTACAAGATGAATAGGTGACATTCAAGGTGTATAAATCAATAAATTACCCAACAGCTAGCGATGAGCCAATTGAGGATAAATTTGCAGACAAAGAGCTTCTGTCGATTGATAAGTTAGTAAACAGAAAAATAGCAAAACCACATTTTAAGGGGATTTTTTAGAGTGATACAACCATTATTCACCGTGCACCCAACTAGCAAGGATCATCAAACGTCAAGCCGATCACATTAAAACAAGCGTTCGAATCGAAAAAAAAAAGTGCAAGAGAAAGATAAAGCTTCCTGATAGATGTCTCCTTCGAATGATGCTCCACAACGCTGACGACCAGCCCGAGACGTTATGAGGTACGCTACTTTTACCTTTTTTGTTTACATTGAGGACAATGTTTGTCTTAAGTTTGGGGGTGATTTTAGCGTATCTTAGTACTTTGCTATATTTTGGTATTGCAATTTGAAATCTAGTTTAGGTGTCAATGATTGAAATTTTGAATAAATTCATGCTTTAGCTTCTTGAAAAATGCTGAGTAAAAGATTGGGTTGTATCAGTTTACATTGACTTGAGCTTACAAAGTTAGACTCAGAAACCATGAGCACATTTTCATTCTTGTTTGATTTGATCTGTTGGTGTCACACTCATGTAGTCTACATATATTGAAGCCCAAATACAGTGAGGGAGTGAAGCTCTAGTCAAATATAACGTTAACGAGTGCTTACTAAGGAAAATCCTTATTGGTTTTGCCCAACATCCTCGAATGGGAATTGAAATTTTTCAAAAATAATAGAATGATTTAGGCCATCATTGGATGGTTTGAACTTTCTTGCCCTACCCTTTTGTGTCATTTAATGACACCCATAGTCACTCTTTTGAGCCTATTATTCACCATTCAATTGTACCTATTTCAGCCTAGCCACATATAGATTTTCCTACCTTTTCTAAAGAGTACGGAGTTTGTTGATATATTTGAAGGAGAGTAGGAGAATGTAGTGGTGAGGATGAATAAGGACTCATTTGTCATCTGTTAATTTATTTTTACATTGTTACATTATTATTAGTCTGAGTTGTTAAAAAAAAAAAGTTCAAAAGTTTAGTTCTATTTTCAGGCTTTTGTATTTATTTTATTTTGTAATTATGACAAATGAGTGAATCTAAGTGATATTGAATGAAATAAGTTTGGGGGTGAGAGACCAAAGGAAAGCTTGAGCGAGTTCAATGAGTGAGCGAGTGCTGAGAAGAAAATATTGAGTGGGTGACATAAGGAAGAATGAGGTGTGCTCTGATTACTCGTTTGTATCAATAAAAATCTTACCATTTAACCCAACCTTACATTATAAGCGTTTAAAGACCTATCGACTTTTATTGGGTTTAATTGATAATTGCTATTAGTTGGATGGTGGGCAAGGCCACAGAATGATTAGAGTGAATGGAGTGATTCCAAGCGAGGTGTGAGAGCATTCTTTTCCCATAGCTACAGTAGTTGACCCAACAGTTAGAGGTAAACGAGGACGAAAACACACACACACGAGGATTTTTAAGTAAGTGAATGTCAATATGCTGATATAAGTTAATTCTTTTGCAAAGTGTTAATCTTAATAGTTTTAGTATGAATTGTTCAAGCTGAGACAAATTATTAAAAACTTTGATGATAATTGTTTTACCATTATATTGTATTGTGCTTAGTATATGGGATTGGATTATATATCTGTCGAAACTTTTGCTTAGTTTTTTTCGCTTGAGGATAAGCTTTCAGGCAAGTTTGGGGGTGTGATAAGTGTGTATTTTACACACTTATTCGGACTCTTTAATCTTAATTCAATAAGTTTTTTTCAAGTATTTGAATGAATTTAACGTTTCTGGTGTAAGTGTGCAGATAAGATTGAATCTAACCGGTTAAACATCAACGAAGAACAAATATAGTGCAGAATGAAGAAAAATGACGAAATAAAAATATCAACATGCGGCAGTGAATAGAATACTAGCCGATCGATCGCCCACATCTCGCGATCAATCGGCTGAAATGGTATTTGACGAAAAACAGAAAGTGTGGCCGGTCGATCGGCCATTTTAGGCGATCGATCGGTTGAAGGCAACCAGAAAAAGAGAAATCTAGAGAGAACGCCGATCGATCGGCTATTCCCAAGCGAACGATCAACTGAGGAAGAATTTAAAGACGAGAGAAGAGGCTAGCAGAGGAGTTGCCGATTGATCGGCTACTTTAAGTGATCGATCGGCTGAAGCGGGATTTTAAGGAAAGCATAAAGAATCTCAAGCGTTCGGCTATTTTAATTGTTTTAATCTGTTTTAATCTAAACCGTTGAGATTGATTGTAAGCTTCAGATTTTGTGGGCTTTAGATTAATTAAGAATTAGGATAACTAACTGTGGAGGAGCATCATTCAGAAGAGGGCAGAGAGAGAGAGATTCAGAGAGGAGCTTTGGCAAGCGAGACGGAGACCGAAACGGAGCGAGAGCTTCGGGAACTAAATTTCAGCATAGTTTTTCTTTCCTTTTCTCTTCTGAACTATGAACATCTTTATGATTTTTGTTGTTTTCCTATACTGTAGCATGAACTAATTTATTTTTCTAGGGCTACGATGTAGCCGGATTATGAATATTTAATTTTTCGTTTAATTCAAATTATTAATTTTCCGTTTCAATATTGTGTTGAGTATTTTATTCTGTTCTTAATGCTTACGATTGCCTGATCACCAAAAACATGTTCGTAGGATTGTTTTGAGACCAAGAGGTGATAAATAATCGTGCATTGAATAATTTACCAGGAAAAGGATCTTAGGCTAGAGATAGCTAAGGCGTTCATGTGGTAGTATAATTTCTCATTCTTAATGTATTCAATTAATTTTTAGTGTTTGAGACCGAGAAGTAATAACCCGTTAGTTGAGTAGGTTTATCATTGCTCGATAGAGATTGATAAATAGTTTTGTGAAATTGATATCAACACATAGAAATAGAAATTAATGAATTGAATTAGGAATATTAAATATGATTAATTTAGGTGAAATCAGAAACCCTAGAGCTTTCTCATTATATTCTAAAACTTGTTTAATTTTATGTTATTTAATTAATTGCTTATATTTTATTTTGAAGTCAAAATCACTAAAATAGAGTTATTCAAATTAGACTAAAATTAATTTTATTTGATTATTAATTAAAAAGTCGTCGTGGGTTCCACACTCTACTTTATCACTTTATTACTTGTTGTGACTCGTACACTTGTGAACTATTTTTCACAATAGTGTTCCTCCTCCATTCACCCTCCATTTTCAATTTTACACTAGAACGAGTGTTCACCCTCTACGCGGGGGGTGGGGGTGTTCACCCTACATGATTTATAAATTAATTTAAAAACAAATATTAAATGATATTCAATTTATTTAAAAACTTTATCACTTATTTGTCACATAATGGGAAATAAATCTGAAACTTTTCGTGATTTTCTAATATATGTACGATATATTGTAATTTTAATTACTTATTTTATAAAATAATTATAATAAATCATACAAATGTCAGAAAGTCACGGAATTTTTTAGATTATCTTCCCATGATGTGATGAACATATGGTAAAACTTTCAAGTAAATTGAATATCGTTGACATTTTTTTAAAATTAATACTCGTTCGTTCTTCACTAAGTGAAGAATATGTGATAAATTGTTCATTTTTTATAGTTTAAATTTTTTTTAGCATAAACATACTTTGAGGGGTTTTTTAAACAAAACTCATACTTCGAGAATTAAAATGATTTTAACCCTTATTCTTTAATTTAATAGATAATGTTTTCATGAGTTATATTATTTACGGTTTTTAAATATAAAAAAAAAAACTTCAAAGTTTTAGTTTTTTTTAACAAGAACCTTAAACTTTCAATCATAACAATTCAAATCTTAAACTATTAAAAATTTAACAAAACACACCCTGTCGGTCGGCTGATCGCCATCTGTTCTCAAAAAAGGCCACAGAACGGATGATCGTTTTTCGACAAATGGTCGTCCGTTATTTCTAGTACCACGTGGCACTTGACACGTCGGATCGAATGCACAGGTTGGATGGGGACACCCTTCGTTGCACGTGCAGTGCACGGTGCTTAGGAACGGTCGGCTGTTACTGGAGACCAGCCGACAGTTCTCCCCACACAACCGACTGTTCTTCAAGAACAGTCGCCCGTTCTACGAGACAAACCAACCATTTTGGGATATTGACCCCTCCGTTGGTAAACTGAGAGCGGAGAACAGTCGAACGTTCCATGAACACAGCCGACCGTTGTAAAGAACAGCCGACCGTGTTGGTGTAACACCCGGTTCTATTTTTAGCACCCGGTTCCATTGAACCAAAATTTAATTTATTATTAATGATGTACTTTTATATAAGGGTTGGGGGAGTTATTGATTAGGTAAATAAATGATCAGGCGAGGGCATGATGGTAATTAGAATTTTACATAGTGGATAACCTTTTTAAGGAAATGTCCAGTGAGAGTAGCCGCCACTATTTCCTATTTCCCTCTTTCGGTTTTAGCTCGAGCAGTAGAACTCTCTAGGCGATTCTCTCGCCCGATTCTCCTTCGACCTAGGTAAGTCTTGTTTTCTTGCATTTTAGCGATTAGTTTACTGAGAGAATACAATGTGAAGGTTTCGAGGTTTCTGTGATTGAGGGTGGGTTCAGGTTCTTGGTGTTAAATGGGAATACACGGGTAGCACAGTTTCAAATCGATTTCCTCAAACATATTATTGATTTTGGTAGGGTTTAGTAAGAGTTGGATTAGCGTACTGTCATGACCTTAGGTGAGCGAGCTTTTGGAGTAGTTGTAACCGAGCATTTCCATGAGAGCCAGGTAAGTAAAGTATGCATGTGCCTTCGGGCCTACATCACAAAACAGTAGGGTTATGCATGTTGTGAATGATTTTGTATGTCATGCATCATGTTTTTGAAAGATTACAAAAATAAATTTCCATGTAAGAATGATGAGGTATTAACTGAATGTGACAGAACAGCTATTAAGGGAATTCATCCGCCCCTTAATCGAGTAGAGGATGTATGACATTGGGAGAATTGATCACACTCCCAAGGGAACCAAGGGATCAGAACAGCTATTAAGGGAATTCATCCGCCCCTTAATCGAGTAGAGGATGTATGACATTGGGAGAATTGATCCCACTCCCAAGGGAAACGAGGGATCAGATCAGTTTATGAACATATGTGTATGCAACTGAGATGAGAAAGTAGAAACTGCATGTTTAGGAATTTATGTTTCAGTAATTCATTCCATTACTGCTTTACTTACTTAGCAATAGGCTAATAGATGAGTTTTGTGATGTAGGTGTTGAGGAAACAGCAGGTGAATTCCCTGATTTTACTGACGAATAGATGGGGTTGGAGGAGCACTTCTCTGCCACGAACGGGTATACTGATGAGGCGGATTAACTGTTGTCTGTTGGTGTGAAAGTTTAGTTGACAGTGTTTTAATTTAAGTATGTTGAACTTTTCATTACAGTAGTGATTATAATGTTTTGAAAACGATTTCGAGATTTTCCTGTTAATAGCATTCTGTTGGGATTTAGTGTTGGCACTCACTGGAATTTTTAGTAATGTAATGGTTTGAAACGTTTTTGAATGGATTTCTTTTCCGTAGGTTGAGTTGTTGTTCTGTTGTCTATCGGAAGATGTCTTCAGTGGAAGCCATCGGATGATATAGAACGAAATTTGTCGTTTAGTGATCGGTAAATATAGCTTGTTCTATCGGATGATGTCTCAATAAACTCATCGGCAGATGCGTGCTGACGTCACCGGTGTATGTAGAACAAAGTCGATCAGATGAAGGAAATCATCTGGCTGACGTCACCGGATGATGTAGAAAGTCTTTTGTCGTTTAGTGACCGGTGGATGTCGTGTGTAAATCCACCGGATGATGTAGAAAGTCTTTTGTCGTTTAGTGACCGGTGGATGTCGTGTGTAAATCTACCGGATGATGTAGAAAGTCTTTTGTCGTTTAGTGATCGGTGGATGTCGTGTGTAAATCCACCGGATGATGTAGAGAATACTTTGTCGTTTTGTCACCGGATGATGTTTTCTATTTTCTGCTTCAGCCTCTTTTTGTTGACTTTGTTCGGCGGGCGATGTGTTTGACTTTTGAAACTTACGAAGTATTCTGTGATTTAAACCTTTATTCCTTTTGCCGATTATTTCTCAAAATTCCAACTGAGTACTCAAGCATTGTACAATAGTTTTGTTTAACTCTATTTTTTTTTTTACTTAAATGATTTCCGCTGCAAGTTTTAAAAAAAAAAATAATATGATACGGTTGAAATTTTTAGTCATGTATGGGCATGGTGTAACGAACCGGGTTCAGATAACTCGGGGCGTGACACTATTGAACCAATTTTATCTTGTCAACTAATAATGTACACTTTATGGATGAAATTAGAAGAATTATTGATTAGGTTAATGAGTGACTAAGTAAGGGCATAATGGTATTTTGAGATTTATAGTGGATAACGTATTTAAGGGAGGGTTTAATGAGGTTTAGCCGCCACTGTTTTCTCATTTTCCTTTTTCGGCATTCAGCAGCTAAGCAGAGTTTCTCCCGGCGATTTTTCCCTTCTATTCTCTCCAAGCTAGGTAAGTTCTACTTCGATTTCTTGCTACATTGTAACTATCGATGTTAGAGGGAATTTTAAATGCGAGAGTTGAGAATGCTGTAAGTAGGGGTTAGTTCAGGTTTGGGGCATATCAGAAATGCTTGATGATCTGAGTTCCCAAACCAGTTTTCTTATGAGTTCTGGTAGATTTGAGGATAGTTTAGAATGAAGCTTAACTAATACTCTGTCTACGGCTATAGGTTTGAGCAAATCCCGAAGTAGGTTGCAACCAAGCTTTTCCAAGAAACCAGGTAAGTAGAGTATGTGTGTGTGCCTTCGGGTCTACATCACAAAACAGTAGGTTTATGCTTGTTTGAATGTTTTCTGTATGTCATGTATCATGACATACAGAAAAGTTTAGTGAAAGGTGTTGAGAGTGGATTTGGAATTAAGGTATGCAAAAAGAAGAAAAGGAGGTTTGACTATTCAAACCACTAAATGGAAAAGTCAAAAGGTGTTTTGTGTTTCAACTAATAGAAATGTAACATGTAATTGAAAGAAATGGAAGAAAATTGGTGCAATAACAAGGCATTCACGTTGGAGAAATTGGGGGATAAAGTTTGAGGGTGGTTTTACAATTTTGAAAAGATTAGTGGATGAAATGCAAAAGTGGACAAAATTCTTAGGTTAAAAAGGTGAGTTTCCATTTTTTTTCTTCATCTTAATCGAGCTTCTCTCCTTCTCCTCCATAGCCATCGATCCCCTTCCTCCTTTCTTCATCTATTGAAGACTTTTCAAGGTAATTTCTCTTGGGTTTTGGTTTGTGTACATTTAGATGGAGTTTAGAAGTGTTTTTATGTATTTTGGTTGAGTTTGGTGAATTTTAGAAAACCCTAGGTTAGGGATTCCGAAAAACTGAGTTTAAATGTTAGATTTCTTTCCTATTTTGGTAGTTTAGTTGTTGAATGGAGTGATTTAGGTTGTTAGAGGGGTTAGATGGAAGATTGAAAGAGAGTTACACAAAAACGGTTTAAGAACACTTTAGGGCCGATTCTGTCTTTGGGAATTTCGGGCTGGCCAAGGTATTTGTTTGGTTAAGTTGAGTGATTCAATGGATAGTAGACGTGTAGAGGTTTCCGAGTTGGGGTGGCACGTCGAAATCCGTTGAAAAACGAGAAAGTTATAGCCGTTTAATGTTGGACGTCGGTAATTGTCTAAAAATCGGGTTTAGTATTTGAAGTGTGAGGTGTGCGTTAGGGTTGTTAAGTTTTAGTTAGAAAATCTTTGAGAATTTATTGATAGCTTATCAAACTAAGTTTACGTTGTTTTAGGTTATCGTGCGTGTGAATTGGCCGAGTTAAGTGAACAAGTGGAAAACCGAGCGTCCAGGTAAGTAGTGGTAGCTTTCTTTCGCCTTCGGGCCTACACCATGGAACGGTAGGGTTATTTATTTCGTGTTGTGTTTTGTTGAGTTTGGTTGCATAATGGTTGACGTGCATCATAGTTTTCCGTAACGAAAATACTAGTTGTTTTGCATGGCTGGTTGTGAGTGTGAACGTAATCAGATAAAATGAATTGTAATGAATCTCAAATAGTGTGCCTTGTCGGGATACGGTGATTGCAGTGGCACCCCGAAGGGAACTCTATGAGAGACCGGCTAAAATACGAGATCTGGAATAATGTGCCTTGTCGGGATACGGTGCTTGCAGTGGCACCCCGAAGGGAACTCTATGAAGGATGGTTGGCTAAAATACGTAAAGGTCGTGAGTAAGAATTCCTAGACGGTTATAGGATTCTACGAACGACGAGGGAGATTATGCATGGCCATCCTAGACGGTTATGGGATGTGAGCTATCTGGTCTTGCTCTGGTGATTCTGAGTTTGGCCGTCCTAGACGGTTATGGGATGTGTGCCTACTCAAATCACACGGCTGATGAAACGAAAAATGTAATGAAAAGCAATCAGTAGCAAATAAACACAACTGAGTGGTAGAAACTGCATATATTAGGTTGCTTGCATTGTGGTGTAGTCTCATTCGTTATTCCCTACTTGCTAAGCATTAGGCTTACGTTTTGTGTTCTGTGGTGTAATTGACGAATTCTGTTCAGGTGAGGTCGATGAGACAGCTGAGGTTTAGGCTACAGTCGGAGGAGTACGGAGTCCGCCGGTGCAGGCTATTGTAGGGGCGTCTCGATTACTATCATCCTCGGGTATTTTGTGGGAATGTGGTAGATGATGTGGTAAGAGTTTTGTAAGGCTTTTTGTTTAAAACGACTTCGACTTTTTGGATGTTTAGTATGAATATTTACAAAAATGTTTTGGTAGTGAATTTTTAATGTTTTGAGTTGGGGATATTGTGTTTAATGGTTGTAGTATTTGGGAAGTTGAAAACATATATTTTTGGGTGTTTGGTTTCAGGGTTTGGTTTAAAGAAATTTAGGCGTTATGCCGCCCGTTTCGGTTTTAAACTATTTAACGTCGGGTTATGTTTGCTATTTTTATTTAATCGTTTGAAGTCGATTTTCTATAAAATTTACGGGATTTGAAGATTTATGTGTCGGGAGTGTATGGTAAAACTTTCGGGATTTTTGGAGATGTCGGGCTCATAGAAAAGTGTAGAAAAGTCGGGAAGGTCAAGAAAAGTCAAAACGAGGTGTTTTGGAGCGTTTTTGAGCGGAAAAACCCGAGCCGGCCCGATCGATCGGGCATGGGTCACGACCGATCGCGGCCGGGACCATTTTTGGTGAAAATAGCCCAGAGGGCCCGATCGATCGGGCCCAAATCGCGACCGATTGCGATTGGGCACCGCGCAGCGCTAGCGCTAGCGCGCAGCACGCTGGCGCGCAGCGCGCTGTCTGGGCGCGCGCGGCGCCCAGCAGCAGATTTAAAAAAAAAAAAATTTTATTACGATTTCCACTTTGTTTTAACCCGACTTTTTTCGACATATTTTAAACATATTTTGGTACGTTTTCCAACAAAAATAGAAGGTTCAAAAAATCTGAAAATCGAGTCGAAAAATTTACGAAAAATCATTTAAACATAGTTTTAAACATGGGTTTGGTTAGCAACGTAACGCACCGGGCCCGGGGCGGGTTCGGGGCGTTACATGATCCAACTCCCAATGGAACCGAGGGATCAGATCAGAGAAAGAACGTGAATGCAACTGAGATGTGAAAGTAGAAACTGCATAATTACGATTTATGTTTCAGCATATCATTTCATTATTGCTTTACTTACTTAGCATTAGGCTAATAGATGAGTTTTGTGATGTAGGTGAAGAAGCTTCAGAAGGTGTGTTCTCTGAGCATGTTGAGGACTAGGCTGGTTGGGAGAGCACCTCAATGCCACGGTTTGGTGATTCTGATGAGGCGGTTTAACTAATGTCAGTAGGTGTGAATGTTAGTTGACAATGGTTCAGTTTAAACATGCTGAGAATGTTGGTGGTAGTAGTAGTTTAATGTTTCTTTTATATATATGGTCTGGTGTTTTTCTGATATGAAAACACGATTTGGTTTTAGTCGTAGTCTACTATTCTGGATTTTTAGAAATTGTGGATTAAGTTGTTTTTGAAGGATTTCAGTAAAATGCACTAGTTCTTTTAGTGGCCGGAGCTGTTCTTTGTTTAGAGTGAAAATGATTTGTATGCTGCTCTGTTGCCTATTGGTGAAAATGTTGAAGTTTAGTCTATCGGTGGATGTAGTCCATCGGTAGATGTTGAAGTTTAGTCTATCGGTGGATGATGAGTTATTAAATTTTGAGTTAATGAGTCACGTGGGTTAGTTTAGTAAAGTCACGTGGTTAGCGAAAAAAGGTGTTTATTTCTACTTCTACCGTTGAGTCTAAGTGGTTTCTGCTTTTTCCGTTGGTATTGTTCAGCGGAAGATATGAGTAGAATTTTTGTCGCTTTGTGACCGGTGGATGCGAGCATAGGAGTGAGTATTAGATTTTTGTCGTTTTGTGACAGGTGGATGCGAGTAGTCGACGTGTCGTCGACGGGTGTGAGCGGTAGATGCGTGAAAGTCGACGTGTCGTTCGGCTGACGCGAGCGGTGGATGTTGGAAGAAGAAGATGCTTTATTTCTGCTTCTACCGCCGATACTGTTTAGCGGTGGATGTCTCCTATTCTTGTTTCCACCGCCGAGACTATTCTGTCTCTAATAATACCACTGGAACTATCCAGCGGTAGATGTGTTCTGTTTTTCTTTTGTCTTCTTTCAACCAACAGTCTTTAATATTTTAATTATTTAATGAGTGTCGTTTTGTACAAATATTTTTTCGCTGCAAGTTCTTTCGTTAAGAATCAAATTTTGATTTTTAGTGAAATTTTAGGATTTTCTTAGAATGCCATAGCGTGGTTCAATATTACGAGTAACGAACCGGGTTTATATAATTTGGAGCGTTTGTTAGTGATTTTACACACTTACACGCAAGTCCACGTGTCGCTAACGAAGTAATGAGTAAGTAAAGTATCGATCCCACGAGGATATTGTTAATTACGTTTAAATTCGCTATAAAAATATTAAAATAATAAATGAAAATAAATAGAAATAAAATCAGAATAACAATGCAATAAAAGACAGCTAAATAAATGTGGTTAAATCGATGAATAGAAGCCTTGGTTAGGATCGATTTCTTCGTTACGATAATTTTACTACTGATGCTCAGGTAATGCTCTACAGCATTATCTATGAAGAACAAGAATTAAATAGTTCTAGGATTCTTTCAAATTGCCTAGATAAATTCAATTTAGAATTTCCTTCGACTTTGAAGGAATGCAACTAACAGTGAATTTCATATTTGCCTCATTCTTATCGCCAATCGAATTAATGCTAACGATGTTGTAACAAATTAATTCAATTAATTATTCGTGCATCTAACGATTTATATCTATTTATCGATACAATATAAACATAGATCGTCAACCTATATATCGATATGATCTGACTTAGCAATGAATATCACAAATAATTGTTCAATAAACAATTGCATAATAAAAACAGAGATCGTAGCAAAAACCGTAACGAGTACTATCGTCCTAACCAAGATAATAGTTTAGCCTAAAATCATGACAATAAAATGAAAAATAAAAATCTTCATTAATGAAAAATCAATAAAAGTAAAAGGAGAAAATTGTTGAAGTCGAATCTGTAGCCACTATCTTCCGCCTCCCTTTCATCTTTTTTTGTCATTTTGCTCTTCTGGGTTGCAGAACCTTGGTGTTCTTCTACAACCTTCAGAGTTTTTTCCCCTAGGTCTTTGACCCTAGGTTCAAGTCCCCTTTCAGCCTTCTCCTTGTAGCCAAGCTTTTTTCCCTTTTTAAGCTTTTTTTTCTATTATTTCGTTCTCCAGAAAACCAAATTCTCTCTCCTCCCCCTTGATTTTTACCTCTTCTTGATTTCTTTCTTTTTGTTCTGCGTGTCTTCCTCCTCTTTTCCTTGATTTTTGCCCTTTATTTTGGTAACAATAATCTTCTTGATTCATTTCTCTCTCTCCATAATTTTCATCATTTGAATTCGATATTCCCGCTAATAATTCTGCATTTAAATATAATATTCATTAGTGATACAAATCTGCTTGTTTTTATGAGAATATGCATAAAAATACATTAAATTCAACCAATATTGTGATGCTGCAGCATTATGTAGCAATTATAATAAATCATACCAATTTCTTCTTACATTCACTCAATTCATACAAATTATATCAATTAAAAATAGTATAAAATAACTCTAATTTAAGAGTTATCAGCGTTACAGTATGGTATCAGAGACATTCAGTTAAACCGTTCAAAAGATTACTCATCAGTGCCAATCGTTGTATGAAAGTACTTCAACAACTATAAGTGTTTATGTTAACCTTAGCTATTAGATATTTATGAGAGTAATTAACCCTGATTAGGAATATAGCAAAATGGCTAGACGACCAGGAACACCAAGGGTACTGAGAGAGATGCCAAATTTGAGAAGTGAGGAGGACCCTAGTGTAATTAGACAGCTGACAGACTTGGTGCGCCAACAGACAGATTTGGTGCGTCAGCAATCCGACCAGTTAGCAGTGTTGTTGAACCGGGAGGTACAGGGAAGTGCCAACTCGGGTTCCAGCAATGATCATTCAGGAGACAGATTCCGGAGGCTACAGCCACCCACATACGATGGAAAGTTGTCCAACCCGATTGTCGCAGAGGAATGGCTTAGGAAGATAGAGAGCATGTTCAAGTATGCCAATGTTGGGGAGGGGGACAAGATCACCTTGGCAAAATTCCATCTAGCAGGTGATGCTCAGCTTTGGTGGGAATCGATAGAGACCACTACCGATGTCCTGGCAATGTCTTGGGCGCAATTCAAGGAGATCTTCTATGAAAAGTATTTCAGTAATGCTGTCCAAACTTCGAAGAAAGTAGAGTTCTTACAATTGAAGCAAACAGGATCTGTGGCTGAGTACAGCAGACAATTCGAGTCACTATCAAGGTTCGCTGGACACCTTATTCATAGGAATGAAGATAAGGTGTTTCAATTTATGCAAGGATTGAAGCCCGAAATGTACAGAGGAGTAAAATTTTGTGGTATTAAAGGATTGTCCTTTAATGAGGTTATGTCCACGGCGTTGGAGGTGGAAGAAGCGGAGATGAAGTGTACTGGGCCGAAGGAAGCCCCGCGAAAGTTTATCGAGCCACATCAGCAGAGAGGAATGAAGAGACCAAGTGAAAGCCAGAATAACCAAGGAACATGAAGGAAGGTGCAGGACACCAAGAAGTTCCCCCAGTGCCCGAAGTGTTTGAAAAGTCACCTGGGCGAGTGCAGGTTTGGGACCGGAAAGTGTTTTAACTGTGAGGAAGTTGGACACTCATACAAGGATTGCCCGAATCCCAGAATCACCCAATGCTTCAACTGTAACAAAGTCGGCCACATTAACCGAGACTGTCCAGCTTTGAAAAGTGGCCCTGCTAAGATAAAGCCGAGGATATTCTCCATGATGGAGTCAGGCAACGAGGAACAACTCGCTGTAGTGTCAGGTACCGTTTTGATCAACTCTATACCTGTTTTTACTTTAATTGATTCAGGTACAACACACTCATTTATAGTATCTGCATTTGCTGTCAAGTTAGATGTACAGTTTACCCCTACTGAACATGTGTTTAACATCGCGTTACCCTCTGGTGAACGCATGTACTCTAACCAAGTGATGTTTAATAGTGTTGTGTTAGTAGGAAATAAGAATTTACCTACTGATCTCATTATTATGGACATAATGGGATTTGATGTAATCCTAGGAATGGATTGGTTGTTCAAGTATTATGCCACAATTGATTGTAGGACTGGAGTAGTTAGTTTTCAACCCCCTGGTGGTTTGAAGCATACCTTTCAAGCCTCGAAGAAGAGTAAGGGAATGTCTGTTATGACTTCTATCAACACTAAACCCTCTTCATGCCGAGAGTATTTATGCTTTCTGGCCAACGTTATAGACGCACAGTTTGTAGGAAAAGCATGTCCTCAAAATGTTTTTGTTGTCCAAGACTTTCCAGAAGTATTTTTAGATGACCTTCCTGGCTTGCCGCCAGATAGGGATATTGAATTTGTTGTAGATGTTTACCCAGGCGCAGAGCCTGTATCTAAAAATCCCTATATATTAGCACCTACGGAGCTTAAGGAATTAAAGAAACAGTTGAAGGAACTAATGGAAAAAGGGTTCATATGCCCAAGCTTTTCACCATGGGGTGCACCAGTTCTTTTTGTTAAGAAGAAGGATGGATCAATGCGTATGTATGTTGATTATTGGGAATTGAACAAGTTAACTGTCAAGAACAAGTATCCATTGCCAAGGATTGATGATTTATTCGACCAGTTTACTGGTGCACGTGTTTTCTCTAAGATTGACCTAAGGTCTGGTTATTATCAATTGAAAGTCAAATCAGAAGATATTCCTAAGACAGTCTTTCGCACAAGATATGGACATTACGAGTTTTTGATTATGTCTTTTGGTTTGACTAATACACCAGCAGCGTTCATGGATCTTTTGAATAGGGTGTTTCATGAGTATTTGGATAAGTTTGTCATAGTATTTATTGATGATATACTAATCTACTCACGTACAAAGGATGATCATGCAAAGCATTTGAGTTTGATGTTAGGATTACTAAGGCAGCACCAACTTTATGCCAAGTTTTCCAAGTGTGAGTTTAGGTTGGACAGAGTTCACTTTTTGGGTCATGTGATCTCGGGTGATGGAATATCTGTCGATCCAGCCAAGGTTCAAGTAGTTAAGGAGTGGCCCCAACCGAAGAATGCCACTGATATTCGGAGTTTCCTTGGATTAGCAGGGTATTACAAGAAATTTATTGAAGGATTCTCGAAGATTGCAACACCCCTCACTCGGTTAACAAGGAAGAATGTGATGTATGTGTGGACTGAGGAATGTGAGATGAGTTTTCTGAAGTATATTTTCACACAGAAAGAATTAAATATGAGGCAACGTAAATGGTTGGAGTTTGTCAAGGATTACGATTTTGAGATCAAATACCACCCCGGTAAGGCAAATGTAGTAGCTGATGCCTTGAGTATAATGCCAACATCAGCCTCTGCATTGATTCTTGATATACCGTTAAACGTAGAGGCAGAGTTCCGAAGATTTAACTTGGAAGCTGTGGCCAGTGTGTTAGCTATGCTTTCTGCCATAACCTTGAAGCCTACTATTTTGGATAGAATAAAGGAAGCTCAGGTGATTGATGCTGAGTGTAACAAGTATAAGACATGTATGAATTCTACCGATAAGTCAGATTTCAACTGTTCTATTGATGAGATTCTTAAGTTTCGGAATAGATGGTTTGTTCCAACAGATAATGAACTCCGAAATGAGATCCTTTCAGAAGGCCATTCCTCTAGATTTTCTGTCCATCCTGGAAGTACAAAAATGTACAGAGACCTTAAGCAACATTATTTGTGGCCAAATATAAAAAGAAGTGTGGCCGAGTACGTAGGATTGTGTTTAATTTGTCAACAAGTTAAAGCTGAACATCAGAGGCCTGCAGGAGCATTGCAACCATTACCAGTTCTTGAATGGAAATGGGAACAAATAACGATGAATTTTGTCGTGGGATTGCCTAGAACAGTAAGGGGACATGATGCAATCTGGGTGGTAGTAGATCGCTTAACCAAATCTACCCATTTTCTGCCAATAAAGATGACATACTCGATGGATAAACTCGCTGAGTTGTATGTGCATGAGATTGTTAGACGGCATGGAGTTCTAAGCATTATAGTTTCAGACCGAGATTCTAGATTTACATCTAAGTTTTGGAAAAGTCTGCACAAGGCTATAGGTACGCAACTCAATTTTAGTACAGCTTTTCACCTTCAAACAGATGGACAATAAGAGAGAACTATTCAAACATTAGAAGATATGCTTCATGCGTGCATATTAGATTTTCAGGGTTCTTGGAGTAAGTACTTATCATTGGTGGAATTTTCTTATAATAACAGTTTTCAAGCAACAATAGAAATGGCAACGTATGAGGCACTGTATGGACGAAAATGTAGATCTTCTTTGTATTGGTACGAAGTTGGTGAACCACGTTTGCTTGGTCCTGATATTGTGCAACAGACAGTGGAGAAGATTGCCCTCATCCGACAGAGAATCTTAACAGCTCAAAGCCGACAGAGAAGCCATGCCAATAGAAGACGTAGAGAATTAGAATTTGAAGTTGGTGATGAGGTTTTTCTTAAGGTATCACCATTTAAAGGAGTTGTAAGATTTGGTAAGAGAGGCAAGTTGAACCCCAGATTTATTGGACCCTTTTCAATCTTGAAAAGGATTAGAAAGACAGCTTATCAATTACAAGGAATCCATAATGTGTTCAATGTTTCCATATTGAAGAAGTGTATGCGGGATCCAACTCAGGTTGTGGAACAGCAGAACATTGAAATTCATCCAACCCTTACCAATGAGGAGAAACCAGTGAAAATTTTGGACTATGCAACAAAAGTACTGCGTAACAAGGAGGTTCAACTATTGAAGGTGTTATGGCGTAACCAGAGCATAGAGGAGACAACTTGAGAGCGCCAGCAGGACATGATGGACCAGAATTATTCAGGTATTGAATTTTGGGGATAAAATTCTTTTAAGGAGGGTAGATTGTAACACCCGATTCCATTGAACCGATTTTACCTTGTCAACTAATAATGTACACTTTATGGATGAAATTGAGAGAATTATTGATTAGGTTAATGAGTGACTAAGTAAGGGCATAATGGTATTTTGAGATTTATAGTGGATAACGTATTTAAGGGAGGTTTTAATGAGGTTTGGCCGCCACTGTTTTCTCATTTTCCTTTTTCGGCATTCAGTAGCTAAACAGAGTTTCTCCCGGCGATTTTTCCCTTCCATTCTCTCCAAGCTAGGTAAGTTCTACTTCGATTTCTTGCTACATTGTAACTATCAATGTTAGAGGGGATTTTAAATGCGAGCGTTGAGAATGCTGTAAGTAGGGGTTAGTTCGGGTTTGAGGCATATCAGGAATGCTTGATGATCTGAGTTCCCAAACTAGTTTTCTTATGAGTTCTAGTAGATTTGAGGATAGTTTATAATGAAGCTTAACTAATACTCTGTCTACGGCTATAGGTTTGAGCAAAACCCGAAGTAGGTTGCAACCAAGCTTTTTCAGGAAACCAGGTAAGTAGAGTATGTGTGTGTGCCTTCGGGTCTACATCACAAAACAGTAGGTTTATACTTGTTTGAATATTTTCTGTATGTCATGTATCATGCTTTTGGAAAGTACACGAAAATGAATTTACATGTAATGTCACGGTAAGGTACGAATGGAATGTAACAGATCAACTGTTAAGGAAACTAATCCGCCCCTTAATTTATGAAGAGGATGTATGACTTTGGAAAAATTGATCCCCCAATGGAATTTAGGATCAGATCAACTGTTAAGGGAACTAATCCGTCCCTTAATTTATGAAGAGGATGTATGACTTTGGGAAAATTGATCCGCTCCCAATGGAATTTAGGATCAGATCAGCTGTTAAGGGAACTAATCTGCCCCTTAATTTATGAAGAGGATGTATGACTTTGGGAAAAATGATCCAACTCCCAATGGAACCGAGGGATCAGATTAGAGAAAGAACGTGAATGCAACTGAGATGTGAAAGTAGAAACTGCATAATTACGATTTATGTTTCATCATATCATTTCATTATTGCTTTACTTACTTAGTATTAGGCTAATAGATGAGTTTTGTGATGTAGGTGAAGAAGCTTCAGAAGGTGTGTTCTCTGAGCATGTTGAGGACTAGGCTGGTTGGGGGAGCACTTCAATGCCACGGTTTGGTGATTCTGATGAGGCGGTTTAACTAATGTCAGTAGGTGTGAATGTCAGTTGACAATGGTTCAGTTTAAACATGTTGAGAATGTTGGTGGTAGTAGTAGTTTAATGTTTCTTTTATATATATGGTCTGGTGTTTTTCTGATGTGAAAACATGATTTGGTTTTAGTCGTAGTCTACTATTCTGGATTTTTGGAAATTGTGGATTAAGTTGTTTTTGAAGGATTTCAGTGAAATGCACTAGTTCTTTTAGTGGCCGGAGCTGTTCTTTGTTTAGAGTGAAAATGATTTGTATGCTGCTCTGTTGCCTATTGGTGAAAATGTTGAAGTTTAGTTTATCGGTGGATGTAGTCCATCTGTAGATGTTGAAGTTTAGTCTATCGGTGGATGATGAGTTATTAAATTTTGAGTTAATGAGTCACGTGGGTTAGTTTAGTAAAGTCACGTGGTTAACGAAAGAAGGTGTTTATTTCTACTTCTACCGCTGAGTCTAAGTGGTTTCTGCTTTTTTCGTTGGTATTGTTCAGCGGAAGATATGAGTAGAATTTTTGTCGTTTTGTGACCGGTGGATGCGAGCATAGGAGTGAGTATTAGATTTTTGTCGTTTTGTGACCGCTGGATGTGAGTAGTCGACGTGTCGTCGATGGGTGTGAGCGGTAGATGCGTGAAAGTCGACATGTCATTCGGCTGGCGCGAGCGGTTGATGTTGGAAGCAGAAGATGCCTTTTGTTTCTACTTCTACCGCCGATACTGTTTAGCGGTGGATGTCTCCTATTCTTGTTTCCACCGCCGAGACTATTCTGTCTCTAATAATACCACTGGAACTATCCAGCGGTAGATGTGTTCTGTTTTTCTTTTGTCTTCTTTCAACCAACAGTCTTTAATATTTTAATTATTTAATGAGTGTCATTTTATACAAATACTTTTCTGCTACAAGTTCTTTCGTTAAGCATCAAATTTTGATTTTTAGTGAAATTTTAGGATTTTCTTAGAATGTCATAGCGTGGTTCAATATTATGAGTAACGAACCGGGTTTATATAATTCGGGGCGTTACAGTTGGGCTATTGACCCTCCGGCTTGATAAGAACGGTCGGACGTTATATAATAACAGCCAACCGTTCTTAGAGAACGGACGGCTATCGGACCCTCTGTTCATAAAATTAGGGCAGAGAACGGAGCGTCACCCCCCTAAATGGCCGTCTGTTCCCCGATAGTTTATGTAGAAACAGAGGCCAGAAACTCGTCCCCACCTTCAAAAATTTCAAATTTCTCTTTGCTCTTTTGTGTTTTTTCTCAAAAATTCGATAGTTTTTAGCTCCACCTTGTTGATTTGTCCATTATCAAGTTTTTTCATTGATTTTCAGCTGAAATCCAACAAATCTGAGCTCTTAAATTCACAAAAAAAAATTCCAAAAATCTAATTCAAATGGCTGAGACATTGATTATTAGGCGAAAAGTTGGGTAGTTGGAACGTCGGACACCATCAAAGTCGCAAGGAGATGAGACACAAGGTGACCCGACTAATCGGCCAGACGTACCACAACCGCGGTTTGGGTTCAAGTCGTTTGAATTTTGAAATGAGATGTGCAAAGAGTAGTTTGAGTTGAATCAATTACACCGCTCGGTTATGTATTTGAAGACAGTGAACTATAAAGGTTGGGAGTCCTTGGAGATCCAGGCGATGTTCGATAGAATCGGTCTGCACGTGGTGTACAGTGTGCGGGGCGAAAGCTGTGACAGAATTGTTCGCCTATTTTTTACGAACTTAACCTTTAGCGGGAGGTCAGGAATTATAAAGACTTACATCCTGGGTACAGAGATTGAAGTTACTCCAGAGACGGTCAATAAGTTGATCGAGTTTGTCGGAGAATGGGTAAAGAGATACTATCATGTCTCCCGGGACTATTCTTTTGTCGAATAAGACGAGGGAGTACAGTTCATGAGGTAAATTCATCGTAACTCTAACATTGCGGTTTGTGAAGCCAAGATCCAGAGATTTGAATCTCAGAACTCGGGTCTTTCACAACATGTTGTCCTACACCATCCTACCGCAGTATGAACATAGAGATCTCGTGAGCTGCATGAATCTCTATGTCATGGAAAAACTTTACAGCGGGAGGCAGTTCGACCTTGGGTTCTTGATTTGAAGTCACATTTGTGAGATCGGGCAGACACGCAACAAGAACCTGCCCTACGGCGTGTTGATTCAAAAGATCGTCCAGCAATTCCATATTGAGCTCCCTTCTGGAGAGCAGATGAGGACACAGCGCCGACGTATTTGATAGGCTTCATTTAATTCAGATGAGACTAGTTGAAGTTGACAGGACGTGGATGGAGAAGAGAGATCAAGGAGCATCCACCTCTCAGGATGTTCCTATAGAGGAAGCCCCAGCGCAGCCAGCGGTACGGTCTCTCGTAGAGAGACTCAATCAGCTCGAAGTGAGACATGCAGAGTCCCATAGAGAGGTGATGGAGTCCCATAGATAGATGATAGAATACCTTCGAGGATGATGGACTACCAAAGAGATACGAGGCAAATCATCCAAGATTGGATGGAGGTCGATGATGACGATGTCCAACCCGTCATCTTAGTTTATGTTTTGTAGTTTTTACTTTATTTATTTTATTTTAATGTAATTTATTTTGAAATAATTTAGTTGTAACTACAAAATTCTAGAACTGTTTGGTGATTATAAACTTGTCATTTGAATAAGCAAGAACTGTTTGAAACTAGCTATGAAGGAGTCATAAAATAAATGAAACTCTGTCCGATTTTTCAACTTTTTTTTCACTAAATTTCACATTATAAAAAAATTAATTTTAAAAAAATACCAAACAATATTGGTTTTATTTCAAAATTTGACCGTATGTTCACAAACCATGGAAATATAATAGGAAACTTTTCGTCATTTTCTAGCACTTGTTGTAACGCCCGGAGTTTTCTGAACCCGGTTCGCTACTTATGACATAGAACAGTACTAAGAAATTTCAAGGAAAGTTTTAAAGTTTCACTCAACAATAAAATTAAATCTTTAAATCTTCAAAACCTGCAGCGGAAAATTTTTTGTATAAACAACATTTATGAAAGAGACAAAATATTAAAACGTTTGACTGAGGGAAACGAAATCCAAAGCACATCTACCGCTGAACAGTACCAGTGGTAGAAGTGAATACAACGACATCCACCGCTAAACGATACCAGCAGAAGAAGTGGATACAAGTGACATCCACCGCTGAACAGTGCCAGCGGAAGAAGCAGAAACAAAAGGTATCTTCTGCTTCCGTCGTCCACCGCTCGCGTTAGCCGAACGACTCGTCGACTCTCACGCATCTTCCGCTCACATCTGCCGACGACGCGTCGACTACTTTCCTCTACCGATCACAAAACGATAAATCTTCTACTCAACATCCACCGATAGACAAAATACTCAACATCCACCGGGGAACAGTAATTTTTTACTTCAACTAATAAACGACATCTTCCGACGGACAACAGAACATTTTCTCAAACATTTATATCCTAAACAGGAATAACTCTGACTACTAAAAGAACTTGAAAACTTTACTGTGATCATTTAAAACAACGCAAGTTTACTCAAAAATTCAGAATAGTGACCACAGCCAAAACCAAAATCATATTTCCATAGTCAGAACAGAAAATCCAAAAAAGTGTTAAAACACGTCAATACTACTACCACCATCAAAATCCTCAGCATAATTCAACAGAAACACTTAACCACTGAGACTTTACATACAGACAGTAGCTAAACTGCCTCATCAGAGCACCCAATCGTGGCATATACGTGCTCCTTTAACTTCATCTATTCTTCAATGCACTCAGGGAACTCACCTGTTGCAGTCTCAGCACCTACATCACAAAACTCATCTATTAGCCTAATACTAAGTAAGTAAAGCATTAATAAAATAAAATGCTGAAACATAAATCCTAAACATGCAGTTTCTACTTTTACATCTCAGTTGCATATACGTTCATTTCTAATCTGATCCCCCTGTAAAATTGGGAGTTTGATCAATTTTCCCAAAGTCATACATCCCTTCATAACTTAAGGGGCGGATTAGATCCCTTAATAATTTATCTGATCCCCCTGTAAAATTGGGAGTTGGATCAATTTTCCCAAAATTATACATCCTCTCTCTTGATTAAGGGGCGGATTAGTTCCCTTAACAACTGTTCTGTTTCAATCGGTTCATTCCTCACCATACCACTATGCATTTAAATTCATTTTTGTATACTTTCAAAACATGATACATGGCAAACTGAAAATACACAGACCATACATAATCCTACTGTTTTGTGATGTAGGCCCGAAGGTACACACGTACTCTACTTACCTGGTCTCCTGAAAAGCTTGGTTGAAATCTACCTTGGGAGTTTACTCAAACCTAAAACCATAAACCGAGCATTAATTAAATCTTCATTAAACTTCATTTTATCCATCCAGAAATCTAAGTAAACTAATTTGGAAGCTCGGTTCATTGAGCATTCCCGATTCACCTCAAACCCAAACTAACCCTCACTTACAGCATTCACAAAACCTCATCTATAATCCCTTTCAACCATCGATAGTTACAATGTAGCAAGAAATCGAAGTAGAACTCACCTAGTTTGGAGAAGAATCGAGTAGGAGAATCCCCTAGAGAGCTCTACTGCTAAGCTGAAAGCCGAAAGGGAAGAATAGAAAATAGTGGCGGCTACAGTGCATTAATCACAAAACCTCTTTCCTTAAATAGGTTATCCACTAAAGGCCTCTATTTACCATAATACCCTTACATATTTACTCATTAACCTAATCAGTAATTCTCCTAATTTTATCCATAATATGTACACTGTTAAATAACAAGGTAAATTGGTTCGATAGAATCGAGTGCTACAATCTACCCTCCTTAAAAGAATTTTGTCCTCAAAAATCAATACCTGAATAATTCTAGATGTTGGTCCATCATGTCCTGCTGGCACTCCCAAGTTGTCTCCTCTATGTTCTGATTATGCCATAAGACTTTTACCAGTGGAACGTCTTTGTTGTGCAACACCTTCACAGCATAGTCTAGGATCCTTACTGGTTTCTCCTCATAAGTTAGAGTAGGATGGACTTCAATATTCTGCTGTTCCACAATCTGAGTTGGATCCCGCATACACTTCTTCAGTATAAAAACATTAACACATTGTGGATTCCTCCCATAGAGGTTGGTAACTCTAACTGATATGCTGTTTTCCCAATCCTCTTCAAGACTGGAAAAGGTCCAATAAATCTGTGATTCAACTTGCCTCTTTTCCCAAATCTCACAACTCCTTTGAATAGTGATACCATAAGAAAAACTTCATCACCTACTTCAAATTCCAATTCTCTACGTCTGCAGTCAGCATAACTTTTCTGTCGGCTCTGAGCTGTCAAGATTCTCTGTCGGATGAGAGCAATCTTCTCAACTGTTTGTTGCACAATGTCAGGACCAATCATCCATGATTCTCCAACTTCATCCCAGTACAGAGGAGATCTACATCTTTGTCCATACAATGCCTCATAAGGCGCCATTCCAATTGTTGCCTGAAAGCTGTTATTATAAGAAAACTCCACCAATGATAAGTACTTACTCCAAGAACCTTGAAAATCCAATGTGCATGCACGAAGCATATCTTCTAATGTCTGAATAGTTCTCTCGGATTGTCCATCTGTTTGAGGGTGAAAAGCTGTGCTAAAAATAAGCTGCGTACCCATAGCAGTGTGCAAACTCTTCCAAAACTTAGATGTAAATCTAGAGTCTCGGTCTTAAACTATAGTGCTTAGAACTCCATGCAATCTAACAATCTCTTGCACATACAACTCAGCAATTTGATCCATCGAGTATGTTATCTTTATGGGCAGAAAATGAGCAGATTTGGTTAGACGATCCACAATCACCCAAATTGCATCATGTCCTCTCATTGTTCTAGGCAATCCCACCACCAAGTCCATTGTTATTTGCTTCCATTTCCATTCGGGAGCTGGTAAGGGTTGTAACATTCTTGCAGGTCTCTGATGTTCAGCTTTAACTTGTTGACAAACTAAACACAATTCTACGTACTCTGCCACACTTCTTTTCATATTTGGCCACCAATAGAGTTGTTTAAGGTCTCTATACATTTTTGTACTTCCAGGATGGACGGAGAGTATAGAAGAATGTGCCTCCAAAAGAATCTCATTCTGAAGTTCTATAATGGCAGGAACAAACCATCTATACATAAACTTAAGGACTCCATCATCAAAATAGTTGAAATCCGATTTATCAGTAGACTCCATGCTTAATTTGTACTTGTTGCACTCTACATTATTTGTCTGAGCTTCCTTTATCCTATCCAAAAGTGTAGGCTTCAAAGATATGGCTGAAAGCATGGTTGACACACTGGACACAGCTTCTAAGTTAAATCTTTGAAATTCTTACTCTAAGGCTAACGGCATGTCAAGAATCAAGGCTAAGGCTGTAGTCGTCACTCTACTCAATGCATCAGCCACAACATTCGCCTTGCCGGGATGGTATTTAATCTCAAAATCATAATCTTTGACAAACTCCAACCACCGACGTTGTCTCATGTTTAGCTCTTTCTGTGTGAAAATATACTTCAGACTTTTATGGTCTGAAAATATCTCACAAGGTTGTCCATACAAGTAATGCCTCCAAATCTTAAGTGCAAAAATCATTGCGGCTAATTCTAAGTCGTGTGTGGGGTAATTCTTCTCATGTGTTTTCAACTGTCTAGAGGCATAAGCTATCACTTTCCCATCTTGCATCAAAACACAACCAAGACCAATCTTGGAAGCATCACAATAAATGCTAAACTTTCCATTCTCATCGGGTAGTGTCAATATAGGGGCATTGGTCAATTTCTTTTTCAAGGTCTGGAAACTGGATTCATAATTCTCTGTCCATGCAAACTTGATGTTTTTCCTTGTTAACCGAGTGAGGGGTGTTGCAATCTTTGAGAATCCTTCAATAATCTTTCTGTAATATCCTGCTAATCCAAGGAAACTACGAATATAGGCAGCACTCTTCGGTTGGGGCCACTCTTTGACTGCTTGAACCTTGGCTGGATCGACAGATATTTCATCTCTAGAGATCACGTGACCAAGAAAGTGAATTCTGTCCAACCAAAACTCACATTTGGAAAACTTAGCATAAAGTTGGTGCTGTCTTAGTTCTCCTAACACCAAACTCAAATGCCTTGCATGCTCATCCTTGGTACGTGAGTAGATTAAGATATCATCAATAAATACTATGACAAATTTATCTAAATATTCATGAAACACTCTATTTATAAGGTCTATGAAGGCTGCTGGTGCATTCGTTAATCCAAAGGACATGACCAAAAACTCATAATGTCCATACCTTGTGCAAAAGGCAGTCTTTGGGATATCTTCAAATTTAACTTTTAGTTGATAATAACCTGACCTTAGGTCAATCTTAGAGAAAACTCGCGCACCATTAAGCTGGTCAAATAAATCATCAATCATCGGCAATGGATATTTGTTCTTGATAGTTAACTTATTTAATTATCGATAATCGATGCACATCCGCATCGATCCATCCTTCTTCTTGACAAAAAGGACAGGTGCACCCCATGGTGAAAAGCTAGGGCGTATGAACCCTTTCTCCAATAGATCCTCCAACTGTTTCTTTAATTCTTTAAGTTCTGTTGGTGCTAATCTATATGGATTTTTGGACACAGGCTCGGCGCCGGGGTAAACATCTACAACAAATTCAATTTTCCTATCTGGCGGTAAGCCAGGAAGGTCATCTAAAAATACTTCTGGAAAGTCTTGGACAATCAGGACATTTTGAGGGCTCGGTTTTCCTACTAATTGTGTGTCTAAAACACTAGCTAAGAAGCACAAATACTCTCCACATGGGGAAGGTCTAGTGTTGAAAGAAGTCATAACAGACATTTCCTTACTCTTTTTCAAGGCTTGAAAGGTATGTTTCAAACCATTAGGAGGTTGAAAACTAACCACTCCAATCCTACAATCAATTGTGGCGTAATGCTTGAACAACAAATCCATCCCTAGGATTACATCAAATCCCATTATATCCATACTAATGAGATCAGCAGGTAAATTCTTGTTTCCTACTAACACAATACTATTAAGCATCACTCGGCTAGAGTGCATGCATTCACCAGAGGGTAACGTGACATTAAACACATGTTCAGATGGCGTAGGTTGTACACCTAACTTAACAGCAAATGCGGATGCTATAAATGAATGCGTTGCACCGGAATCTATTAAAGTAAAAGCAGGTATAGAGTTGATCAATATTGTACCTGACACTACGGCAGGCTGTTCTTCACCCGACTCCATCATGGAGAATATCCTTGGTTTAATCTTATCAGGGCCACTCTTAAGAGCTGGGCAGTCTCTGCTAATATGGCCGACTTTGTTACAATTGTAGCATCTGGTGATTCTAGGCTTCGGGCATTCTTTGAACGTGTGTCCAACCTTCTCACAGTTGAAACACTTCCCAAAGTTCAATCTACTCTCGCCCGGGTGGTTCTTCAAACACTTAGGACACTAGGAAAATTTCCTGGTATTCTATATTTTCCCTCCTGTTCCTTGGCTATTCTGGCCTTCACTGGGCCTCTTCATTCCTCTTTGTTGGTGTGGCTGGATAAACTTTTGTGGGACCTCCTTTGGTCCAGCACACTTCCTTTCAGCTTCTTCCACCTCCAGAGCAGTGGACACAACTTCGTTGAATGTCAAACCTTTAATACCACAAAATTTAACTCCTCTGTAAATTTCTGGCATTAGCCCATGCACAAATTTGAACACCTTATCCTCGTCCTTGTGAGCAAAATGTCTAGCAAATCTAGACAAGGACTCAAATTGCCTACTGTACTCGGCCACAGACCCTGTCTGCTTCAAATTCAAAAACTCCAACTTCTTTGCAGTTTGGACAGTGCTGTTAAAATATTTCTCATAGAAAATGTCCTTGAATTGTGACCAAGGCATCGCCAAAACATCAGTGGTGGTCTCTATTGTTTCCCACCAAAGTTGAGCATCACCAGCCAAATGAAATGTTGCCAACGTGACCTTGTCTCCTTCTCCAATATTGGCACATCTAAACATACTCTCAATCTTCCTAAGCCATCCTTCAGCAATGACCGGATCAGATGACTGTCCATCAAACGTGGGTAGTCGTAGCCTCCTGAATCTATCTCCAGAATGTTCATTGCTAGAACTCGAGTTGACACTTCCTTGTACTTCTCGGTTCAACAACACTCCTAACTGATCGGACTGCTGACGCACTAAGTCTATTTGCTGATGCACCAGATCTGTCAGGTGCCTAATTACGCTAGGATCTTCATCACTCCTCAAGTTGGGCATCTCTCTCGGTACTGTTGGTCTTCCTGGTCGTCTAGCCATCTTACTAAATTCCTGCACAGGGTTAACTGCTCTCATAAATATCTAACAGCTAAAGCTAACATAAACACTTACAGTTGTTGGAGTACTCTCATGCGACGATCGGTACTGATGAGTAATCTTTTGAACGGTTTAACTAAATATCTCTGATACCATACTGTAACGCCCGGAGTTTTCTGAACTCGGTTCGCTACTCATGACATAGAACAGTACTACGAAATTTCAAGGAAAGTTTTAAAGTTTCACTTAACAATAAAATTAAATCTTTAAATCTTCAAAACTTGCACCGGAAACTTTTTGTATCAACAACCTTTATAAAAGAGACAAAATATTAAAACGTTTGACTGAGGGAAACGAAATCCAAAGCACATCTACCGCTGAACAGTATCAGTAGTAGAAGTGAATACAACGACATCCACTGCTAAACGATACCAGCGGAAGAAGTGGATACAAGTGACATCCACCGCTGAACAGTGCCAGCGGAAGAAGCAAAAACAAAAGGTATCTTCTGCTTCCATCTTCCACCGCTCGCGTTAGCCGAACGACTTGTCGACTCTCACGCATCTTCCGCTCACATCTGCCGACGACGCGTCGGCTGCTCTTTTCTACCGATCACAAAACGACAAATCTTCTACTCAACATCCACCGGTGGACAACATCCACCGGGGAATAGTTACTTTCTACTTCAACCAATAAACGACATCTTCCGACGGACAACAGAACAATTTCTCAACCATTTATATCCTAAACAAGAATAACTCCGACTACTAAAGGAACTTGAAAACTTTACTGAGATCATTTAAAACAACGAAAGTTTACTCAAAAATCCGGAATAGTGACCACTGCCAAAACCAAAATCATATTTCCATAGTCAGAACAGAAAATCCAAAAAGTGTTAAAACACGTCAATACTACTACCACCATCAAAATCCTCAGCATAATTCAACAGAAACACTTAACCACTGAGACTTTACATACAGACAGTAGCTAAACCGCCTCATCAGAGCACCCAACTGTGGCATAGACGTGCTCCTTCAACTTCATCTATTCTTTAATGCACTCAAGGAACTCACCTGTTGCAGTCTCAGCACCTACATCACAAAACTCATCTATTAGCCTAATGCTAAGTAAGTAAAGCATTAATGAAATAAAATGCTGAAACATAAATCCTTGACATCCAGTTTCTACTTTCACATCTCAATTGCATATATGTTCATTTCTAATCTGATCCCCTTGTAAAATTGGGAGTTCGATCAATTTTTCCAAAGTCATACATCCCTTCATAACTTAAGGGGCGGATTAGTTCCATTAACAATTTATCTGATCTCCCTGTAAAATTGGGAGTTGGATCAATTTTTCTAAAGTTATACATCCTCTCTCTTAATTAAGGGGCGGATTAGTTCCCTTAACAACTGTTCTGTTTCAATCGGTTCATTCATCACCATACCACTGTGCATTTAAATTAATTTTCGTATACTTTCAAAACATGATACATGGCAAACTGAAAACACACAGACCATACATAATCCTACTGTTTTGTGATATAGTCCTGAAGGCACACACGTACTCTACTTACCTGGTCTCCTGAAAAGCTTGGTTGAAATCTAACTCGGGAGTTTGCTCAAACCTAAAACCATAAACTGAGCATCAATTAAATCTTCATTAAACTTCATTCTATCCATTCAGAAATCTAAGAAAACTAATTTGGAAGCTCGGTTCATTGAGCATTCCCGATTCACCTCAAACCCGAACTAACCCTCACTTACAGCATTCACAAAACCACATCTATAATCCCCCTCTACCATCGATAGTTACAATGTAGCAAGAAATCGAAGTAGAACTCACCTAGTTTGGAGAAGAATCAAGTAGGAAAATCGCCTAGAGAGCTCTACTGCTAAGCTGAAAGCCGAAAGGGAAGAATAGAAAATAGTGGCGGCTACAGTGCATTAATCACAAAACCTCTTTCCTTAAATAGGTTATCCACTAAAGGCCTCTATTTACCATATTACCCTTACATATTTACTCTTTAACCTAATCAGTAATTCTCCCAATTTTATCCATAAAATGTACACTGTTAGATGACAAGGTAAATTGGTTCGATAGAACCGGGTGCTACACTTGTACGATTTATTGTCACTTTAGCGAATTAAATCATAAAACATATTTATATTACACATTATACAAAATTAATTTAAAAACAATAATAAATGATATTAGATTTACATGAAACTTTGATCGTTTGTCTACCAAACCATCAAAAGATGATAGGAAAATTTTTGTGATTTTCTAGCACTTGTACGATTTATTGCCATTTTAGTGAATTAAATCATAAAATATACTTACATTACACATTATAAAAAAAATAATTTTAAAAAAAATAATAAATGATATTGGATTTACATGAAAATTTGGCCGTTTGTTCACCAAATCATAGAAAGATAATAGGAAAATTTTCATCATTTTCTAGAATTTTTACAATTTATTGTAATTTTAGTGAATTAAATCATAAAACATACTTACATTACATATTTAAAAAAATTAATTTAAAAAAAATACCAAACAATATTGGATTTACTTGAAAATTTGACCGTTTGTTCACCAAACCATGGAAAGATAATAGGTAAATTTTCGTGATTTTCACCGCACGATATTGGAATGCAGCTTAATGCTTAATGCTTAATGCTTAATGCTTAATGTTTAATGCTTAATTCTTAATGCTTAATGCTTGGAAGACAGGTTTAGAAAAGTTGTCAAAATACGTTTCGTTAGATTATGAAAAGAGTGAAGTACTCAATCACATTGATGGATCTTGCGAGATTGATGGAGCGAAACATATATTAAATGAGATTCATTTCAAAAGAAACAGGCGGTGAACATGCGGTCAGCATAATCTAACTTTATCTCATGTTCACCGCCTCTTTGTATTCGAACGAATCTCATTTAATATACATCAAT
Source organism: Begonia masoniana (assembly GCA_022432975.1). Classification (NCBI taxonomy): domain Eukaryota; kingdom Viridiplantae; phylum Streptophyta; class Magnoliopsida; order Cucurbitales; family Begoniaceae; genus Begonia; species Begonia masoniana. The sequence goes on along the minus strand of CM039508.1, from coordinate 36,760,773 downwards.
CTCGAAAGATCCATGAATGTGATTGAGTATTCCACTCTTTTCATAATCTAACGAAATGTATTTTGACAACTTTTCCAAACCTGTCATGCAAGTATTAAGCTTAGCTTTGTAATGTCTTTCTGGTCCGAAGAAGCCGATATAACAAAATACAGCCCGAATATAGTCATATGGTTCTTCGTCCATAGCTGTGTGTAGAAGATTCCTGCATATAATAAAAATTATATTCAGAAAAATAATGAAAGCGTGTTTATGAAAAATGGGTTGAAATGTACCTGCGTCCTATTAAATGTGTGGAAACCTATAAATGTGTCTTGGGGAGCAGAAGCGGAAGCAGCGCCTGAAGTGGATCCCCTGTCAGGACAAGTGCGACTATTATGCCCATGACGCCAACATATACGACACGCCATCGTAGATTTCTTCCTAGAAATTGTCGACATCGACAGCTCATCGACATCGCGCATTCTATTCTTCTTCGGCCTACCAAGTTGGCGCATTCTCTCGAGCGGAATGATTGGGTTCATTCTGTGTGCGGGCGGCCACATGTCAATGCCACTAATGGGACAAATAAAGTTTGAGCACATCTCTACATATGTCACCCGGTGATAGTGTCAATGAACAAAATTTTTAAGTTACAGTCTCATGAAATGCATACATAGAATGGAATTGACACATGAGATTCCAGTAAGCTCTCACTTGCAACAGTTGCACGCCAATGTATTCAGGTCAACAAATATTGTTAGTTGTCATTGCTTACCTCAAATCAAGCATCTCCCGCAAACACAACATTCCAATTTCGAGCTGCAAATTCTAGCTTTCCAAGCTTTTTCTTTATCTTAAGACACAGGAGGTCTGTTGACGAGAGCTTATTCTCTTATTTTTTTACAATGCAAGTGATCAAGGACTTTTAAATCATCTCAAATATTGTTAGGATCAGTTTGTCCCTGGCCGGCAATAAAACTGCAGTGAACGACTCACATAAATTGTTGAAGCCCATATTGCACTTGGGAGTCGAGGAAAATGCATGACTAGCTCAATAGCTAGGCGGTATTCGTTGAAGCCATACGTGGGCATCCGGGTGAATCTGATGCAGTTTTCTCATTTCTATCTCAAAATGAAAATTTGTGGTTACCCTGGCCGCATTTCACATTGCATCTCTAAAGGCTCTACCCCGAAATTGGCTTTTGAAGTTTGCGTACATATGCCGGAGGTAGTAGCGGTGTTCGGCTAAACCTAATTCTTCTTCCACAACACGCGACAACCCTAATATGTGAATGAAAAATAAATTCAACATAAAACAATATAACGATCATAATGTGGATAGTACTAATTAGAATAATTCACAGAAAATACTGTACTGGACAATCTCCTAAATACAACCACATTTTTGTTATGCCCCAAACCCCCATCACTCAATCAATGTAATAGATCGTGAGAAGGCTTGGAGGACACCTTGGTAGACTCGAAGTGGGAGATCAAAGCTATCGACATGGACCAACCAAAGCACCTAATCACTTGGAAGTTCAAGCAAGGAGACCATGATGCTCATATAGGAATTTTTTTTCCCGAGTCGTGAATCGTGTAACCTTTTTCATTTAAAACTTATTTGGGCAAACAAATTGTTTTCTTGTTAAATTTTATTATATGCATGCATGTTAAGCATTTATGACTACATGTATGGTAGGTTAGAGGTGGCTTGGTTAAAGGTATAGCCCACTTAAAGAGATGGCTTGCAAGGAAGCCCAAATGGTGGCTCAACCCATTCTAAACCCTAGCCAACCACCATTAGGACTATAAATCCCATTAGGACTATAAATCATGACTATTGGTGTTTGTAGACTTTTTGGCTGATTTCTAAGGAGCATCCATAGATTTTCTCTTCATTATTGAAGAAGCTTAGAGCAAGAGTCTTCAAGGTAAGCTTGGTTGAGCATCAACTGAGGGGTTACGCCCCCAAACCTCCCTTCTAGCTTGGTAGCTCGTAAGGGTTGTATTAGTCATCTTCTTCTCCATTCTCTTGAGAGTGGAAAACAGCAAGAAATGGCCACAAACTGTGTCCATTGAATCAGTTTCTCTTCTTTGGAAGGAAACTTTTCCAAAATCCCAAAATATTGCTTATTGGCCGATTATTGGAGTCTTTGCACATCTTCTTGTACTTAATGAATCTGGACCACGTCTTCCACCATCACACATTTCACTCACTCCACTAATCTCACATAAATTTTCGTTTTATTTGGAGCACATTTGGTTGTTCATCTTCATCTTTTATTTTGAGATTTTCTCGGTTAGCCGATTCCAAGGAGCTATGATCCATTTGACGTTCTTGAGCTTATCTTGCAAGCGCGGATCTAACACTTTCCAAGTAAATTTCCAAGAAAGACTTGAGGGGTCACAAATGGTGCAACTTAAAATCCAGTCTCCTAGACAAAACTTCCTTATGCATTATAATTACACCACTAAATAAGTTGTACTACAAACAATATCAAATGTGATCCGACATAGTTGTACATTTTGTCGATCCGAAACAGCTGTACCTTTTGTCGATCTAACACAATTGTCCATCCGTGTCCATCTGGAGTGTCTAGGTCTTCCTTCAATATTTGCAAAAATCACTTCCATGAGTCTGTGCACTTTGACTCCACGTTGGCAATGGCAACAGGATATATGACATCGTCGCCATCAATACTAACGGTTGTGAGTAATTTCCTGGGACAAGAGCCTTTCAGATGACAACCATCCAAATAGATAATAGATCTGCCACGCTGCAGCGAATCTGCCTTGCAAGCAGTCATACACACGTACATTCTTTCAAATATGCATGACTCATTCGGGCCATCACCCACCAGATAACCATGTATTTTCACCATGCTACCCAGATTTGATCTAAAATTTCTACTGTGTACAAATGCAGTAGATTCAATTGTTCGTCGCCCCTCCCGTCATTAAGTTCTCAAGCATCGCTTTTTGCTCTTCTAGCAAGACTAAGTGTAATGCTCACATTCAAATTCATCATCACTGTCTCGATAATAGAAGAAATTTCCCATGTAGGCTGACTTTTGAACCTATTCAAATAATAGTTTGCCACCCATTTTGCAGTAGCGTGACGATTCTCAATTTTCCTTGCAAAGCTGTAAGAATCGGTGTAACTCTTTATTTGGAATGTAAGCTCATTTTTCATGATCGAAGCATGCAGTTGCCACTCACATCCGTCTTCAAACGCTGTCGTGAGTCGCCGAGTTTCACTTTTAATGAATTTGATGTCATATCAATTATTCAAAGCATATTTGACTATTTCTTCTCTAATGACCTATAGAGAACTATATTTTTTATTAAAAAAAAATTCATAGAAATTTCTTTCCTTACCGGTATGCTTTCTGCCTCGTTATCTTCCGACTTGACCAGTGTTCGAAGCTCATTGTCTAGGATTTGCGAAGTTGAATGTACCTCTATTTCTCCATCACTTTCTAAGTGATTAAATGCTCGAAGATCCCAGTATCTAGACGTGTCATTCGAATATTAGTCCATGTTGACAACTTGATTAGTTGCCTCGTCTGCATCAACCCATTTACTTGAATCAGAATCCATCAACGTTACTAATAAAGAGAAAAACAAAACATCATTATAAATACAATATTGTTAAAGGTTTCAGAGTTTTCAAAATCTGTGAGTTCAGCATTAAGCGTCATCTCCTTATATAGTATAGTAGAACGGACAATCGTTCCACAAGAACGGCTGTCGTTCCCTTTCAGCCCGTGACTCAATAATTGTCATGGGTCGGATACTGTTTGGTAGAACGGACGGTCGTTGTATTGAAAGGTCGTCCATTCTCCCAAACAGTGAGCAGCTCGTGACTCAACAATTGTCACGAGCCAGAGATTGTTTCGTCGAACGGACCGCCAGTTTAAGAAATGGTCGTCCGTTCTCCCAAACAGTGACTAGCTCATGACTCAATAATTTTCACGGGCCGGAGACTGTTTGGTAGAACGGACAGCCTTTCAATACAACGGTCGTCCATTCTACGAAATAGTCTCTAGCCCGTGACAATTATTGAGACATGAGTCGGTCACTGTTTGGGAGAACGGATGGCCATTCCTTAAACTGGTCGTTCGTTATCCCAAACAGTGACCAGCCCGTGACAATTATTAAGACACGAGTCGGAGACTATTCTCTAGAACAATCGGCCTTTCTGTGGAACGTCCGGCCGTTCTCCACCCTTAGTTTACCAACGGAGGGTCAATATCCTATAACGATCGGTTGTTCTCGCAGAACGGGCGACTGTTCTCAAAAAACGATCGGTTGTGTAGTGAGAATGGTAGGCTGGTCTCTAGAAACAGCCGACCTTTCCTGAGCACCGTGCACCGTACATGCAACGGAGGGTGTCCACATCCAACCTGTGCGTCCGATCTGACGTGTCAAGTGCCACGTGACACTGGAAATAACGAACGGTCATTTGTCGAAGAATGGTCGTCCGTTCTGTGGCGTTTTTGGAAAACGGGCGGCGATCGGCCGACCAGCAAGATTTGTTTTGTTACATTTTTAATAGTTTAAGGTTTGAATTGTTATGATTGAAAGTTTAAGATTTTTGTTAAAATTAACCAAAACTTTGAGGTTTTTTTTTTATAAGAACACTATTATTTAATATGTTGTATCACGAGAATAAATTGAATGAAGAGCAAGGAATGCTATTTTTATACAATAAAAATTCGTTTTTTATTTCTAAATTTGTCAGTCCATCACCTAAATGATTATTACATAATTCATAATAGTTATAAATTAATTATTTATTAAAGAACTAATATCAGACAAAGGATAAAGATGAAATTCAGTGTAATATCCTAGTTTTCATTGATCAATTAACAATCAAAAAGTATATATAATTATCATTAATATGATAAGTACATATAAATGGGTCAATTTTAACTAAACTTTTGAAGAGTTTGACTAACTCCTTGAATTTGCCTAAATTAGTCCGAAAATGATAATTAGTATTAATTTAGAGAAAAATCAAATTAATAGATAATGAAGAGTGTACTTTAAATTGGGAATATTGAGTTAAAAGGGAAATTGAGGGGGTAAGTGTGATAAACAGTAAAATGTTGACTAAAATGAGAGTTTGGCTTTGCATTTGGTATTTCCATGGTGAGAGGGAGAGAAAAATAGACAAAATCTATTTAAATCACCATTAGATGAAGTTCACGTAGTTATAACAAAATAATAAGATGGTGTCATATATAATCAAAGAAAATTATTGTGCATGGAATGAAACACCCCGCCCTCAATATAATATACATGTCATAAATTAAGGAAAGAAATAGGAGAATCAACACCAAAGGAAAGAATAAAATAATCCCTACAAAAACAACAAATAAACCAAACAAAACAAACCCTAATCGAGTTTAAATCGACTAAAATCGAATTCAAACCAACTCAAATTGAGTCTAAACCAAAAAATATATATCTAAAACTGAAACACGATTAAACCAAGCAAAGCTAAAAAATCAATTTGTTCATGTTCGATAAGTGAAAGTAGGGTCTGTAACGCCCCAAACCAGCCCCGGCTCGGTTCGCTACTTTGCTAACTCAACCCATGTTTAAAACGACGTTTAAAATAATTTTTGATAAATTATCGACTCGGTTTTTGGGTTTTTCGAACCCTCGAAATTTGTTTGGAAACGTGCCCAAATTTCACTTTTTTGCCACATTTTCGACTTTTCTTCATTTTTTTTCTCCTAGCAAAACACTTTCAAAATTCCAAAAAATTTTACCACACCATCCCGACACCCTTGACTCTGTGTCTCGTAAAAATCTTAGAAAACCGACTTAAAATGATTAACAAAAAAAAATAAAGAACGTAAACCCGACGTTATTTATTTTAAAATCAAAACGAGTGGCATAACGCCTAAAATTTTCAAAAATCCAAACCTGAAATCAAAACCAGAAATCAAACTAGTTTAACATTCCAAATATTTGCAACCACTATCCAACAACACAACCGACTCGTAAACGTCCAAAATAGCTAAGAAAATATTTCCAACACAACATACCAAATCTCTCCACTTTTCTAACTTTTCTCCAAGCAAATCCTTTCCAAAATACTTATAAAAACATTCTACATCAAACTCCCACAAAATACCCGTGGAAGACAATGGCCAAGACGCTCCAACAATAGCCTGCACGGGCGTACCCCGTACTCCTCCAACTGCTGCCTAGTCTTGGGCTGTCTCCTCTACCTCACCTGGGTAAATATCGTCACCTACACTATAGAACACAAAACGTAAGCCTAATGCTTAGTAAATAGGGAATAACGAATGCTATGAAAACACTATGCAGCCAATCCTATCACATGCTGTTTCTAACACTCAGTTGTGCTTATTTGTCGTTCATTGCTTTAATCATTTCATAAGTTGTGTGGATCGGGTAAGCTCACATCTCATAATTGTACAGGACGGCCATTCCCAGAACTACCATTACGTATTTTAGCCGGTCAATCCTTCATAGAGGTCCCGTCGAGGTGCTACGCTCTAGCACTTATTCCCGACAAGGCCACTCCAATCAAGACTCAGTGTTTTAGCTGGTCATCTCTCATAGAGACCCCTTCGGGTTGCTACACTCCAGCACTTGTTCCCGACAAGACATTATAATCAAGAAAATTTTTGCCGTTCACTTTATCTGATTACATTTCACGATCGCAAACTTACCATGCAATAAAACAAACCATGATGCATGTCAACGAATATGCAACACACACCACACAACGCGAAATAAATAACCGTTAACCCTACCGTTCTATGGTGTAGGCCCGAAGGCGAAATGATTTAATTCACTACTTACCTGACTGCTCGGCTTTCAGTTGCTCACTTCGTCTAATACTTTACTCGCTTGATCACCTAAAATAACGAAACTTAACTTAGTAAGCCAGTAATAAATCACTAAAAAATTCTTAAACCTAAACTAACCAAAACTACACCACAATTTAGACAAACCACACCCTAAGCCTTAGAACCCGATTTTTACTACAAATTTTACCGTCCAAGTTCAAACGGCCATAACTTTCTCGTTTTTCAACGGATTTCGACGTGCCACCCCAATCCGTAAACCTCTACATGTCTACTATCCATTGAAACACTAAAACCAAATAAATCACTTGGCCAACCCGAAAATGCAGAACCAGAATTGGTGTTCCTGGCTCTAAAACCCGGTTTTTGTGAAATTCACTTTCAATCCATAATCTAACCATCCAAACAACCTAAACTATCATATCTAAGGATTAAATGATCAAAAGAGGAAGAAAACTAGCCAAGGGAATGGAATTTTTGGAATTTCCATTTAGGGTTTTCCAAACCCTCACCAATGTAATATCCGGTCCTATCAAACCATTTCTCTATTCCTTTTAAACTAATGGCACAATTAATATGGCAATAGTAAACGTAGGGTTAGTGGATGACTAGGCAAGGGCATAAGGGTAATTAGAAATTCAAAGGTGGATAACGTATTTAAGGAAACTATTAATGAAGTAGCCGCCACTGTTTACTTCATTCCCTCTCCATTTTCAGATCCTCAGCTTAGCAGAGCGCGATAGGAGACCCCCATTCGACTTCCTCCAGCGATTTCCTCCGAAATTGGTGAGTTTGCTTCTATTTCTTGTTACATTGTATCTATTATTGGTAGGAGGGATGATAAATGAGGTTTTGAGAAGGCGGTAAGCGAGTGGTGGTTTCGGTTTAAGTTGAAATCGGGAATGCACAATGACTAGAGTTCCCAAAACAGTTTCCCTTAGATTTCTAGTGGTTTAGAATGAAGATTAGAGGGAATTTAATGTATGCTCTGTCTATGGTTTTAGGTTTAAGTAATACCCGAAGTAGCTTGCAACCAAGTTTTCCAAGAGACTAGGTAAGTAAAGTTTGCTTGTGCCTTCGGGCCTACATCACAAAACATTAGGGTTTGTATGCTGGAATGTGTTGGTATGTCATGCATCATTTTTTTTTTAAAGTATACAAAAATAAATTTGAGTGCATGTTGGCATAATGAGGATTGAACATATTGAAACAGCTATGAGAATCAGTTTCACTGTTAAGGGAAGTAATCCGCCCCTTAATGAGACAGTGGATATTTATACTTTGGGAGAGTTGATCCAGCTCCCAATTCCACAGGGGGATCTGAACATGTGAATCAGATTTGCTGTTAAGGGAATTTATCCGCCCCTTAATGAGCCAGTGGATGTATATACTTTGGGAGAGTTGATCCAGCTCCCAATATCTGAACAGAAACGAAGCATGAACAACTGAGTTGAGAAAGTAGAAATTGCATGATTAGGAATTTATATATATTTCAGTGTTTCATTTCATTACAGCTTTACTTACTTAGCATTAGGCTAATAGATGAGTTTTGTGATGTAGGTGTTGAGGATACTACAGGTGAATTTTCTGATTGCACAGATGATTAGATGTGGTTGGAGGAGCACATTCATGCCTCGACCTGGTCAACTGATGAGGCGGGTTAACTGTTGTCTGCTATGGTGCGAGTTTAGTGGATAATGCTTTAATTTGAGTATGATGAGTTTTCATGACAGTAGAGATTTTAATATTCTGACTATGTGTTGAGTTTTACTGATACTAGAGATCTGAGAGTTTTTATTATTGGTTTTACTAGTTTTGAACATTACAATGTGAGTTGTTTCTGAATGGTCTCGATGGAGTAAGTAAATCCCTTTCTGAGTTGGTGTTGTGTATGTATAGCAAGAAGCAGTTGGAATGTAGGTTTAAGTCCATCGGATGATATCTCAGTAAACTCATCGGTAGATGAGAGCTGACGTCATCGGAAGATGTAGGTTTAAGTCCATCGGATGATATCTCAGTAAACCCATCGGTAGATGAGAGCTGACGTCATCGGAAGATGTAGGTTTAAGTCCATCGGATGATATCTCAGTAAACTCATCGGTAGATGAGAGCTGACGTCATCGGAAGATGTAGGTTTAAGTCCATCGGATGATATCTCAGTAAACTCATCGGTAGATGAGAGCTGACATCATCGGAAGATGTAGGTTTAAGTCAATCGGATGGTGTCTCAGTAAAACCATCGGCAGATGCGTGCTGACGTCACCGGAAGATGTAGAGTGTATTTTGTCATTTAGTCACCGGTAGATACAGTTTACCGAGTGATGTCTTTTGCTTTCCATTCAGCTGACGTCATCGGCAGGAGTCTTCTATTTTGGTTGTTTCTTTCTGTTTCTTCCGATTGACTTTATTCATCAGCGGATGCGTTTGACTTCTGCAACTTTTAAAGTATTTTCACGATTTAAACTTCTATTTCTTGACCGATTATTCTTTAACATTTCAAATGATTTCCGCTGCAAGTTTATTTTCTTTTAAAAAAAATATATAGTAGAAATTTTAATCATGTACGGGCATTGTGTGACGAACCGGGTTCAGATAACTCGGGGCGTTACAGTGTGGTATCAGAGACATTCAGTTAAACCGTTCAAAAGATCACTCATCAGTGTCAATCATTGCATGGAAGTACTCCAACAACTGTAAGTGTTTATGTTAAGTCCGGTTATTAGATATTATAAAAATAGTTGACCCTGTACAGGAATATAGCAAGGATGTCCAGACGACCGGGAAGGCCAAGAGTGCAGAGGGAGACACCAACTCCGGGAAGCACAGAAGATTCTAGTGTAATTGGACAATTGACAGATCTGGTGCGACAGCAGGCAGAATTAATGCGCCAGCAATCCGATCAGCTAGGAGTACTGCTGAACCGAGAGGTACAAGGAAGTGCCAACTCGGGTTCTAGCAATGAGCATTCCGGGGATAGATTCAGGAGACTAAGACCACCCACGTTTGATGGTCAGTCATCTGATCCTGCTGTGGCTGAAGGGTGGCTTAGAAAGATTGAAAGCATGTTTAGGTGTGCCAACATTGGAGAAGGAGAAAAAGTCACGTTGGCAACCTTTCATTTAGCTGGTGAAGCTCAACTCTGGTGGGAAGCAATCGAGACCACCACAGATGTTTTGACGATGCCTTGGTCACAATTTAAGGACATTTTCTATGGGAAGTATTTTAACAGTACTGTCCAGACCGCGAAGAAGTTGGAGTTCCTGAACTTGAAGCAGACAGGGTCTGTGGCCGAGTATAGTAGGCAATTCGAGTCCCTGTCTAGGTTTGCTGGGCATTTTGCTCACAAGGACGAGGATAAGGTGTTCAAATTTATGCATGGACTGAAGCCAGAAATTTACCGAGGGGTTAAATTCTGTGGAATCAAGGGCTTGACCTTCAGTGAGGTTGTGTCCACTGCCCTGGAAGTGGAAGAAGCTGAAGGAAAGTGTGCTAGACCAAAGGAGGACCCACAAAGGTTTAACCAACCACACCAACAGAGAGGAACGAAGAGGCCGAGTGAAGGCCAAAATAGCCAAGGATTAGGGGGAAAGGTACAGAATGTCAGGAAATTTCCCCAGTGTCCCAAATGTTTGAAGAACCATTCGGGGGAATGCAGACTGGGCCTTGGAAAGTGTTTCAACTGTGAGGAGGTTGGACACACGTTCAAGGAGTGCTCGAAGCCTAGAATCACCAGATGTTACAATTGTAACAAGGCCGGCCACATTAGCAGAGATTGTCCGGCTCCTAAGAGTGGCCCTACTATGATCAAACCAAGAATATTCTCCATGACGGAGTCGGGTGAGGAACAGCCTGCTGTGGTGTCAGGTACTATATTGATCAACTCTGTGCCTGCTTTTACTTTAATAGATTCTGGTGCCGCACATTCATTTATAGCATCTGCTTTTGCTGTTAAGTTAGACGTACAGTTTACCCCTTCCATGCATGTGTTTAATGTTGCATTGCCTACTGGTGAACGCATGTACTCTAACCATGTAATGCTTGACAGCGAAGTGTTAGTAGGGAATGTAAGTCTACCTGCTGACCTTATAATTATGGATATATTAAGATTTGATGTAATCCTAGGAATGGACTGGTTGTTTAAGCATCATGCCACAATAGATTATAGGACTGGAATAGTTAACTTCCAACCCCCTGGTAGTTTGAAACACACCTTTCAAGCCTCAAAGAAAGGTAAGGAAATATCTGTGATGACATCTATTAACACAAGACCCTCCCCTTGCAGAGAGTATTTGTGCTTTTTGGCCAGTGCTTTAGGCACACAAACAGTAGGAAAATCAAGCCCCAAAAATGTTTTAGTTGTCTAAGATTTTCCAGAAGTATTCCTAGATGACCTTCCTGGTTTGCCACCAGATAGGGAAATTGAATTTGTTGTAGATATTTACCCCGGAGCCGAGCCTGTGTCTAAGAATCCATATAGATTAGCTCCAACTGAACTTAAGAAATTAAAGAAACAGTTAGAGGATTTGTTGGAGAAGGGGTTCATACGCCCTAGCTTTTCACCATGGGGTGCACCTGTCCTTTTGTCAAAAAGAAGGATGGATCAATGCGTATGTGCATAGACTACAGAGAATTGAATAAGTTAACTGTAAAAAACAAATACCCTTTGCCGAGAATTGATGACTTATTTGACCAGCTTAGGGGTGCAAGAGTTTTCTCTAAGATTGACCTTAGGTCCGGTTATTACCAGTTGAAGGTTAAATTTGAAGATATCCCAAAGACTGCCTTTCGCACAAGGTATGGACATTATGAGTTTTTGGTTATGTCTTTTGGCTTGACAAATGCACCAGCAGCCTTCATGGATCTCATGAATAGGGTGTTTCACGAGTATTTGGACTAGTTTGTCATCGTATTCATAGACGACATTCTGATCTATTCTAGAACTAAGGATGAGCATGCAAGGCATTTGAGTTTGGTGTTGGGAGTACTTAGACAGCACCAACTTTATGCTAAGTTTTCCAAGTGTGAGTTTTGGTTAGACAGAGTTCACTTTCTTGGTCATGTGATCTCTGGTGATGGGATATCTGTCGATCCAGCCAAGGTTCAAGCAGTTAAGGAGTGGCCCCAACTGAAGAATGCTACAGATATTCGAAGTTTCCTCGGGTTAGCAGGATATTACAGAAAATTTATTGAAGGATTCTCAAAGATTGCAACACCCCTCACTCGGTTAACTAGGAAAAATATCAAGTATGCTTGGACAGAGGAGTGTGAGTCCAGTTTCCAGACCTTGAAAAAGAAACTGACCAATGCCCCTATATTGACCCTACCCGATGAGAGTGGAAGGTTTAGCATTTACTGTGATGCTTCCAAGATTGGTCTTGGATGTGTGTTAATGCAAGATGGAAAGGTTATAGCTTATGCTTCTAGGCAGTTAAAAGTGCATGAAAAGAATTACCCTACACATGACTTAGAATTAGCTGCTGTGGTCTTTGCATTAAAGATTTGGAGGCACAACCTGTATGGGCAATCTTGTGAGATATTTTCTGATCATAAGAGCCTGAAGTATATCTTCACACAGAAGGAACTAAACATGAGGCAACGTCTATGGTTGGAATTTGTAAAAGACTATGATTTTGAGATTAAATACCACCCCGGCAAAGCAAATGTCGTGGCTGATGCTTTGAGTAGAGTGACCCCTTTAGTTTCTGCATTGACTCTGGACATACCGATAGCTTTAGAGACAGAATTCCAAAGATTTAACCTGGAAGCTGTGTCTAGTGTGTCAGCCATGCTGTCGGCCATATCTTTGAGGCCAACTATTTTGGAGAAAATAAAGGAAGTTCAAATGAATGACACTGAGTGTAATAAGTATAAGTTGTACATAGATTCTACTGATAAGTCGGATTTCAACTGCTCAACTGATGGAATTCTCAAGTTTCGAAATAGATGGTTTGTTCCGGCTGATACTGAGCTTATGAAGGAAATCCTATCTGAGGCTCATTCCTCCAGACTTTCTGTTCATCCTGGTAGTACGAAGATGTACAGAGGACTCAGGCAACATTATTGGTGGCCAGGAATGAAGAGAAGTGTGGCGGAGTATGTGGGGTCATGTCTGGTCTGCCAGCAAGTTAAAGCTGAACATCAGAGACCTGCTGGGACATTACAACCTTTACCAGTTCCCGAATGGAAATGGGAACAAATAACTATGGATTTTGTTACAGGATTACCTAGAACAGTAAAAGGACATGATGCAATTTGGGTGATAGTTGATCGTTTAACCAAATCAACTCATTTCCTACCAATAAAGATGACTCACTCGATGGATCAGCTTGCTGAATTGTATGTGCACGAAGTTGTTAGACTGCATGGTGTTCCAAGCACCATAGTCTCAGACCGAGACTCCAGATTTACATCTAAGTTTTGGAAAAGTTTGCACAAGGCTATGGGGACACAGCTTAGTTTTAGCACAGCCTTTCATCCTCAAACCGATGGACAATTCGAGAGAACTATCCAAACGTTGGAGGATATGCTCAGGGCTTGTGTGCTGAAATTTCAAGGTTCTTGGAGTAAGTATTTACCATTGGTTGAGTTCTCTTATAATAACAGTTTCAGGCAACAATAGGCATGGCACCATACGAGGCATTGTATGGACGGAAGTGCAGATCCCCATTGTATTGGGATGAAGTAGGAGAAGCACAGTTGATTGGTCCTGACATTGTGCAGCAGACAGTGGAAAAGATTGCTCTTATCCGACAAAGAATCTTAACAGCTCAAAGCCGGCAGAAAAGCTATGCAGACAAAAGACGAAGAGAATTAGAATTTGATGTTGGTAATGAAGTTTTCCTTAAGGTGTCACCTTTTAAAGGAGTTGTGAGGTTTGGGAAAAGAGGCAAGTTAAACCCCAGATATATTGGACCATTCCAAATCGTGAAGAGAATTGGGAAGGCAGCATATCAACTCAGTTACCAGCCTCTTTGGAGGGAATTCATAATGTGTTTCACGTTTCCATGCTAAAGAAATGTGTTAGAGATCCTTCGCAGAATTATGAACAGCAGAACATTGAAGTCTTCTACTCGTACTATGAGGAGAAGCCAGTAAGGAGCTTAGGATGATTGCAGTAAAGGTATTGCGCAACAAGGAGGTGCCACTGAAAAGTGCTATGGCACAATCAGAAATAGAGGAGGACAAACTTGGGAGCGCTAGCAAGACATGAGGACCAACGTCCAGGAATTATTCAGGTATGAAGTTGAGGACAAAACTTTTAAAGGAGGGTTAGTTGTAAAATCGGTCCTCTTCAAACCATTTCTATAGTCCTTTTACACTAATGCACAAGGATATGGCAATAGTAAAAGTTAGGGTTAGTGGATGACTAGGCAAGGGCATAAGGGTAATTAGAAATTCAAAGGTGGATAACGTATTTAAGGAAACTATTAATGAAGTGCCGCACTGTTTACTTCATTCCCTCTCCATTTTTCAGCTCCTCAGCTTAGCAGAGCGAATAGAAGACCCCCCCTTCGACTTCCTCCAGCGATTTCCTCCGAACTGCGTGAGTTTGCTTATTTCTTTGTTTACATTGTATCTATTATTGGTAGGGGATGATAATGAGGTTTTGAGAAGGCGGGTAAGCGAGTGGTGGTTTCGGTTTAAGTTGAAATCGGGAATGCACAATGACTAGAGTTCCCAAAACAGTTTCCCTTAGATTTCTAGTGGTTTAGAATGAAGATTAGAGGGAATTTAATGTAATGCTCTGTCTATAGGTTTTAGGTTTGAGTAATACCCAAAGTAGCTTGTAACCAAGTTTTCCAGGCGACTAGGTAAGTAAAGTTTGCTTGTGCCTTTGGGCCTACATCACAAAACATTAGGGTTTGTATGCTGGAATGTGTTGGTATGTCTGCATCATTTTTTTTTTTAAAGTATACGAAAATGAATTTGAGTGCATGTTGGCATAAGTGAGAATTGAACATATTGAAACAGCTATGAGAATCAGTTTCACTGTTAAGGGAAGTAATCCGCCCCTTAATGAGACAGTGATATTTATACTTTGGGAGAGTTGATCCAGCTCCCAATTCCACAGGGGGATCTGAACATGTGAATCAGATTTGCTGTTAAGGGAATTTATCCGCCCCTTAATGAGCCAGTGGATGTATATACTTTGGGAGAGTTGATCCAGCTCCCAATTTCATAAGGGATCTGAACAGAAACGAAGCATGAACAACTGAGTTGAGAAAGTAGAAATTGCATGATTAGGAATTTATATATATTTCAGTGTTTCATTCATTACAGCTTTACTTACTTAGCATTAGGCCTAATAGATGAGTTTTGTGATGTAGGTGTTGAGGATACTGCAGGTGAATTTTCTGGATTGCACAGATGATTAGATGTGGTTGGAGGAGCACATTCATGCCTCGACCTGGTCAACTGATGAGGCGGGTTAACTGTTGTCTGCTATGGTGCGAGTTTAGTGGATAATGCTTTAATTTGAGTATGATGAGTTTTCATGACAGTAGAGATTTTAATATTCTGACTATGTGTTGAGTTTTACTGATACTAGAGATCGAGCGTTTTATTATTGGTTTTACTAGTTTTGAACATTACAATGTGAGTTGTTCTGAATGGTCTCGATGGAGTAAGTAAATCCCTTTCTGAGTTGGTGTTGTGTATGTATAGCAAGAAAGCAGTTGGAACTGTAGGTTTAAGTCCATCGGATGATATCTCAGTAAACTCATCGGTAGATGAGAGCTGAGTCATCGGAAGATGTAGGTTTAAGTCCATCGGATGATATCTCAGTAAAACCCATCGGTAGATGAGAGCTGACGTCATCGGAAGATGTAGGTTTAAGTCCATCGGATGATATCTCAGTAAACTCATCGGTAGATGAGAGCTGACGTCATCGGAAGATGTAGGTTTAAGTCATCGGATGATATCTCAGTAAACTCATCGGTAGATGAGAGTGACATCATCGGAAGATGTAGGTTTAAGTCAATCGGATGGTGTCTCAGAAACCAATCGGCAGATGCGTGCTGACGTCACCGGAAGATTGTAGAGTGTATTTTGTCATTTAGTCACCGGTAGATACAGTTTTACCGAGTGATGTCTTTTGCTTTCCATTCAGCTGACGCATCGGCAGGAGTCTTCTCTTTTGGTTGTTTCTTTCTGTTTCTCCGATTGACTTTATTCATCAGCGGATGCGTTGACTTCCTGCAACTTTTAAGTATTTTCAACGATTGAAACTTCTATTTCTTGACCGATTATTCTTTACCATTTTCAAATGATTTCCGCTGCAAGTTTATTTTTCTTTGAAAACACAATCTATAGTAGAAATGTTTAATCCTGTCCGGGATTGTGTGACGAACCGGGTTCAGATAACTCGGGGCGTTACAGTGTGGTATCAGAGACATTCAGTTAAACCGTTCAAAAGATCACTCATCAGTGGCAATCATTGCATGGAAGTACTCCAACACCTGTAAGTGTTTATGTTAAGTCCGGTTATAGATATTATAAAAATAGTTGACCCTGTACAGGAATATAGCAAGGATGTCCAGACGACGCGGAAGGCCAAGAGTGCAGAGGGAGACCACCAACTCCGGGAAGCACAGAAGATCTAGTGTAATTGGACAATTGACAGATCTGGTGCGACAGCAGGCAGAATTAATGCGCCAGCAATCCGATCAGCTAGGAGTACTGCTGAACCGAGAGGTACAAGGAAGTGCCAACTCGGGTTCTAGCAATGAGCATTCCGGGGATAGATTCAGGAGACTAAGACCACCCACGTTTGATGGTCAGTCATCTGATCCTGCTGTGGCTGAAGGGTGGCTTAGAAAGATTGAAAGCATGTTTAGGTGTGCCAACATTGGAGAAGGAGAAAAAGTCACGTTGGCAACCTTTCATTTAGCTGGTGAAGCTCAACTCTGGGGGAAGCAATCGAGACCACCACAGATGTTTTGACGATGCCTTGGTCACAATTTAAGGACATTTCTATGGGAAGTATTTTAACAGTACTGTCCAGACCGCGAAGAAGTTGGAGTTCCTGAACTTGAAGCAGACAGGGTCTGTGGCCGAGTATAGTAGGCAATTCGAGTCCCTGTCTAGGTTTGCTGGGCATTTTGCTCACAAGGACGAGGATAAGGTGTTCAAATTTATGCATGGACTGAAGCCAGAAATTTACCGAGGGGTTAAATTCTGTGGAATCAAGGGCTTGACCTCAGTGAGGTTGTGTCCACTGCCCTGGAAGTGGAAGAAGCTGAAGGAAAGTGTGCTAGACCAAAGGAGACCCACCAAGGTTAACCAACCACACCAACAGAGAGGAACGAAGAGGCCGAGTGAAGGCCAAAATAGCCAAGGATTAGGGGGAAAGGTACAGAATGTCAGGAAATTTCCCCAGTGTCCCAAATGTTTGAAGAACCATTCGGGGGAATGCAGACTGGGCCTTGGAAAGTGTTTCAACTGTGAGGAGGTGGACACACGTTCAAGGAGTGCTCGAAGCCTAGAATCACCAGATGTTACAATTGTAACAAGGCCGGCCACATAGCAGAGATTGTCCGGCTCCTAAGAGTGGCCCTACTATGATCAAACCAAGAATATTCTCCATGACGGAGTCGGGTGAGGAACAGCCTGCTGTGGTGTCAGGTACTATATTGATCAACTCTGTGCCTGCTTTTACTTTAATAGATTCTGGTGCCGCACATTCATTTATAGCATCTGCTTTTGCTGTTAAGTTAGACGTACAGTTTACCCCTTCCATGCATGTGTTTAATGTTGCATTGCCTACTGGTGAACGCATGTACTCTAACCATGTAATGCTTGACAGCGAAGTGTTAGTAGGGAATGTAAGTCTACCTGCTGACCTTATAATTATGGATATATTAAGATTTGATGTAATCCTAGGAATGGACTGGTTGTTTAAGCATCATGCCACAATAGATTATAGGACTGGAATAGTTAACTTCCAACCCCCTGGTAGTTTGAAACACACCTTTCAAGCCTCAAAGAAAGGTAAGGAAATATCTGTGATGACATCTATTAACACAAGACCCTCCCCTTGCAGAGAGTATTTGTGCTTTTTGGCCAGTGCTTTAGGCACACAAACAGTAGGAAAATCAAGCCCCAAAAATGTTTTAGTTGTCTAAGATTTTCCAGAAGTATTCCTAGATGACCTTCTGGTTTGCCACCAGATAGGGAAATTGAATTTGTTGTAGATATTTACCCCGGAGCCGAGCCTGTGTCTAAGAATCCATATAGATTAGCTCCAACTGAACTTAAGAAATTAAAGAAACAGTTAGAGGATTTGTTGGAGAAGGGGTTCATACGCCCTAGCTTTTCACCATGGGGTGCACCTGTCCTTTTTGTCAAAAAGAAGGATGGATCAATGCGTATGTGCATAGACTACAGAGAATTGAATAAGTTAACTGTAAAAAACAAATACCCTTTGCCGAGAATTGATGACTTATTTGACCAGCTTAGGGGTGCAAGAGTTTTCTCTAAGATTGACCTTAGGTCCGGTTATTACCAGTTGAAGGTTAAATTTGAAGATATCCCAAAGACTGCCTTTCGCACAAGGTATGGACATTATGAGTTTTTGGTTATGTCTTTTGGCTTGACAAATGCACCAGCAGCCTTCATGGATCTCATGAATAGGGTGTTTCACGAGTATTTGGACTAGTTTGTCATCGTATTCATAGACGACATTCTGATCTATTCTAGAACTAAGGATGAGCATGCAAGGCATTTGAGTTTGGTGTTGGGAGTACTTAGACAGCACCAACTTTATGCTAAGTTTTCCAAGTGTGAGTTTTGGTTAGACAGAGTTCACTTTCTTGGTCATGTGATCTCTGGTGATGGGATATCTGTCGATCCAGCCAAGGTTCAAGCAGTTAAGGAGTGGCCCCAACTGAAGAATGCTACAGATATTCGAAGTTTCCTCGGGTTAGCAGGATATTACAGAAAATTTATTGAAGGATTCTCAAAGATTGCAACACCCCTCACTCGGTTAACTAGGAAAAATATCAAGTATGCTTGGACAGAGGAGTGTGAGTCCAGTTTCCAGACCTTGAAAAAGAAACTGACCAATGCCCCTATATTGACCCTACCCGATGAGAGTGGAAGGTTAGCATTACTGTGATGCTTCCAAGATTGGTCTTGGATGTGTGTTAATGCAAGATGGAAAGGTTATAGCTTATGCTTCTAGGCAGTTAAAAGTGCATGAAAAGAATTACCCTACACATGACTTAGAATTAGCTGCTGTGGTCTTTGCATTAAGATTTGGAGGCACAACCTGTATGGGCAATCTTGTGAGATATTTTCTGATCATAAGAGCCTGAAGTATATCTTCACACAGAAGGAACTAAACATGAGGCAACGTCTATGGTTGGAATTTGTAAAAGACTATGATTTTGAGATTAAATACCACCCCGGCAAAGCAAATGTCGTGGCTGATGCTTTGAGTAGAGTGACCCCTTTAGTTTCTGCATTGACTCTGGACATACCGATAGCTTTAGAGACAGAATTCCAAAGATTTAACCTGGAAGCTGTGTCTAGTGTGTCAGCCATGCTGTCGGCCATATCTTTGAGGCCAACTATTTTGGAGAAAATAAAGGAAGTTCAAATGAATGACACTGAGTGTAATAAGTATAAGTTGTACATAGATTCTACTGATAAGTCGGATTTCAACTGCTCAACTGATGGAATTCTCAAGTTTCGAAATAGATGGTTTGTTCCGGCTGATACTGAGCTTATGAAGGAAATCCTATCTGAGGCTCATTCCTCCAGACTTTCTGTTCATCCTGGTAGTACGAAGATGTACAGAGGACTCAGGCAACATTATTGGTGGCCAGGAATGAAGAGAAGTGTGGCGGAGTATGTGGGGTCATGTCTGGTCTGCCAGCAAGTTAAAGCTGAACATCAGAGACCTGCTGGGACATTACAACCTTTACCAGTTCCCGAATGGAAATGGGAACAAATAACTATGGATTTTGTTACAGGATTACCTAGAACAGTAAAAGGACATGATGCAATTTGGGTGATAGTTGATCGTTTAACCAAATCAACTCATTTCCTACCAATAAAGATGACTCACTCGATGGATCAGCTTGCTGAATTGTATGTGCACGAAGTTGTTAGACTGCATGGTGTTCCAAGCACCATAGTTTCAGACCGAGACTCCAGATTTACATCTAAGTTTTGGAAAAGTTTGCACAAGGCTATGGGGACACAGCTTAGTTTTAGCACAGCCTTTCATCCTCAAACCGATGGACAATTCGAGAGAACTATCCAAACGTTGGAGGATATGCTCAGGGCTTGTGTGCTGAAATTTCAAGGTTCTTGGAGTAAGTATTTACCATTGGTTGAGTTCTCTTATAATAACAGTTTTCAGGCAACAATAGGCATGGCACCATACGAGGCATTGTATGGACGGAAGTGCAGATCCCCATTGTATTGGGATGAAGTAGGAGAAGCACAGTTGATTGGTCCTGACATTGTGCAGCAGACAGTGGAAAAGATTGCTCTTATCCGACAAAGAATCTTAACAGCTCAAAGCCGGCAGAAAAGCTATGCAGACAAAAGACGAAGAGAATTAGAATTTGATGTTGGTAATGAAGTTTTCCTTAAGGTGTCACCTTTTAAAGGAGTTGTGAGGTTTGGGAAAAGAGGCAAGTTAAACCCCAGATATATTGGACCATTCCAAATCGTGAAGAGAATTGGGAAGGCAGCATATCAACTTCAGTTACCAGCCTCTTTGGAGGGAATTCATAATGTGTTTCACGTTTCCATGCTAAAGAAATGTGTTAGAGATCCTTCGCAGATTATAGAACAGCAGAACATTGAAGTCCTTCCTACTCTTACTTATGAGGAGAAGCCAGTAAGGATCTTAGATTATGCAGTAAAGGTATTGCGCAACAAGGAGGTTCCACTGGTAAAAGTCTTATGGCACAATCAGAACATAGAGGAGACAACTTGGGAGCGCTAGCAAGACATGATGGACCAACATCCAGAATTATTCAGGTACTGAATTTTGAGGACAAAATTCTTTTAAGGAGGGTAGATTGTAATATCCGGTCCTATCAAACCATTTCTCTATTCCTTTTAAACTAATGGCACAATTAATATGGCAATAGTAAACGTAGGGTTAGTGGATGACTAGGCAAGGGCATAAGGGTAATTAGAAATTCAAAGGTGGATAACGTATTTAAGGAAACTATTAATGAAGTAGCCGCCACTGTTTACTTCATTCCCTCTCCATTTTCAGCTCCTCAGCTTAGCAGAGCGCAATAGAAGACCCCCCTTCGACTTCCTCCAGCGATTTCCTCCGAACTTGGTGAGTTTGCTTCTATTTCTTGTTACATTGTATCTATTATTGGTAGGAGGGATGATAAATGAGGTTTTGAGAAGGCGGTAAGCGAGTGGTGGTTTCGGTTTAAGTTGAAATCGGGAATGCACAATGACTAGAGTTCCCAAAACAGTTTCCCTTAGATTTCTAGTGGTTTAGAATGAAGATTAGAGGGAATTTAATGTATGCTCTGTCTATAGTTTTAGGTTTGAGTAATACCCAAAGTAGCTTGTAACCAAGTTTTCCAGGAGACTAGGTAAGTAAAGTTTGCTTGTGCCTTTGGGCCTACATCACAAAACATTAGGGTTTGTATGCTGGAATGTGTTGGTATGTCATGCATCATATTTTTTTTAAAGTATACGAAAATGAATTTGAGTGCATGTTGGCATAGTGAGAATTGAACATATTGAAACAGCTATGAGAATCAGTTTCACTGTTAAGGGAAGTAATCCGCCCCTTAATGAGACAGTGAATATTTATACTTTGGGAGAGTTGATCCAGCTCCCAATTTCACAGGGGGATCTGAACATGTGAATCAGATTTGCTGTTAAGGGAATTTATCCGCCCCTTAATGAGCCAGTGGATGTATATACTTTGGGAGAGTTGATCCAGCTCCCAATTTCATAAGGGGATCTGAACAGAAACGAAGCATGAACAACTGAGTTGAGAAAGTAGAAATTGCATGATTAGGAATTTATATATATTTCAGTGTTTTATTTCATTACAGCTTTACTTACTTAGCATTAGCCTAATAGATGAGTTTTGTGATGTAGGTGTTGAGGATACTGCAGGTGAATTTTTGGATTGCACAGATGATTAGATGTGGTTGGAGGAGCACATTCATGCCTCGACCTGGTCAACTGATGAGGCGGGTTAACTGTTGTCTGCTATGGTGCGAGTTTAGTGGATAATGCTTTAATTTGAGTATGATGAGTTTTCATGACAGTAGAGATTTTAATATTCTGACTATGTGTTGAGTTTTACTGATACTAGAGATCTGAGAGTTTTTATTATTGGTTTTACTGGTTTTGAACATTACAATATGAGTTGTTTCTGAATGGTCTCGATGGAGTAAGTAAATCCCTTTCTGAGTTGGTGTTGTGTATGTATAGCGAGAAGCAGTTGGAATGTAGGTTTAAGTCCATCGGATGATATCTCAGTAAACTCATCGGTAGATGAGAGCTGACGTCATCAGAAGATGTACGTTTAAGTCCATCGGATGATATCTCAGTAAACTCATCGGTAGATGAGAGCTGATGTCATCAGAAGATGTAGGTTTAAGTCCATCGGATGATATCTCAGTAAACTCATCGGTAGATGAGAGCTGACGTCATCGGAAGATGTAGGTTTAAGTCCATCGGATGGTGTCTCAATAAACCCATCGGCAGATGCATGCTGACGTCACCGGAAGATGTAGAGTGTATTTTGTCGTTTAGTCACCGGTAGATACAGTTTACCGAGTGATGTCTTTTGCTTTCCATTCAGTTGACGTCATCGGCAGGAGTCTTCTATTTTGGTTGTTTCTTTCTGTTTCTTCCGATTGACTTTATTCATCGGCGGATGCGTTTGACTTCTGCAACTTTTAAAGTATTTTCACGATTTAAACTTCTATTTCTTGACCGATTATTCCTTAACATTTCAAATGATTTCCGCTGCAAGTTTATTTTCTTTTAAAAAAAATATATAGTAGAAATTTTAATCATGTACGGGCATTGTGTGACGAACCGGGTTCAGATAACTCGTGGCGTTACAACCAAACTCCTCCAAAATACACTTAAAACACCAAAAATCAACCCTAACAAATATTAAACTCAAAACCCACTTGATTTTTACCTTGAACCACCTTGAGAAATTGAAGAAAAGGAGAGGAGGAGATCGGCTATAGAGGATGAAGAGAGAACCGAAAAAAAATGAAGAAGAAAGAGGGAAATTGCCATTTAACCAATAAAATTTTTCCCCTTTTTATTTCCTTCCACATCATTCTTTAAAATTCCAAATCACCCTCACCTTTTCTCTTCCAATTTCCAACGTGACATGAAACCTTTAATCCCCACTTTTTCATTCTTTTTCATACCTTTAAATTACTAGTTTTTTTTTTTTTTTTTTGTATTGGTTGATATGTTCTTTTGACTTTTCAAACACATGTTGGTTTGAATTGTCAAACCTCATTTTCTCCTCTTCTTTCTTCCAACGTGAATACCCTTCTTTAAATTTTACTTGACTTTTCCTTAGCTTCAATTTCCACTTAATGGATTTCTATTGGTTCAAGTATTCTTTGAATTTTCAACCTATACTTTTGACTATTTAACACCTTTGTTTTGACAATTCAACTTTGTTTCTTTCTTCTAACCAATAACCAATAACACTTAACTTTACACACCCTAACCATTAATCCTAAGCCTATACACGTTATAGGAAATTCTTGGGTGTTACAGGGTCTAAGCTAGAAGACTCAATTACAAAAGACAAAAGTTCTTCCAGGTGTCAAGTTTAAGTTTTGTTTGAATTTAATGGGTGTGGAAAAGAAGCTAGTCTTTAATGGAGGATGCCTAGACTTGAATAGTAGTGTGACGATCTTTAAAATGGTAACCAAGGAGAAGATTGTTCATTATTGGTTTAACATTTAGATTTGATTTGGTTCAAAAAATTTTGAATTAGATTCGCAATTAGATTTGCAGTTATTTTATTCTAGTTCAAAATTTGTATTAATCTATTTTCAAATAGATTAGTTAGAGTGTTGATAGAGGGATTACAAGAGAGAGAATCAGATCTGGTGTGAAGAACTAGAGAGAAAATAAGCGAGAGAGAAAATGTGAGAGAGAGAAAATGGTGAGAGAGATTTTTTGGGAGTGTTACTTTTCTTATAATCTCGGAGAGATGATGCGAACAATGCTGTAACATTACGAAAATTATTGTTTTCTAGATTTTCTAATAAAATTCCACGTATGACGATTTAGTTCGAACCACGTAAATTCTTGTGTTTTGATTTTTTCTTTCACTCTTCCATTTAATTCTTGATTTAATTATCACGGTGTGATTGATTTTTATCACAACAAAAATAAAAATATAATAAATATCAAACTCAGTTCTCCTTCAGCTACTTAAACCTCCCTGCCAATAATAAATTGAGGGAATTAAATTGAGTGAATTAACTAAACTCAATAGAAAATTTGAATTATATCGAGTGTTAAAAAAAAGTGTAGGGGTACATGCATTTGAAAAGTCATTAGTCTTCCATTAAAGCCAAAGACTAAATTTCTAGGTTCATGACTAAATCTAGTTTGCAGGGTTTGGCTTGTGTTGATAATATTTTATGGGTGGAGATGAAAAACAAAAGGGCGAGGATGCTAGGGCTATGAGTATGATATATGTGACGATAAATGCTAAGAGGTAGACTGTAACGCCCTGAGTTTTCTAAACCCAGTTCGCTACTCATGACATAGAACAGTACTAAGAAATTTCAAGGAAAGTTTTAAAGTTTCACTCAACAATAAAATTAAATCTTTAAATCTTCAAAACTTACAGCGGAAAACTTTTTGTATAAACAACATTTATAAAAGAGACAAAATATTAAAATGTTTGACTGAGGGAAACGAAATCCAAAGCACATCTACCGCTGAACAGTACCAGTGGTAGAAGTGAATACAACGACAACCACCGCTAAACGATACCAGCGGAAGAAGTGGATACAAGCGACATCCACCGCTGAACAGTGCCAGCGGAAGAAGCAGAAACAAAAGGTATCTTCTGCTACCATCGTCCACCGCTCACGTTAGCCGAACGACTCGTCGACTCTCACGCATCTTCCGCTCACATCTGCCGACGACGTGTCGGCTACTCTCTTCTACCGATCACAAAACGATAAATCTTCTACTCAACATCCACCGATAGACAAAATACTCAACATCCACCGGTGGACAACATCCACTGGAGAACAGTAACTTTCTACTTCAACCAATAAACGACATCTTCCGATGGACAACAGAACAACTTCTCAACAATTTATCTCCTAAACAAGAATAACTCTGACTACTAAAGGAACTTGAAAACTTTACTGTGATCATTTAAAACAACGCAAGTTTACTCAAAAATTTGGAATAGTGACCACAGCCAAAACCAAAATCATATTTTCATAGTCATAACAGAAAATCCAAAAAGTGTTAAAACACGTCAATACTACTACCACCATCAGAATCCTCAGCATAATTCAACAGAAACACTTAACCACTGAGACTTCACATACAGACAGTAGCTAAACCGCCTCATCAGAGCACCCAACCGTGGCATAGACGTGCTCTTCCAACTTCATCTATTCTTCAATGCACTCAGGGAACTCACCTGTTGCAGTCTCAGCACCTACATTACAAAACTCATCTATTAGCCTAATTCTAAGTAAGTAAAACATTAATGAAATAAAATGCTGAAACATAAATCCTAGACATGCAGTTTCTACTTTCACATATCAGGTGCATATACGTTCATTTCTAATCTGATCACCCTGTAAAATTGGGAGTTCGATCAATTTTTCCAAAGTCATACATCCCTTCATAACTTAAGGGGCGGATTAGTTCCCTTAATAATTTATCTGATCCCCCTGTAAAATTGGGAGTTGGATCAATCTTTCCAAAGTTATACATCCTCTCTCTTAATTAAGGCGAGGATTAGTTCCCTTAACAACTGTTCTGTTTCAATCGGTTCATTCCTCACCATACCACTATGCATTTAAATTCATTTTCGTATACTTTCAAAACATGATACATGGCAAACTGAAAACACACAAACCATACATAGTCCTACTGTTTTGTGATGTAGACCCGAAGGCACCCACGTACTCTACTTGCCTAGTCTCCTGAAAAGCTTGGTTGAAATCTACCTCGGGAGTTTGCTCAAACCTAAAACCATAAACCAAGCATTAATTAAATCTTCATTAAAATTCATTCTATCAATCCAGAAATCTAAGGAAACTAATTTGGAAGCTCGGTTCATTGAGCATTCCTGATTCACCTCAAACTCGAACTAACCCTCACTTACATCATTCACAAAACCTCATCTATAATCCCCCTCTACCATCGATAGTTACAATGTAGCAAGAAATCGAAGTAGAACTCACCTAGTTTGGAGAAGAATCGAGTAGGAGTATTGCCTAGAGAGCTCTACTGCTAAGCTGAAAGCCGAAAGGGAAGAATAGAAAATAATGGCGGCGACAGTGCATTAATCACAAAACCTCTTTCCTTAAATAGGTTATCCACTAAAGGCCTCTATTTACCATAATACCCTTACATATTTACTCATTAACCTAATCAGTAATTCTCCCAATTTCATCCATAAAATGTACACTGTTAGATGACAAGGTAAATTGGTTCGATAGAACTGGGTGCTACAATCTACCCTCCTTAAAAGAATTTTGTCCTCAAAATTCAATACTTGAATAATTCTGGATGTTGGTCCATCATGTCTTGTTGGCACTCCAAAGTTATCTCCTCTATGTTCTGATTATGCCATAAGACTTTTACCAGTGGAACGTCTTTGCTGCGCAACACCTTCACAGCATAGTCTAGGATCCTTACTGGTTTCTCCTCATAAGTAAGAATAGGATGGACTTCAATATTCTGTTGTTCCACAATCTGAGTTGGATCCTGCATACACTTCTTCAGCATAAAAACATGGAACACATTGTGGATTCCTCCCATAGAGGTTGGTAACTCTAATTGATATGTTGTTTTCCCAATCCTCTTCAAGACTTGAAAAGGTCCAATAAATCTGGGATTCAACTTGTCTCTTTTCTCAAATCTCACAACTCCTTTGAATGGTGATACCTTAAGAAAAACTTCATCACCTACTTCGAATTCCAATTCTCTACGTCTGCAGTCAGCATAACTTTTCTGTTGGCTCTGAGCTGTCAAAATTCTCTGTCGGATGAGAGCAATCTTCTCAACTGTTTGTTGCACAATGTCAGGACCAATCATCCGTGATTCTCCAACTTCATCCCAGTACAGAGGAGATCTACATCTTCGTCCATACAATGCCTCATAAGGCGCCATTCCAATTGTTGCCTGAAAGCTGTTATTATAAGAAAACTCCACCAATGATAAGTACTTACTCCAAGAACCCTGAAAATCCAATGTGCATGAACGAAGCATATCTTCTAATGTCTGAATAGTTCTCTCAGATTGTCCATCTGTTTGAGGGTGAAAAACTGTGCTAAAAATAAGCTGCGTACCAATAGCAGTGTGCAAACTCTTCCAAAACTTAGATGTAAATCTAGAGTCTCGGTCTGAAACTATAGTGTTTGGAACTCCATGCAATCTAACAATCTCTTGCACATACAACTCAGCAAGTTGATCCATCGAGTATGTTATCTTTATGGGCAGAAAATGAGCAGATTTGGTTAGACGATCCACAATCACCCAAATTGCATCATGTCCTCTCGTTGTTCTAGGCAATCCCACCACAAAGTCCATCGTTTTTTGCTCCCATTTCCATTCAAGAACAGGTAAGGGTTGTAACATTTCTGCAGGTCTTTGATGTTCAGCTTTAACTTGTTGACAAACTAAACATAATCCTACGTACTCTGCCACACTTCTTTTCATATTTGGCCACCAATATAGTTGTTTAAGGTCTCTATACATTTTTGTATTTCCAGGATGGACGGAGAGTATAGAAGAATGTGCCTCCGAAAGAATCTCATTCCGAAGTTCTATAATGGCAGGAACAAACCATCTATTCATAAACTTAAGGACTCCATCTTCAGAATAGTTGAAATCCGATTTATTAGTAGACTCCATGCTTAATTTGTACTTGCTGCACTCTACATCATTTGTCTGAGCTTCCTTTATCCTATCCAAAAGTGTAGGCTTCAAAGATACGGCTGAAAGAATGGTTGACACACTGGACACAGCTTCTAAGTTAAATATTTGAAATTCTGACTCTAAGGCTAACGGCATGTCAAAAATCAAGGCAGAGGCTGTAGTCATCACTCTACTCAATGCATCAGCCACAACATTCGCCTTGCCGGGATGGTATTTAATCTTAAAATCATAATCTTTGACAAACTCCAACCACCGACGTTGTCTCATGTTTAGCTCTTTCTGTGTGAATGTAACACCCGACATTTCGGCCAGGTGATTTTCTGACCATTTTCATTGTCACCCTCTTATTTAACCGTTATGATTTAAATTTAATGTTAAGACAAATTTATTACAAGTTGATTAAAACTAGGTTAGGTGGCAGTTTTGTAATTAGAATTGATGGATTAAGTATAAATAGGAAATGGAAACCTTAAACCTCATTTACTACCACTGTAGCCGACATTCCCTCTCGGCGATTCCTTCTTTCCCAAGTTTTGCTCTCGGCTACCAGAACTTCCCTTACCGACGGCTGGTTTCGAGCTTGCTCTTCTCTGCAAATCCACACCCGAGGTATGAAATGGACAATGTAGTCATTCATTAGTAAATAGAGCTCTGTTTTCAGCTCGGCACTGAGTTCGGATATTTCTAGCAGTGGCCGAGTAGTTTAAGACTTTTCAAAATCTGAGAGTAAAGATGTCATCCTGAATCGATTCCGAACATTTTAAGTAACCAACTCGGATTTAACCAATGGTAAAACCTGTCCACCTAGTTTCGGATTTCAGACTGCAGTGTGCCAAACAGAGTAATCGGAATGACTTTAGCTATTAGATCCTAGGATGGTTTATGATTAGGACTTTGTTTTAACTACTGTAATGTACATGTTTTAGGTGAAGAAGTTTAAAGGAAAGAAGCTCGGATTGCTGAGGAATCCAGGTAAGTGAATGTGTTAAGATTTCCGGCCACTAGGGCCCTACACTGCAAGGGTATTAGGAAATCACTGAAATGTTAACTTGTTGACTATGATTTGTTATTTCCACGACATGAAGAAGTTGTGTAAGTAAATGTAAAGTTACAGGATGTTCTACTTGTCCTTATGGTATGACTTTCTCTGTGAACCTCATGTCTATGCATTATGCCCACGTTTATGATTAAGTAGAGAACATGAAAAGTAAATGTAACCATGATTAAGTGCAGAACGGGGAAAAGACTACGCTATGTATGACTCGCGAATTCTCCCACTGGTGGAGGCCGAGTAGTGATATGTATGACTCGCGAAATCTCCCACTGGTGGAGGCCGAGTAATGATATGTATGACTCGCGAAATCTCCCACTGGTGGAGGCCGAGTAATGATATGTATGGCTCGCGAATTTTCCCACTGGGGAGGCCGAGTGATGTATCATGGTTGCCGCGATAGGCAAATGATTATGTATGACTGCCGCGATAGGCAAATGACTATGTACCCCTGTCTTCCTCCCTCGTTCCCTGCCTTAATACATGTTATGTAAAAGATAAAGATGAACACGAATGATGAATGGTTTATGAACTTATGTCTCTTTAAATTGTGTACTCATGTATATCTGACAGCATGCATTCCTTACTAAGCATTAGGCTTATAGTTAAACCTTATGGTGTAGGTGAAGAAGGTTCAGGTGAGGATGTTATGTTCAAGGAGGATGCTTAAGGCTGGTTGCTGGAGGATGCTCAAGGTGACAGTGCGGGACTGGAGAGGCGATTTATGACCCCTGGTTAAGACTCTTATGTTACAGTATGTTAAAGAATATGGTAGTTTAAGTAGGATGAGATTATTTTAAAACGTTGAGCTTTGAAACTGTCTAGTGGATCACTGAGTCAGGGAATGATTATATAGATTTATAAATGGTCTGTTGCTTAAGTCTTCCGCTATATGCATTTCGAATGAGTTGTGTTTTCTTTCTGTTGGAAGGAGTTATTTGATGATTTAGAGTTCTCTACCGTAAGACGGAAGCTGGAAGAGGTAGTCTTCCGGCTGACGTCATCGGCAGATGCCAAAAGAGTAGTTGTTGATGGTTTAGTCTTCCGGCTGACGTCATCGGCAGATGCCGAAAGAATAATTGTTTGATGGTTTAGTCTTCCGGCTGACGTCATCGGCAGATGCCGAAGGGTAGTTGTTTGATGGTTTAGTCTTCCGGATGACGTCACCGGAAGATGTAAAATGTGTTTTGTCGATTAGCGACCGGAAGATGTAAAATGTGTTTGTCGATTAGCGACCGGAAGATGTAAAGTGTGTTTTGTCGTCTAGCGACCGGATGATATTTTAAATTAGCACGCGAGGCCCACGTGCCCACCGGAAGATGTCTTCTTTTAGGCGATGTTAAGCGAGTCACGCGTAATGCACGTGATGACCGGACGACTAAATTACTGAGGGTTGTCAACGCATGCAACCCATGCAAACCCGAGTGGTATTAAGTTAAGAAAATTGAGGGCACCTCCTCTTTTTCCGAAATTGTCAAGAAGCCAATGACCGAGTCTAGTCGCTCGACTCTGTGAAGGTTGAGCCGACGAGGCGTGGGAAGTCGGGCACGAGAGGGTTCGTCTTCCTTAATGGTTCTGCGTCTCTATTACCAGTTTAGAAAAAAAAAAAGTATATGTAAAATGTGAAAGTCTGTTGAGAGATAGTAAGTGAATGTAATATTAGTAAAAGTCAAGCAAACGATTAATGAAAGAATATGAACACGTGACGGCTCCTGGCCGGGGTCGTTACAGTGAAAATATACTTCAGACTTTTATGGTCTGAAAATATCTCACAAGGTTGTCCATACAAGTAATGCCTCCAAATCTTAAGTGCAAAAACCACTACGGCTAATTCTAAGTCATGTGTGGGGTAATTCTTCTCATGTGTTTTCAACTTTCTAGAGACATAAACTATCACTTTCCCATCTTGCATCAAAACACAACCAAGACCAATCTTGGAAGCATCACAATAAATGCTAAACTTTCCATTCTCATCGGGTAGTGTCAATATAGGGGTATTGGTCAATTTCTTTTTCAAGGTCTGGAAACTGGATTCACAATTCTCTGTCCATGCATACTTGATGTTTTTGCTTGTTAACCGAGTGAGGGGTGTTGCAATCTTTGAGAATCATTCAATAAATTTTCTGTAATATCCTGCTAATCCAGGAAACTTTGAATATCTGTAGCACTCTTCGGTTGGGGCCACTCTTTGACTACTTGAACCTTGGCTGGATCGACAGATATTCCATCTCCAGAGATCACGTGACCAAGAAAGTGAACTCTGTCCAACCAAAACTTACATTTGGAAAACTTAGCATAAAGTTAGTGCTGTCTTAGTTCTCCTAACACCAAACTCAAATGTCTTGCATGTTCATCCTTGGTACGTGAGTAGATTAAGATATCATCAATAAATACTATGACAAATTTATCTAAATACTCATGAAACACTATATTCATAAGGTCCATGAAGGCTGCTGGTGCATTCGTTAATCCAAAGGACATGACCAAAAACTCATAATGTCCATACCTTGTGCGAAAGGCAGTCTTTAGGATATCTTCAGATTTAACTTTTAGTTGATAATAACCTGACCTTAGGTCAATCTTAGAGAAAACTCGCGCACCATTAAGCTGGTCAAATAAATCATCAATCCTCGGCAATAGATATTTGTTCTTGATAGTTAACTTATTTAATTCTCGATAATCGATGCACATCCGCATTGATCCATCCTTCTTCTGGACAAAAAGGACAGGTGCACCTCATGGTGAAAAGCTAGGACGTATGAACCCTTTCTCCAATAGATCCTCCAACTGTTTCTTTAATTCTTTAAGTTCTGTTGGTGCTAATCTATATAGATTTTTGGACACAGGCTCGGCGCCGGGGTAAACATCTACAACAAATTCAATTTCCCTATCTGGCAGTAAACCAGGAAGGCCATCTAAAAATACTTCCGGAAAGTCTTGGACAATCAGGAAATTTTCAGGGCTCGTTTTTCCTACTAGTTGTGTGTCTAAAACACTAGCTAAGAAGCACAAACACTCTCCACATGGGGAAGGTCTAGTGTTGATAGAAGTCATAACAAACATTTCCTTACTCTTCTTCAAGGCTTGAAAGGTATGTTTCAAACCATTAGAAGGTTGAAAACTAACCACTCCAGTCCTACAATCAATTGTGGCGTAATGCTTGAACAACCAATCCATCCCTAGGATTACATCAAATCCCATTATATCCATAATAATGAGATCAGCAGGTAAATCCTTGTTTCCTACTAACACAATACTATTAACCATCACTCGGCTAGAGTGCATGCATTCACCAGAGGGCAACGTGACATTAAACACATGTTCAGATGGCGTAGGTTGTACACCTAACTTAACAGCAAATGCAGATGCTATAAATGAATGCGTTGCATCGGAATCTATTAAAGTAAAAGCAGGTATAGAGTTGATTAATATTGTACGTGACAATACGGCAGGCTGTTCTTCACCTGACTCCATCATGGAGAATATCCTCGGTTTAATCTTATCAGGGCCACTCTTAAGAGCTGGGTAGTCTCTGCTAATATGGCCGACTTTGTTACAATTGTAGCATCTAGTGATTCTAGGCTTCGGGCATTCTTTGAACGTGTGTCCAACCTCCTCACAGTTGAAACACTTCCCAAAGTTCAATCTACACTCCTGTTCCTTGGCTATTCTGGCCTTCACTAGGCCTCTTCATTCCTCTTTGTTGGTGTGGCTGGATAAATTTTTGTGGGACCTCATTTGGTCCAGCACACTTCCTTTCAGCTTCTTCCACTTCCAGAGCAGTGGACACAACTTCGCTGAATGTCAAACCTTTAATACCACAAAATTTAACTCCTCTGTAAATTTCTGGCTTCATTCCATGCACAAATTTGAACACCTTATCCTCGTCCTTGTGAGCAAAATGTCCAGCAAACCTGGACAGGGACTCGAATTGCCTACTGTAGTCGGCCACAGACCCTGTCTGCTTCAAGTTCAGAAACTCCAACTTCTTTGCGGTTTGGACAATGCTGTTAAAATACTTCTCATAGAAAATGTCCTTGAATTGTGACCAAGGCATCGCCAAAACATCAGTGGTGGTCTCTATTGTTTCCCACCAAAGTTGAGCATCACCAGCCAAATGAAATGTTGCCAACGTGACCTTGTCTCCTTCTCCAATATTGGCACATCTAAACATACTCTCAATCTTCCTAAGCCATCCTTCAGCAATGACCGGATCAGATGACTGTCCATCAAACGTGGGTGGTCGTAGCCTCCTGAATCTATCTCCAGAATGTTCATTGCTAGAAATCGAGTTGGCACTTCCTTGTACTTCTCGGTTCAACAGCACTCCTAACTGATCGGACTGCTGACGCACTAAGTCTGTTTGCTGACGCACCAAATCTGTCAGCTGCCTAATTATGCTAGGATCTTCTTCACTTCTCAAGTTGAGCATCTCTCTCGGTACTCTTGGTCTTCCTGGTCAGCTAGCCATCTTACTAAATTCCTGCACAGGGTTAACTGCTCTCATAAATATCTAACAGCTAAAGCTAACATAAACACTTACGGTTGTTGGAGTACTCCCATGCGATGATCGGTACTGATGAGTAATCTTTTGAATGGTTTAACTAAATGTCTCTGATACCATACTGTAACGCCCGGAGTTTTCTGAACCCGGTTCGCTACTCATGACATAGAAAAGCACTAAGAAATTTCAAGGAAAGTTTTAAAGTTTCACTCAACAATAAAATTAATTCTTTAAATCTTCAAAACTTGCAGCGAAAAACTTTTTGTATAAACAACATTTATAAAATAGACAAAATATTAAAACGTTTGACTGAGGGAAACGAAATCCAAAGCACATCTACCGCTGAACAGTACCAATGGTAGAAGTGAATACAACGACATCCACCGCTAAACGATACCAGCAGAAGAAGTGGATACAAGCGACATCCACCACTGAATAGTGCCAGTGGAAGAAGCAGAAACAAAAGGTATCTTCTGCTTCCATCGTCCACCGCTCGAGTTAGCCGAATGACTCGTCGACTCTCACGCATCTTCCGCTCACATCTGCCGACGATGCGTCGCTACTCTCTTCTACCGATCACAAAACGACAAATCTTCTACTCAATATCCACCGATAGAAAAAATACTTAACATCCACCAGTGGACAACATCCACCGGGGAACAGTAACTTTCTACTTCAACCAATAAACGACATCTTCCGACGGACAACAGAACAATTTCTCAACCATTTATATCTTAAACAAGAATAACTCCGACTACTAAAGGAACTTGAAAACTTTATTGTGATCATTTAAAACAACGCAAGTTTACTCAAAAATCCGGAATAGTGACCACAGCCAAAACCCAAATCATATTTCCATAGTCAGAACAGAAAATCCAAAAACTGTTAAAACACGTCAATACTACTACCACCATCAAAATCCTCAGCATAATTCAACAGAAACACTTAACCACTAAGACTTCACATACAGACAGTAGCTAAACCGCCTCATCAGAGCACCCAACCGTGGCATAGACGTGCTCCTTCAACTTCATCTATTCTTCAATGCACTCAAGGAACTCACCTGTTGCAGTCTCAGCACCTACATCACAAAACTCATTTATTAGCCTAATGCTAAGTAAGTAAAGCATTAATGAAATAAAATGCTGAAACATAAATCCTAGACATGCAGTTTCTACTTTCACATCTCAGTTGCATATACGTTCATTTCTAATCTAATCCCCCTGTAAAATTGGGAGTTAGATCAATTTTTCCAAAGTCATACATCCCTTCATAACTTAAGAGGTGGATTAGTTCCCTTAATAATTTATCTGATCCCCCTATAAAATTGGGAGTTGGATCAATTTTCCCAAAGTTATATATCCTCTCTCTTAATTAAGGGGCGGATTAGTTCCCTTAACAACTGTTCTGTTTCAATCGGTTCATTCCTCACCATACCACTATGTATTTAAATTCATTTTCGTATACTTTCAAAACATGATACATGGCAAACTGAAAACACACAGACCATACATAACCCTACTGTTTTGTGATATAGGCCCGAAGGCACACACGTACTCTACTTACCTGGTCTCCTAAAAAGCTTGTGATGTGAACCGAGGAGCGATAAATCTCAAAGTCAAGGACCATGATCTATTAGAAGATAAAGGAGGTCCAACGAACAAAGCTTCACATGGTTTAGTCGCGGAAATCTGAGAAAAAGAGTCATTTCAACAAAAGCAAAAGGCTATAAAAATAAAGGTGACTTGAAGAATCTCGCTTGATAGCTTTGGTTCTTACCAACGAGTTTGGTCTGGGTCAAGCTCCTGTTTTGATAGCTTTGGTTCAGCCAACAGGTGTGGCTCGGGTCAAGCTCCTGTTTTGATAACTAGGGTTCCATCGAATTCTTCAATTGGGGTCTTTGTTCCTTACTTTGTTCTTGAATCGGAAAGGCGTTCTTTTGAATTATTCCGCGTTGTTGTAGGGTCCCGAGTCCTTTCGATCTGAGGTTCGCATCAGCTTGGTTGAAATCTACCTCGAGAGTTTGCTCAAACCTAAAACCATAAACCAAGCATTAATTAAATCTTCATTAAACTTCATTCTATCCATCCAGAAATCTAAGGAAACTAATTTGGAAGCTCGGTTCATTGAGCATTCCTGATTCACCTCAAACCCGAACTAACCCTCACTTACAGCATTCACAAAACCTCATCTATAATCCCCCTCTACCATCGATAGTTACAATGTAGCAAGAAATCGAAGTAGAACTCACCTAATTTGGAGAAGAATCGAGTAGGAGAATCGCCTAGAGAGCTCTACTGCAAAGCTGAAAGCCGAAAGGGAAGAATAGAAAATAGTGGCGGCTACAGTGCATTAATCACAAAATCTCTTTCCTTAAATAGGTTATCCACTAAAGGCCTCTATTTACCATAATACCCTTACATATTTACTCATTAACCTAATCAGTAATTCTCCCAATTTCATCCATAAAATGTACACTGTTAGATGACAACATAAATTGGTTCGATAGAACCGGGTGCTACATAGACCATTATATTTACAGAATTAGGTGGTGAGAAGTAGTGAGAGAGAAGAAGAACCATTAAAACAAATCGATAAAACGTCGGGCACCCATGCTACACCTCCAAATGCAAAAACGTAGGACATAGGTCTGCTCTTGATCTTCATTTGGTCAAACGTTCCAATTTGTTTGAGGATTTTAATGGTAACCCACGCAATAACCATTCATTCAATGCCTCAGCAAACTACACACTTTAATGGCAATCCTCATTTCGACGTTCTAAGAACAACAAATTAAGGGAAAACAATGAAATTAGTTTATAGTAATTTTAGTTTTGTACTTTAAATTAACATTTTAATGTAATGTTTATACGTCGTTCATTTATAGATATATGTTACAGAATAAGTAACTAAATTTATAGATCATTTACACTAATAAATGAGTGATGCATAAATGCATAGTAAATGTTAATATTATAGTAATATTGTATTTACTCTTTATTTCTACTTTTTTATTTTTAATTATTGACGTGTCAAATATTAATTAATAAATATGTAATAAATTATAAATAGTTCAAATAAATCGTTATTTACATCAATAAATGTTAGTCGCATTAAAAAGTAAAAATAAACAGTATAAATATACAGTGAACATAGCGTTATCTTTAATATTATAGTGTAAATATAGTATTATATTTTGTTTATTAGATGTTCAAAGTAAATATAAACCTGAAAATTGACCATTAATAAATCAAAACAGGAATATTGAAAATATGTACATTAATTTCATCTTAATTTCTTAAAATCATAAAGTTTCTCAATGCACCCAAGTTAAGAGAACTAATCTAAGGATTAGGAAAATGGTAAAATCCAAAATCTAGTTTGAACTTTAAGTGGAGTGCAAAAAATAGATCAAACAAATTTTTCGGGCAAAAAATGACTCAAAATATAGAAAATAGACAAAAAATGGCTTTGAGGCAAACCGTGGACCCCCCGCGGGGAGTGTTCTGAAGGATAACGGTTTGCTGCATACGGAGAACAACAAATCATTCTCACGAGGGGGCATTTCAGAGGGTGAAGACCTCCAGTGCCCGTGAGGGGCACATGCACGTGCACGCGCAGGGGGTACACCCTCTTAAATGCCCCTTCATGAGAACGATTTGCCGTGTGTGGAGAACGGCAAACCATTCTCTTTCAGAAAACTCCCCACGGGGAATCTTCACCCTCAACAATGTGACGTGGTAATCTACTAAACTTCAAACGGCCATAACTTTTACCACATGCATCCATTTTGGATAGTTAAGATATCAAATCGAAGCTCTCGCCAAGGCCCACACATTTCAAGTCTTTTTGGGGCCGACATATATTGTTTAAGCCTTCAATTTGACATCCGAAGATTTTACGAACTATTTTAGAGTAAGAAACGTGTTTAAATAATTAAAGTAATTAACGTGTTTTTGTAACACCCGGCATTTTTGGCCAGGAAATTATCCCTCAAATTATCGAATGAGATTAGGTTTATATTAATATAATGAGTGTTTTGATGAAATTTGTTGGAATGTTTAGTGGAAAACTAAACTAAAGAGTAACCAAAACAAATCATTTAGTTAGAAAACCAATGAAGGGGCAGTTTAGGTAGGAATTAAGGTAAGTGGGAGGAAACCAATGGATGGATGCCAAGTGTCCAAACTTATTGAGAAAGCCATACAACCTCTCTTCCTCTCTTCCCTTCCCTCCTACGAGAAACACTTCTCTGTTTCTCCCCATTCTCTTCTCTGTTTTCTCTCTTCCAGACGAAGTGCAACGATTTCCAAAAATCCGTCTTCTCCTGTTTTCTTCCATCTCTCCGTTAAAGGTAACCCTTTTAAGTTAGTTAACGAGTTTGGACAAGTTAAATGTTAGTTTTCTTGAAGTTTTAGGGTTAATGTCCGATCATGTATGTTATAGGTTTGAGAGTCACCGAGACGAACAAAGCTTGCAACTCACAGACAACAGGTAAGTTCATACCCGTAGGTTGGCCCTTAAAGCCCTACATCACGGAGGTACTAGGTTTTGATTTCTGTTGGGTTGTTTTGGGTAGATAAGTTATCTGTATTTCTTTCATGTCCTGCTGTGTTATTTCTGTTGTCTGTTGTATTAAGTTTAAGCTCTGTAAAAGTTCCTGCATACACGTTTTTCCCCGAAAGCCATGAAAATATTTTCTGTATACGTTTTGAAGTTAAGAATGATAAAACCTGTAATGTAACGTTTGGTTAAGTGTGGGACGCGGACTGGTGTTCTGCTCTAATTACTAGTGCCTGATAGTTCTGTTACGCTTGTTTCCCTACAAGCCCCACTTCCTGACAGATAAAAAGTAATGTTCTGTAATGTCACTGTATTCCAAAACGTTCATGCATAGCATATACATCACTGCATTTTAATATGTTCTTACTGAGCTCTAGGATCATAGTTGAACTCCCTGATGTAGGTACGGATCACATAGATGAGGACTTTGTGTCTCAGGCCGACGAGTAGGTGGTTGGTGGCTCGAGCTTTCGAGGGGTGGTTGCGGCAGTCAGACGCGTTTTGATCTGGGGGTGTGTTTCAAAAGTGTATGTCATATCTGTACAGCTTCTAGGATGTTTAAGATATGTATAAATGTTTTTAAAACCCCTGTTATAACAGTTCTATATTTCGAAATATTCTGGAACTGTTTGAGATCTTTCCCTTTTAGGTTGTGCATGGATTGTCTTGAGTTTTAGAGCTATCCATGCAGTCTGATTTCTTACACTTCTGTCATGTTTTCTAACTTCTGTCATGTCTTCATGCATGTTTTAAAACAGTATTTTGAATCGGGTTTTAGAAGTTCAAAGTTCTCAGTGTCAAAAGAAGTCGTCCATTCTGTTCTGTAAAACAGTCGTCCATGCCTTCTGTAAAACAGTCGTCCATTCTGTCTTTCAATTCTGTCATCCATTCTGCCGTCTATTTTAAACATCCAAAGTTATCGTCCACGATAATGTCGTCCAAAGTTATCGTCCAAAGTTGTGGACGATAACGTCGTCCATTCTATCTTTCAGTTTCTGTCTTTCAAATTTTCAAGTATTTGGCTAAATATTAGTCGTCCAAAGTTATCATCTAAAGTTGTGGACGATAACGTCGTCCATTTTGCCTTTGGACTTAGTCGTCCATTCTGCCTTTAAAATTTTATCGTCCATACTACTTTTAACTTTTAAACGTCCACGACCTCTGTTATTTAAACGTCCACGGCCTCTGTTATGTCTAACGTCCACAGCCTCTGTTATTTCAAAAGTCTACAACCTCTGTTATTTTTAAACGTCCACATGTTTTTTTAAATGTCCACAGCTTCTGTCGTCCACAGATTCTGCTTTTTATTTTCAACGTCCATTCGGCCTTTTGTTTTCAAACGTCTATTCTGCCTTCTGTTTCTGTCGTCCATTTCTATTTGTTTCTCCCTGCTCTCGTCCAGAGCACTCATCCAAGTTTTAATATCCCTGTCTTCTTGGTTTTCTTATGCCATATATAACTGTCATCCAGATTTTTATGTCTTCATGTTTTCTTCTGTTATTCACTGAAGTTTTCCGGTCTTCAATTCCAGAGAGAGTTTTCTCCATGTAAAGTTTAAAAAAAAAAATAGTCCACGTTTTAAAAATGTCCTAGGTGACGGCTCCTCGACCCCGATTGGGTTTGGAGGCGTCACAATTTTACCATTTTTACTACATGTTTTCCACATTACGAGAAGATAAATTAATACTTTGAGCCTTTTGTGAAAATCAATACTTTGAGTATTTTTTTGGATTTAACCCTTTAAATAAAATGAAACAAATAAATAATTGTAATTTGAATAACTCATAAATAAGTATTCTCAAAATAAACTGAAATAAAAAATGTTTATATAAAAAATAATAATTATAATTTGAAATATCTTCAGGCTGTAATTTGTTATATCAGCTTCATCAGACCAAAAAGACATCACAAATTTTAATGCTTGCAAGGAAGGTTTGAATACTCAACTCTTTTCATAATCTAACGATTTTAACTGCCTATCTAAAATCGTTAGATTATAAAAAGAGTGGAGTATTCAAATCTGCCTTGCAAGCATTAATCTTTGTGATGTCTTTCTTGTCCGATGAAGCTGATATAACAAATTACAGCCAGAAGATATTTCAAATTATAATTATTTTTTTTATATAAATATTTTTTATTTTAGTTTAATCTAATAAAATTGAAATAATGGATCCAGAAGCGAGTATTTTCTCTTTAATTTGCAGGAGTGGCGCACGCATACCAATTGATATCGACATCAAAGCTTGTTGGCTCGTCTAAATCAGTCGCTCTAATTAAAATATCATCCATCATCGTCGCTAATACCTAAAAATTCTTGAAAGCAAAATAATATTTGAGAAGCATTATAGAGATCGAGAAGAGTGGAGTTAGAGGTAGTGTGAAAATGGAGGGGAGAGGCTTGGCCTTTAAATAGGCCTGGAGAATGGCAAATCGTTCTCTTAGCACGGTTTGCTGTTCTTCTACAATTCAGTCCGTGATCAGCCAATAATTGATCACGGGTTTGACAGAGAATGGTTTGCTGCTTGAGGAGAACGGCAAACCGTTCTTCGTCAAGGGAGCACTTGTGAAAGTGAAGACCCCTCGCGCACATCAGAGGCACGTGAACGCGAGGGGGTCTTCACCCTCACAAGTGCCCCCTCAGAGAACGGTTTACCGTTATCCTCATGAGGCAAACCGTTCTCCGTCAAACCCGTGATTAATTTGGCTAATCACGGGCTGAACTGCAGAAAAATGGCAAATCGTGCTAAGAGAATGGTTTACCGTTCTCCAGGACTATTTAAATGGCCTCTTCCCTCATTTCTCAAACCACCTCTAACTCCACTCTTCTCAATCTCCCTAAAGCTTCTCAAATATTATATTGCTTTCGAGAATTTTTAGGTATTAACGACGACGATGGATCATATTTCAATTAGAGCGACTGATTTAGATGAGCCAACAAGCTTTGATGTCAATATCAATTGGTATGCGTATGTCACTCCTGCATATGGCGATCTTAGAGCATTCAATCACGTAGGTGGAGACGAAGAAATAAATGTGCATTCAACCTCCATAACTCTTGATGAGGAGTTTCGAACACCGGGTCAGACGTTGATGAGGTCAAAAGCGGACCTGTATGTGAAGAAATCTCAATGAGTTTTTTTTTTTTTTTTTGAAAAAATATAGTTATATAAAGAAAATTAAAGACGAAATAAATGAATATTTGTTGAAAATGGTTATGGCATCAAATTCCCTCAATATGACAAACGACAACTAACGGCTAAATGCATAGAGGGTTGTGCATGGCGACTGCATGTGTCCCAGATGCAAGACGAGGAAACCTATCAAATAAAAAGTTTTATCGATTCTCACAGCTGTGCGAGGGTAGTTGAGAATCCAAACGCGCGAGCAAAATATCTTGCAAATCATTATCTTGACAGGTTTAAAAGTCAACCTACGTGGGAAATATCTTCCATCACCGAGACAGTCATGAAGGATTTCGCTGTCAACATTACGCCCAGTATTGCCAAAAGAGCAAGAAGCATAGCTTGAACACGTAACGAAGGCAACAACGACGAACATTATAAGAAAGTCTGGTCGCACTCAACTGAAATTTATAGATCAAATCCGGGTAGCTCGTTATACATACATGCTTACGAGGTAGACTCTGACACGTGGGCATATCAAAGATTGTATCTGTGCATGGCTGCGTGTAAATGTGACAGCCCGAAACCGGGCCCCGATCGGGGTCCGGGATCGGAGCCATCACTCCGGGACAGTTAACAGAAAACAGAGACTATATATTTTTTTTTTGAACAAAGAATAGAACATTTACAAAACTATACACGGAGGGAGAGAAGATATTCTCTGGTTTGAAAGCAAAACAGGTTTCGATAATGGATAGCAGAAGGAACCGAAATGCAGGAAGACAGGGACATTAAGAGATCTTAAACTGGAGAAGAAGTGAGCAGGAAATATAGGTGGACCAGACCAGAAAAGGTAAGGCAAAAGATGTATTTAAAACGGGGCGGGAAGAATAATTAAATTGGGCGGAAGACTGGCGGAAGATGTGAGCTGACGTCAGTCGGAAGATGCATTTGCAAAGACAGAAGTAGGGATACGTCAGTCTGTAGATGTGTAACGCCCCGAGTTATCTGAACCCGGTTCGTCACACAATGCCCGTACATGACTAAAAATTTCAACCGTATATTTTTTTTTTAAAACTTGCAGCGGAAATCGTTTAAGCAAAAATAGAATTAAACAAAGCCATGAAAACAACGATAAAATAACCGTTGGAAATATTAAGAAGTAATCTGCCAATAGGAAATAGAAGTTTAAGTTGAAAAACTTGAGATGTCACAGGGGTCAAACGGATCTGCCGATTAATAAAGTCAACGGAAGAAGCAGAAACAGAAGATAGGAGGCTTCTGCCGATGACGTCAGCCAAATGAAAAACAAAGGACATCCCTCGGTAGACTGTATCTACCGATGACGACAACCGGAAAAATCTATTATCCAACCTCAACCGATCGCAAACGACAAAATACACACTATATCTTCCGATGACGTCAGCCAGATGATTTCTTTCATCTGATCGGCTTTGTTCTACATCCACCGGTGACTAAACGACAAAAGTCTTCCTACATCTACCGATGACGTCAGCACGCATCTGCCGATGAGTTTACTGAGACATCATCCGATGGACTTAAACCTACACCTTCCGATAGACACATAACTATAACCCGACATCTACCGATAGACTTCGTCTACCGATAGTGAACAAAACAACATCTTCCGATAAAACAAGCTACATATACCGATCACTAAACGACAAATTTCGTTCTATATCATCCGATGGCTTCCACTGAAGACATCTTCCGATAGACAACAGAACAACAACTCAACCTCTGCCGATAGACTTTATCTAACGATAGAGAACAGAACCACATTTCATCTACTCTTTGGTATACAAACACAACTCTAACTACAGAAAAGAATTTACTCACTTCACTGAGACCATTCAAAACATTTTAAACCATTACATTACTAAAAATCCAGTGAGTGCCAACACTAAATCCAACAAAATACTATTAACAGGAAATTCTCGAAATCGTATTCAAAACATTGAAATCACTACTGTCATGAAAACTCAACATACTTAAATTAAAACACTACCAACTAAACTTTCACACCAACAGACATCAGTTAATCCGCCTCATCAGTATACCAGTTCGAGATAGAGAAGTGCTCCTCCAACCCCATCTATTCGTCAGTAAACTCAGGGAATTCACCTGCAGTATCCTCAACACCTACATCACAAAACTCATCTATTAGCCTAATGCTAAGTAAGTAAAGCAGTAATGCAATGAATTGCTGAAACATAAATTCCTAAACATGCAATTTCTACTTTCTCATCTCAGTTGCATACACATACGTTCATAACTGATCTGATCCCTTGGTTCCCTTGGGAGTGGGATCAATTCTCCCAATGTCATACATCCTCTACTCGATTAAGGGGCGGATGAATTCCCTTAATAGCTAATCTGATCCCCTAGTTCCCTTGGGAGTGAGATCAATTCTCCCAATGTCATAAATCCCTACTTAAGTTAAGGGGTGGATTAGTTCCCTTAATAGTTTGTCTGTCACATTCAGTTCATACCTTACCATTCTTACATGGAAATTCATTTTCGTAATCTTTCAAAAACATGATGCATAACATAAAAAATCATTCCCAAGATGCATAACCCTACTGTTTTGTGATGTAGGCCCGAAGGCATATGCATACTTTACTTACTTGGCTTCTGGAATTTGTCTGGCTGCTAGCTTCTTCGGTAATCTGCTCTCCTAAGTTCATAACAAAATATAAATCAAAACTTCACTAAACCTTACTAAGAATCAAACAGTGGTTTGAGGAATCCAGTTAGACACTCTACCACCCGAACAATTCCCATATATCGCTAAAACCCGAATCTATGCTCAATCTCAACATCCTCAAAATCCTCACACAGTACACCCTCATGTATATAACTACTATTTCATAAGAGAAATGAGGAAAAACTTACTTAAGTCGAAGGAGAATCGGCGAGGAAAATCACCTAGAAAGCTCGGCTGCTCGAGCTGAAAACCCGAAGAGGAAAATGTGAAATAGTGGCGGCTACAACTCATTAAACCCAATCCCTCTTTCCTTAAATACGTTATCCACTTTTGAAAATAGTAATTTACTCTAATGCCCTTTGTCCAGTCATCCAATAACTCTACCTTTACTATTATCATTTAAAGTGTGTCATTAATTTTTGCAGGAAGTAAGACTTGGTTCAATGGAACCGGGTGTTACAAGATGCGACTTGTAAAAAAGACGGAATTGCACTACTCACCGGTGGATTGTATAA
This sequence comes from Begonia masoniana, assembly GCA_022432975.1. Classification (NCBI taxonomy): domain Eukaryota; kingdom Viridiplantae; phylum Streptophyta; class Magnoliopsida; order Cucurbitales; family Begoniaceae; genus Begonia; species Begonia masoniana. Next base: position 36,716,328 of record CM039508.1, on the reverse strand, counting down.
AACAAAATAGATGACGTCATCAGAAGATGTGATGACGTCATCGGCAGATATAGGCAGTAAGCGTAATCGGAATATGTGATGACGTCATCGGAAGATAAAGTTAAACTAAGAGACAGATGAAACCGGCAGAAGTAACTAAGACTGATGAAATCAACTGTTCACCGGTGGATAAGATAAGACAAAATGTGAACAGTAACTATCGGTGGATGCATTAAACGTGATCGGAAGATGCAGTTTTAAAAGGGCCAGAATACTGTTGGGCTGTAGATGAAATTAAACCGAAATGATGCTCTGAAATTGGAAGAAGTAAACAGTGGGTGACGTCAGCCGGAAGAAGAGATGACGTCAGCCGGAAGAAGCAGACAGCAGCTGAGATCGGATAAGGTGATGACGTCAACCGGAAGATGGATGACGTCAACCGAAAGATGCAAGCATTAAACGTAATCGTCAGAAGAAAAGAAACTGAAGACGAGTAAAACTGGGCGGAAGATATAGGCAGAAATCATCGTATGACGTCAGTCGAAAGATGTTCTGACGTCATCGGAAGATGCAGATAGCAATTTAAATCGGAAGATGAAGACCTAAGGTAGAAACACTGTTTGGCGGTAGATGCAGGCAAAATTCCTACCAGTAGATGTAATCAGAAGACATAGTTTTAAAGGCAGAATTTACAACTTTTGACAGGGAAGCATACAGACAGAGGGCATAAAAACAGAAGACTTAAACGTCTCAGATTCTCAAACCACATCAAAACATGGTTCTCGAGCACAACAGAAGGCATGCAGGTTTCAGACCTTCATTACAAATGACAGATTTCAAGAAAACAAACTGCATGGATAGCTCTAAAATTCGAGACCATCCATGCATGACCTGAAAAGGGAGAACCCCAACAGTTCCAGAATGTTTTCAAAACATTTCAAGACATTAATACAGAATATTTCAGGAGACAACTACCAACTGTCAACAGAGATTTAAAACTTGTCCATCAGGACTTATACATTATACATATATATCCACAGAATTTCCTACAGAGTTTTTAAAACAAAACACAGAACCCTAACAGAGTTTTAAGACAAACACAACAGAATTTCCAGAAGAGTTTACAAATGTGAACTTTACTTTAAAAAAAACTAAGACTTAAACCTCGGGACAGAAAATTATGTCTGACTGCAGCAACCACCCCGAGAGCTCGAGCCACCAGCCACCTAGTCATCAGATTGAGGCACAAAGTCCTCATTTTCAGGTTCAGTACCTACATCAGGGAGTTCACCTATGAGTCTAAAACTCAGTAACAACATATAAATACAGTGATGCAGAATGCTATGCATGCGATTTTCAAAAATACAGTGACAGTACAGAACATTACGTTTCAGTGGCAGAGGGGTATAAGTGGGGCTTATAGGGGAACTGGCAAATAGAGGGTGCACTATCAGGCACAACAGTTTTCAGAATCCCAGGGAGGGATAAAACCAGAGGGTCCTTTCTAGGGACAATAAATTTTTAGATTCCCAGGGAGGGATAAAACCAGAGGGCCAGTCCCCGTCCCACACTTAACCGGTACATTTCAGTCAGATTTTATCTTATTTAGTTTCAAACAGTGTACAGAAAACATTTGCATGGCTTTCAGAGAAAACGTGTATGCATGAACAGTGCTTGAACTTAAACAGGCAGAGAGCAGATGACAGAAATAACAGAACATACGGTGAAACAGAACATTGACAACTCAGAACATAACTATAACCTTTCTACCCAAAACAACCCGACAGAACAGAAAACCTAGTACCTCCGGGATGTATGGCCTTAAGGGCCAACCTACGAATATGAACTTACCTGTTTGCTGCAATGTAGAATGCTCGAATGTCCCTGGAACGCTCGGATCTGTTGCTGCAATGTAGAGAAATTAAACAAGTTGCAAATGCTAACAAATAACTTGGAAGATTATGTAGTAAACTCCATTCAGACTTGTAGAAAACAACGAATGTGTTTCCATACAAAAACTGAGAGTTTTCTCCCAACTATCTTAACCTAAAACTTCAGCATAACCCATAGTTTTTTGCTTGTCCAAATGTGTTAGCATTAGAAGATGTTTACCTTAGCGGAGGAGCAGAAAGGAATCTGAGAATATCGAAGTAACTTCGATGGTTGTTTGTCGACAGGAAGAGAGAATGCAGAGAGGAGAAAGAAGAGAGAGCAGAGAAGAGAAGTGAAGAGGGTTTCACGTAGGGGGAAGAACTTAACTTCTTCAACAAGCTGCCACATGTCACTCAACCATTGGTTTTCTCCCACCAACCTTAATTTCTCTCCAATTTACCCTTCCATGCATTTTAACATAGTGTAATGCTTAGTTAAACATTAGTTTGGTTTTCCAACAAAACACATATTGCATTTATATTAAATTAATCCCGAGAAATGGTTCGGGAAAAATTACATACAAAAAGGCCGGGTGTTATCGTAAAACAGGTTTGTTGTAGTTTGATAGACCTATTATCTGTTTGGACGGTTGTCATCTGAAGGGGTCGTGTCCTGGACAATTACTCATAGTCGTGAATATTGATGGCAATGATGGAATATATCTCATTGCGGTTGCCAATGTCGAAAGAGAGTCCGAGGACACATGGATGTGGTTTTTGCAACACTTGAAGCGAGACTTGAACCCTGCTGAGGGAGACAGATGGACATTTATTTTGGATAGACAAAATGTATAATACATTTCTAATTGTAATTCTTACATTTATATAAATTTTTGTTTTTCTTTCAAATTTCAGGGGTTGTTGAATACCGTGCAAAATGAATTTAAAGATTCATAGCAGCGCTTCTGCCCCGGCATATGTATTCAAACTTTAAATCCCTGTTTCGGGGCAGAGCGTGCAGAGATACGATGGGGAATATGGATAGGGCACCGACAGAGTATCATTTCAATCACGAAATGAGCAAATTATTTCAGTTTAGCCCGGATGCCCATGCGTGGCTACGAGCAGAAGAGCCTAAATATTAGGCTTCTCATGCTTTCTCTTGGGTCCCCAAGTGCAAAATGGACTTGAATAATTTGAGCAAGTCATTCAATGCACTTCTACTGCCTACGAGGGACAAGCCAATCTTGACCATTCTCGAGATGATCCGAAAGTGCATGATGACTCGCATTGTAAAAAATTTGAGAAGTTGACACAATCAACAGACCTCCTGTGTCTCAAGATAAAGAATAACCTTGACAAGGTAGGAATGACAGCTTGACATTAGAGTGCTCAGCCTGCCGGAGATGCGCAATTTAAGGTGAGTAATGACTACGAACAATACGCAGTTGACATGAGTACGAGTGTGTGCAACTGCTCCAGGTGGATGCGTATTGGAATCTCGTGTGTCCATGTTATTCAATGCATCTGTTTCATGAGAATGACACCGAAAAATTACGTGCATACATGCTAATACCAGGTGACTTACCTGCAGATGTACTCACAGTTTATACAACCCGTGAGCAGCAATCAAATGTGGCCGGTAGTGACAGATGTGAAGCAACTCATCCTACCGAGAAGATATCGCCAACCTAGTAGGCCGAAGAAGAAAGCAGTGAGAGATACCGATGAGCCGTCGAGTTTGACAATAAGTAGGCGGAACTCGAAGATAACATGAAGTATATGTGGGAAGAAGAGCCACAATTGTAGCATTCTAAAAATTTATCCCCAAAATTAATCTAAAATTAGGGTTCAATTCTCACAATTTAGTCCTAATTTTCAATCAATTAATTCAATCTTCCCAAATCAAGCTAATCTAGGTTTCCCAATTCTGCATAATAAATCCTAATCAACAACCAATTAATCTAATTTCCTTGATTGCAGCTCAATCAATACCTAATCGAGAGTTTTCTTCCAATTTAAAGAAAGAAAAAACCTTCCTTTTCTTTCTCTGATGAACCTGCCCATGGGAAAATGGCAGATTCATACCTCCCCTTATGGAATGATTGGTCACCCTCCTATGGAAAAATTGGAGGAGCGAGATGAACCTCTCATATAAATAGAGAGCTCCAGTGATGGAAGAAATCACCCCCACAACTCTCCTCTCCCTCTCGAGTTCTTCAGTCAGAGAGCTTATCTCAGTTCGCAGCTCCAATCACCGCAGTAGTGAGCTCCGACCAACGCTCGACCATCACCGTTAAGAAAACCCCTCTTTGACACAGCGAACCTCCACCGACAACACCTTCGGCGTAAGACTTCGCATCCCTCTCTCTCCATTTTTCCCTCTGTCGTGCTCTCTCTCACCCTCCCTCTCTGATATGCTTTCTCTCTCTCAGAACTCGATAGAATGCGTGGAAGAAGAAGAAGAATCGGGTTTTTCTTTTAAACCCAAACCGGTCCAGCAAGTCAAAAACTGAACCAGTTCACTTAATTTGGTGTGAACCGAACCAGCACTGTTCATCTGACCCGAACGGAATCGGTACTGTTCACTGACCCAACCCGAACCGGCAGTGTTTGTAACGCCCCCGAACCCACCCTGGCTCGGTACGCTACTTTGCTAACCAGCCCCGCGTTAAAACATAATGCTTAACATCGAAGCGTTCACGGAACCTTCTACATAACATCGAAGCATCCCGGAACCTTCTGCTTAACATCGAAGCATCCCGGAACCTTCTGCTTAACATCGAAGCATCCCGGAACCTTCTGCTTAACATCGAAGCGTTCACGGAACCTTCTACATAACATCGAAGCATCCCGGAACCTTCTGCTTAACATCGAAGCATCCCGGACCTTCTGCTTAACATCGAAGCATCCCGGAACCTTCTGCTTAACATCGAAGCATCCCGGAACCTTCTGCTTAACATCGAAGCATCCCGGAACCTTCTGCTTAACATCGAAGCATCCCGGAACCTTCTGCTTAACATCGAAGCATCCCGGAACCTTCTGCTTAACATCGAAGCATCCCGGAACCTTCTGCTTAACATCGAAGCGTTCACGGAACCTTCTGCTTAACATCGAAGCATCCCGGAACCTTCTGCTTAACATCGAAGCGTTCACGGAACCTTCTGCTTAACATCGAAGCGTTCACGGAACCTTCTACATAACATCGAAGCATCCCGGAACCTTCTGCTTAACATCGAAGCATCCCGGAACCTTCTGCTTAACATCGAAGCGTTCACGGAACCTTCTGCTTAACATCGAAGCGTTCACGGAACCTTTGCTTAACATCGAAGCATCCCGGAACCTTCTGCTTAACATCGAAGCGTTCACGGAACCTTCTGCTTAACATCGAAGCGTTCACGGAACCTTCTGCTTAACATCGAAGCATCCCGGAACCTTCTGCTTAACATCGAAGCATTCACGGAACCTTCTGCTTAACATCGAAGCATCCCGAAACCTTCTGCTTAACATCGAAGCGTTCACGGAACCTTTGCTTAACATCGAAGCATCCCGGAACCTTCTGCTTAACATCGAAGCATCCCGGAACCTTTGCTTAACATCGAAGCATCCCGGAACCTTCTGCTTAACATCGAAGCGTTCACGGAACCTTCTGCTTAACATCGAAGCATCCCGGAACCTTCTGCTTAACATCGAAGCGTTCACGGAACCTTCTATATAACATCGAAGCATCCCGGAACCTTTGCTTAACATCGAAGCATCCCGGAACCTTCTGCTTAACATCGAAGCATCCCGGAACCTTCTGCTTAACATCGAAGCATCCCGGAACCTTCTGCTTAACATCGAAGCGTTCACGGAACCTTCTACATAACATCGAAGCATCCCGGAACCTTTGCTTAACATCGAAGCATCCCGGAACCTTCTGCTTAACATCGAAGCGTTCACGGAACCTTCTGCTTCACATCGAAGCGTTCACGGAACCTTCTACATAACATCGAAGCATCCCGGAACCTTCTGCTTAACATCGAAGCGTTCACGGAACCTTCTACATAACATCGAAGCATCCCGGAACCTTCTGCTTAACATCGAAGCGTTCACGGAACCTTCTACATAACATCGAAGCATCCCGGAACCTTCTGCTTAACATCGAAGCGTTCACGAACCTTCTGCTTCACATCGAAGCGTTCACGGAACCTTTGCTTAACATCGAAGCATCCCGGAACCTTTGCTTAACATCGAAGCGTTCACGGAACCTTCTGCTTCACATCGAAGCGTTCACGGAACCTTCTGCTTAACATCGAAGCGTTCACGAACCTTCTGCTTCACATCGAAGCGTTCACGGAACCTTCTGCTTAACATCGAAGCGTTCACGGAACCTTCTGCTTCACATCGAAGCGTTCACGGAACCTTCTACATAACATCGAAGCATCCCGGAACCTTTGCTTAACATCGAAGCGTTCACGGAACCTTTGCTTAACATCGAAGCATCCCGGAACCTTCTGCTTAACATCGAAGCATCCCGGAACCTTTGCTTAACATCGAAGCGTTCACGGAACCTTCTACATAACATCGAAGCATCCCGGAACCTTCTGCTTACATCGAAGCGTTCACGGAACCTTCTACATAACATCGAAGCATCCCGGAACCTTCTGCTTAACATCGAAGCGTTCACGGAACCTTCTACATAACATCGAAGCGTTCACGGAACCTTCTACATAACATCGAAGCGTTCACGGAACCTTCTATATAACATCGAAGCATCCCGGAACCTTTGCTTAACATCGAAGCGTTCACGAACCTTCTGCTTAACATCGAAGCGTTCACGAACCTTCTGCTTCACATCGAAGCGTTCACGGAACCTTCTACATAACATCGAAGCATCCGGAACCTTCTGCTTAACATCGAAGCGTTCACGGAACCTTATGCTTAACATCGAAGCGTTCACGGAACCTTCTACATAACATCGAAGCATCCCGGAACTTCTGCTAACATCGAAGCGTTCACGGAACCTTATGCTTAACATCGAAGCGTTCACGGAACCTTCTACATAACATCGAAGCATCCCGGAACCTTCTGCTTAACATCGAAGCGTTCACGGAACCTTCTGCTTAACATCGAAGCGTTCACGGAACCTTCTATATAACATCGAAGCATCCCGGAACCTTCTGCTTAACATCGAAGCGTTCACGGAACCTTCTGCTTAACATCGAAGCATCCCGGAACCTTCTGCTTAACATCGAAGCATCCCGGAACCTTCTGCTTAACATCGAAGCGTTCACGGAACCTTCTGCTTATTTTTACATTCTACTCCCACAAATTGGCAAACAATATTCCAACGATGCAACTAACAAAATAACGCAACGCAACAACTTAACACAATACCACACCAAACAAAACACTACACGGCCAAACCAAGCAACACAATACAACAACAAAACTCAGCAACTAACCAAACAAACACACAATTTCTTACCGTTCCGTGGTGTAGGCCCAAAGGCAAAACAATTACAACCCACTACTTACCTGAATGCTCGTCCAAATCACTCGTCCGACGACCTAAAATCACGGAAACTCAAATCGATTAGCTTTCAATAAACTCTAAAAGATTTTCTAACTAAAACTAAAACTAAACTAACCAACAACTAAACAACTCGCACATCTAAACACCTAAACCCGGTTTTTGTACAAATTACCGACGTCCAACTTTAAACGGCCATAACTTTCTCGTTTTTCAACGGATTTCGACGTGCCACCCCAACTCAGAAAGCTCTACACGTCTACTATCCATTGAAATGCTTAAATCAACCAAATAAATAACTTAACCAATCTGAAATGCACAAAGACAGATTCGGCCATCAAACGTATAAAACCGGTTTTTACCAAATTTACTTCCAATCTTTAATCTAACTCCATAAATCACCTAAACTAATCCAACCAACAGCTAAATCATCAAAACCCTAACCAAATCCCTCAAAACTACCCTAAAAACACATAAAACCTTCATCCAACCATACATAAACTAAAACCCAACAAAAATTACCTTAGATTGGCTTGAGAAAATGAAGAGAAGAGAGGGAGGGCGTCGGCTATGGAGGAAGGGAGAAAGAAGGCGTGGAGAAGAAGAAGAATGAATGAAAACTCTCTTTTTCTTTTTCTTTTTATGCATTTAATTTTTGGCATTTAATTAACATATGAAATTACCATTTAATCCTCCCCTTTTTCCTTTGTATTTCAACGCCAAAACTAACACCAAATCACCATTATTCCTTCACTTAATTGCTTCGCACATTTCCCATTGGTTGTTTGACTTTCAAACACCAATTTCAACCAATCACAAGAGGTTGAATTGTCAAACTCTCCCACTCACTTTCTCTTTTTAATCCAACGCCAACCGTCCTCAAATATCACCAAAATTCATTCAATCACACAATTTTACAAAATTTGATTGGTTAACAAAGTGTGACTTTTCAAATTAACTTTTTTGACTTTTCAATATTTCAAACTTCCATTTCCACCAATCACCACACTTCCTTCATCCTTTGACTAGTCAAACTCTCATTTTTCTCTCATGAAATCCCAACGTGATTCAAACCCTTTTTTCCTCTCCATTTTCATTCAATTAATTTTCTAACTAACATCCTATTGTTTGTTAAGTCTTTTGACTTTTCAACCTAATTGACTTTTCAACTTAATTCCTAATTAATTTGTCAACTTCATTCTTCTTTCTTTTGCATCCTTTCAAAACCTTTCATTCCTAAATATTAACCCTCCAAACGTTTACTCTTAAGCCTATACGCATTATAGGAAATTCTCGGGTGTTACAGTGTTCACCTGAACCAAATTGTCACCCAAATCAAATCGGACCGATCGAAGATTTAACTAGTAAGAAATTTCTGTCCAAATTCTTCTAAAGTTGGAATAATTTAAGTGAGATTTTAATATTGTTATTTGAATTATGCAGGAAAAATTTCAGAACTGTTCAATTCAATTCAAGTCGATCCAATCGATCCGATCCGACCTAAGAATACAACGTAAGGAATTTCTGCTCAAATTACTTTGAAATTGGATTTATTAAGTAAGATTTTAATACCAAACATTTTATTTGAGCAGGTTTCTATTTATGAATTTTTGGAATAGCCCGATAAACATTAACTGCTCCAAATCCATGTAAGTGCAAATACAACGTTTTGCAACGTTTTGGCTACGGCCCCACATCACAGGATAAATATTATTTTCTTTATTATTATTTATTTTATCACACATTTTCAATGATTGAGCACGTATATTAGAACAACGACATAAAATTGTTTAAAAGATAAAATAGATATTTGCATGTGTATGAAAATGATGGAATTGACGGCAAATACATGATAGCAAGAGCTTGATCGTTAAAAGTAAAAGTAAAAGATGACGAAGCCAAAAGATGACTAAGTCTTAAAAGTAAAAGTAAAAGTAAAAGTAAAAGAGGACGAAACCAGAGATGGCTAAGTCTTAAAAGCAGGTTGACCTGCAACCAGTATGTAATTGTTAACAGGATTTGGTAAAAGTAAAAGTTTATACAATTTGCACGTATTTCCACTTACTGAGATTTCTCATAGTTTTTAACTTGTGATATAGGTGAATTTTTATCTAAAGAAGAACTAGCTGCAATTGAGAACCCTTCAATGGCAAGCGAGCATACTGAAGAAAAAGATATTATTGAGTTCGAAGAAAAAAATTTAATATAGTATGTTTTAAATTTTTAAACGATATTTAATGTTTTATTTCAATTTAAGATTTTGAATAATTCTGTTGAATTTTTATCATTAAATAAAGTCTCATAAATTGTTTTAATTATGCGATAGTTTCAAGATTTTGACAAATTTATTATAAAACTTTCGCAAAATTAAAGTTTTCAATTAATGTTTAAATTATAATTTAGAGCTCGATTTCAAATCAATTTTGAGAAAATTTTAGGGTTTTCAAAATTAGGGTTATGAATTAGGAATTTTTAAATTGGGGCGTTACAACAATAGTCGCACTTGTTCTTACCGGGGATCCACTTCAGGCGCTGCTTCTCAAGACACGTTTATGGGTTTCAACACATTTGAGGGGACGCAAGAATCTGCGATTCACGGCCTACGCAGAAATAATTGACCGTTATAATTTATTTGTAATTGACCGTTATAATTATATTCAAATCATGATTATTTATTTCTTTTAGTTTATGTGATACAAAAAATAAAATTAATAAATAATATATTAGTAATTGAAATAACGTAATTAATTTATTATTTAAATAACCTATTAATTAATAAAAAAAAAATTTGACAGAGTTTCGTTTGTTTTATGACTCCCCCATAACTATTTTCAAAAAATTCCTGCATATTCAGATCGTAAATATATACCCAACAGCCAGACTCAATCACAAATAAACTAAACTAAACTACAAAACAAAAATAAACTATACTAAAATATCAAACATATACTAAATACCTAATAGTCAGATCCATCACATATCTTAAACTACTAAATGTCAAACACAAAGAGTATATTAAAAGAAATATACAACATAAATTGCACTATGGTAAGGGTGGGGCATCGTCGACATCGTCGCCCTCGCCACCGCTGCTTGCACGCCAACGCTCGAACGAGTCTTCGAGCCGTAGTTGAGACAATCTCATCAACTCCTGTCTTTCCTGAATAATGTCACACCTCTAGTTCCAGCTGTTGTACATCACGTCCAACGTCAACCTCATTTCGACAAGATAGTTATCTATCATGTCAAATCTCTGCTCCCACATACTAGCCTCGTGGGAGTACAATGGCGGCACGGTAGCGTACTCAGTGTCATCCTCGGGGGCAAGAGCAGGGCCGGGGTTGGAGGTATCCTCCATCGGAACATCCCAAAATATGGAGGCTCCGGGATGACCCTTGGGCATCCAATGTAACACCCAAAAAATTCCTCTAACGCATGTAGCCCAAGTTAGGGTATGTCGAGAGAGGTTAATGTTAGTCCTAGAGTTTTCCTAAGCTATTGTGACAGCCCGAAACCGGATCCCGATCGGAACCCGAGAACCAAGCCGTCACTCTGGGTCATTTGCAGAAAACGGTGACTATTTTTTTTTAACATAAACAGAACAGACAGCGTTACTGGAACAACTTATGAAAGCCAACTGAACTTTTAAAACTTTAACAGAAAACAGAACCGAATGACAGAAAACATGCACTGTCAATGCAAACCCTAAAAGAGCATAACTTTACATAGGAGAAGAAACTACAGTGAGTAACAGAGTATAAATAGCAGCAGAAAATAGGGAATGAAGTCGGAAGGCATAGGCAGAAATTTGGCGGAAGACTTAGTTTTTCAAAGAGGCAGAATACTATTGGGCTGTAGATGAAATTAAACCAAAATGATGCTCTGAAATCGGAAGAAGTAAACAGTGGGTGACGTCAGCCGGAAGAGGAGATGACGTCAGCCGGAAGATGTTCTGACGTCATCGGAAGATGAAGGCAGGCAGGTGAAATCGGGATGTGTGATGACGTCATCGGAAGATGTGATGACGTCATCGGCAGATACAGGTAGTGAACGTAATCGGCAGAAGGTGATGACGTCAGCCGGAAGATGTTCTGACGTCATCGGAAGATGAAGGCAGGCAGGTGAAATCGGGATGTGTGATGACGTCATCGGAAGATGTGATGACGTCATCGGCAGATACAGGTAGTGAACGTAATCGGCAGAAGGTGATGACGTCAGCCGGAAGATGTTCTGACGTCATCGGAAGATGAAGATAGCAATTTAAATTGGAAGATGAAAACCTAAGGCAGAAACACTGTTTGGCGGTAGATGCAGGCAAAATTCCTACCGGTAGATGTAATCAGAAGACATAGTTTTAAAGACAGAATTTACAACTTTTGACAGGAAAGCATACAGACAGAGGGCATAAAAACAGAAGACTTAAACGTCTCAGATTCTCAAACCACATCAAAACATGGTTCTCGAGCACAACAGAAGGCATACAGGTTTCAGACCTTCATTACAAATGACAGATTTCAAGAAAACAAACTGCATGGATAGCTCTAAAATTCGAGACCATCCATGCATGACCTGAAAAGGGAGAACTCAAGCAATTACAGAATGTTTTCAAAACATTTCAAGACATTAATACAGAATATTTCAGGAGACATCTATCAACTGTCGACAGAGATCAAAATCTTGACCATCAGAACTTATACAATATATGTATACATCCACCAGAATTTCCTACAGGTTTTTTTTTTTAAAACGAATCACAGAGCCTTAACAGAGTTTTTAAAACAAACACAGCAGAATTTCCAGAAGAGTTTACAACTATGACCTTTACTTTAAAGACTTAAACCTCAAGACAGAAAGCTATGTCTGACTGCAGCAACCACCCCGAGAGCTCAAACCACCAGCTACATCAGATCGTCATTTTGAGGAACAAGGTCCTCAGTTTCGGGTTCAGTACCTACATCAGAGAGTTCACCTATGAGTCTAAAACTCAGTAAGAACATAATACAGATGCAGTGATGCAAAATGCTATGCATGCAGTTTTCAGAATACAGTGATAGAACAGAACTTTACATTTCAGTGGCAGAGGGGTATAAGTGGGGCTTATAGGGGAACTGGCAAAAAGATGGTGCACTATCAGGCACAGCAGATTTTCAGACTCCCAGGGAGGGATAAAACCAGAGGGTCCTTGCTAGGGACAATTTATTTTCAGATTCCAAGGGAGGGATAAAACCAGAGGGCCAGTCCCCGTCCCGCACTTAACCAGTACATTACAGACAGTCAGATTTTATCTTGTTTAATTTCAAACAGTGTACAAAAAACAGTTTTGCATGAGCTTTCAGAGAAAATCGTGTATGCATGAACGGTGCCTGAACTTAAACTGGCAGACAACAGAAATAACAGAACATACCATGAAGAAGAATACAGACAACTCAGAAACATAAACTATAACCTTTCTACCCAAAACAACCCGACAGAACTGAAATATCTAGTACCTCCATGATGTAGGGCCTTAAGGGCCAACCTACGGTTATGAACTTACCTGTTTGCGGCAATGCAGTGTACTCGAACGTCCCTGGAGAGTTCGGATCTGTAACATGAATGTACAGAATTTAAACGCTACAAATGCTAACTAATATCACGTAGGAAACGCAGCAAACACACTTAAAACACTTTAGAAAACACACCAACGTGTTTTCATCCAAAACAGTGAGTTTTCACCCAAAACTGAAACCCTAAACTTCGGTAAAAACTCACTTTAAACTTGTCCAAACTTGTTAGCGTTAAAAGACGCTCACCTTTGCTAAAAAAAAACGGAGAAATGTTGGAGAGACAAAGTGTGAAAGTTTTGTTTCAATCGCCTGGAAGAGAGAAAAAAGAAATGGGAGGTAGAAGTGAGCTTCACGTAGGAGGAAGAGGAGACATATCTTCTTCAACAAGTTGCCACTTGGCACTCATCCATTGGTTTGCTTCCACCTACCACAATCACTTCCACATTTACCCTTTCATTAGCTTTTAACCTAATTGGCTTGTTTTGATTACACTTAGTTTGGCTTTCCCTCAAACATTCCATCATTTTAACCAAAATATTCATTGTATTAATATAATATTAATCCCGTTTAAACGATCCGGGAAAAACTATTACATGGCAAAAATGCCGGGTGTTACATTCCACCCACCTTAACAGAAATTTTGTCCCCAAAATTTGCTTAAGCGAAGAGGTCCGGATATTGGGCTCTAACATCTTCTTGTCTTTCCCATGTGGCTTCCTCCACGTTGTGATTACGCCATAAAACTTTCACCAACGGGACCACTTTGTTGCGCAACACTTTGACTGAGGTATCCAGAATCTGTATGGGCCTTTCTTCATATGTAAGTGTCGGCATGATGTCAAAGTCCACATGTTGCACGATCTGAGTTGGATCCCGCACACACTTTCTCAGCATCGAAACATGAAAAACATTGTGAACCCCATCCATTGACGCTGGCAACTGTAGTCTGTAGGCCATGTTCCCAACTTTCTTTAAAATGGAAAAAGGCCCAACAAATCTTGGGCTTAGCTTCCCTTTCTTGCCAAATCTCATCACGCCTTTGAAAGGTGACACCTTCAAAAACACCTCATCACCCTCAGTAAACTCTAAATCTCTTCTCCGATGGTCTGCATAGCTCTTCTGTCGACTTTGTGCAGCTTGGATTCTTTGCTTGATTGCCGTTATTACTCCAGACATCTGTTGTAGTATCTCGGGGCCGATAAGCTTGGTTTCCCCAACTTCATCCCAACACAACGGGGACCTACACTTTCTGCCATAAAGTGCTTCATATGGAGCCATGCCGATGGTAGCCTGATAGCTATTGTTGTAGGCAAACTCCACAAGTGGCAAATATCTACTCCAAGGAGCATGAAGTTCCAGCACGCACGCCCTTAACATATCCTCCAATGTCTGAATCGTTCTCTCAGATTGTCCATCCGTCTGTGGGTGAAACGCCGTGCTGAAGTCCAGTCTAGTGCCCAAGGAGCTTTGCAAGCTTTTCCAAAACCTGGAAGTGAATCTAGGATCTCGGTCCGAAACGATTGACACCGGAATACCATGCAGCTTGACAATCTCACTAATATATAGTTCTGCGTACTGATCCATAGAGAATGTCGTCTTCACAGGTAGAAAATGGGCCGATTTCGTCAATCTGTCCACTATGACCCATATGCTATTATGGCCTTTAACTGTTCTTGGCAGGCCAACAACGAAGTCCATTGTAATGTTCTCCCACTTCCATTCGGGGATCGGGAGAGGCTGAAGCGTTCCACTTGGTCGTTGATGTTCAGCTTTGACCTGTTGACATATCATACAAGACTCCACATACTTGGCCACTTCATTCTTCATGTTCGGCCACCAGAAGTGAAGTTTCAAGTCTTGATACATCTTCGTGCTACCGGGATGTACAGAGAAAGAAGATGAGTGGGCTTCCGACAAGATGTCCTTCCGTAACTCTTCATCTTTCGGAACATACCACCTATCTTTGAACTTCAGAATACCGTCTCCCGAGTAACTGAAATCGGAAGAGGCCATAGGTAACTTGCTCACAATATCAGCCATCTCTTTGAATTGGTCTTCTGGGCCTCTTTAATTCGGTCCAGAACGGTTGGCCGTAACGTTAGATTTGCCAGTACGGCCGATAGTTTAGAAACTACCTCCAGTTCAAACTTCTGGATCTCTGTCCTCAAAGGCAGTGAGATGGTAGCCAAGGCCGGTTGTATAGTAGACGGCGTCCTGCTCAACGCATCGGCTACCACATTGGCTTTCCCCGGGTGGTATTTAATCTTAACATCGTAATCCTTCACGAATTCTAACCACCGCATTTGCCTCATATTTAACTCTTTCTGAGTAAAGATGTACTTCAAACTCTTGTGATCAGAAAACACCTCGCAAGATTGTCCATATAGGTGGTGTCTCCATACCTTCAGCGCAAACACAACTGCCGCTAACTCAAGGTCATGAGTAGGGTAGTTTTGCTCGTGGTTTTTCAATTGTCGGGATGCGTATGCCACCACTTTCCCTTCTTGCATTAATACACATCCCAAGCCAATCTTGGACGCATCACAATATACGCTGAATTTGCCGTCTTCAGTTGGCAACACTAGTAGAGGAGCCGTGGTTAATTTTCGCTTGAGTGTCTGGAAGCTCACTTCACATGCTTCAGACCACCTGAACTTGATGTCTTCTTTGTTAAGCTGGTCATAGGTTTTGCTATCACGGAGAAGTCTTTAATGAACTTCCTGTAATAACCAGCTAGTCCAATAAAGCTTCGTACTTCGCTTGCATTCCTCGGCTTTGGCCAGTCCCTTACAGCCTCAATCTTAGTCGGGTCCACAGATACTCCTTCAGCAGACACCACATGGCCTAGGAAATTAATCCTACTCAACCAGAATTCACACTTTGACAGCTTGGCATATAATTGATGCTGCCTCAGAGTCGATAGCATAATTGCCAAGTGCCCCTCATGCTCGGCCTTACTTCTGGAGTAAACCAGAATGTCGTCGATGAAAACGATCACATATTTATCCAAGACATCTTGGAATATCCTATTCATCAGGTCCATAAATGCTGCTGGAGCATTAGTTAATCCGAACGACATCACCAAGAACTCGTAATGCCCGTACCGAGTCCTGAAGGCGGTCTTTGGAATATCATTTGCTCTGACCTTCAACTGGTAATATCCGGAGCGCAAGTCAATCTTTGAGAATACCCGAGCCCCTTGTAGCTGGTCAAATAAATCGTCGATTCTTGGCAACGGGTACTTATTCTTAATCGTCAATTTGTTCAACTCACGGTAGTCAATACACATCCGTAGGGACCCATCCTTCTTCTTAACAAATAAGACGGGAGCACCCCACGGGGAGAAACTTGGGCGCACAAAACCCTTGTCCACCAGTTCTTTCAGCTGAGTCTTCAACTCCTTCAGCTCTATTGGTGCCATGCGGTACGGATTCTTCGATACTGGTTCAGCACCAGGATACACATCGATCTCGAACTCGATCTCACGATCAGGTGGCAATCCCGGCAAATCATCCAGGAAGACCTCTGAGAAGTCTCGAACCACCGGAATATTTTGAAGTTCCACCTCACCTTGTCTTTGAACATCTACCACGTTGGCAAGGAATCCGACACATCCTGACCTCATCAGCTGTTGAGCTTTCAAGGTGGATATAACAGGCACACTATGTTTCTTTGGTATTGTTGATGGAGAACTCTACTTTGTTCAGGCGCTTAAAAGTCACGAGCCCGGACCTACAGTCGATGGTAGCATGATGTCTAAATAGCCAGTCCATCCCCAGAATGACGTCGTACCCTTTCATACCAATAACGATGAGGTTGGCGTACAACTTCTGGTCTCCTACTGACACTACATCACCCCGTATGACCCGCTCGGAGTGCATAAACTCTCCGGACGGTAGCATAATGCTGTAGGGCTGATCGGACAACGTACAACTAACCTTCTGTCTAACTACGAAGTCCCCCGACACAAATGAATGTGTGGCCCCAGTATCCCACAAGGTATAAGCAGGTACATCACACACCAAAATTGTACCTGTTATTGCTGTGTGCAAATCAGCATCATCAACATCCTCCATCATTGCAAACACTCTTGGCACGGCTTGACCCGTCCTGGTGTCGGGCATTGGGCAATCCCGAACAAGATGGCCTACTTTGCCGCATCGAAAACACTGGCCAGCAGCAAGCCTACATTCTCCTCTGTGAGGTTTCTGGCACTGTGGGCATACTAAAGGCTGAGGAGCCCCCATTGGTCTCTTTCCTTTGTCTTGGTGGAGGATGGCTTCATTGGGCCTTTTAATGCCCCTGTTTTGTTGCTGTTGAGGTTGTAAATTCTGACCTCTTTGTTGTTGTTGTTGCTGTTGAGGAACACTTCGAATAATCCCTCTTGGTGAATCTCTTTGTCTCTGGGACTTTATTTCTAAGGCCTCTAACTGATAAGCCTTGGCCACCACTTTCACATACGGTGCCTCATCGAAACCTCCAGTCGTGATCCCACGTAATAAATCCATCTTTAGCCCTTGAATGAACTGATGTACTTTGTTCTCATCGGTAGCCACCATGTGTTCTGCATATCGGGATAAGGACTCAAATTTCTGGACGTATTCAGCCACTGACCTATACTGTCGCAGCCGAGAGAATTCAAGTAACTTCTCCTTCCTCACTCCTCGGTCAAAGTACTTCTCGTAGAAGATTTTCGTGAATCCTTCCCAGCATAATGCCATTGTAGTCGACTGTACCGTATCCCACCAAAATCCAGCACTTTCGGTGAGATAAAATGTGGCACAGATAACTTTCTTGTTGTCTTCTACCTCTGCATAGCTGAACATCTTCTCCATTGTTCGAATCCAGGTTTCAGCACGAGTCGGGTCTGTAGACAATCCATCAAATGAAGGTGGCTGGAGCCGCCGGAATCTATCTCCACTATTGTCTCGCAGCGCATTATCACGATTGTTATTCCCATGGTTATTGTTTCTATCATCTTCTCTGGCCATCATGCGTTCAACCATGCGTGACTGTGCACCCACCAGTTCGGTTAGTCGGTCAATGGCTCGAGAGCTTTCGCTTGACTCTTCTTGATGTCCTCTCACCATTTCTAATAAACCCTATAAACAGAATAACCTAACTTAATAAACAGAACTTTTACAGAAGTCTTTAAACACTTACAGTTGGTGGAGCGATCTCACGTGGCAGGTTGTGCAGTCAGACATTTCACAGAATCGTTTTTAAAACCGTGTCTCTCTGATACCACAACTGTGACAGCCCGAAACCGGATCCCGATCGGAACCCGAGAACCAAGCCGTCACTCTGGGTCATTTGCAGAAAACGGTGACTATTTTTTTTTAACATAAACAGAACAGACAGCGTTACTGGAACAACTTATGAAAGCCAACTGAATTTTTAAAACTTTAACAGAAAACAGAACCGAATGACAGAAAACATGCACTGTCAATGCAAACCCTAAAAGAGCATAACTTTACACAGGAGAAGAAACTACAGTGAGTAACAGAGTATAAATAGCAGCAGAAAATAGGGAATGAAGTCGGAAGGCATAGGCAGAAATTTGGCGGAAGACTTAGTTTTTCAAAGAGGCAGAATACTATTGGGCTGTAGATGAAATTAAACCAAAATGATGCTCTGAAATCGGAAGAAGTAAACAGTGGGTGACGTCAGCCGGAAGAGGAGATGACGTCAGCCGGAAGATGTTCTGACGTCATCGGAAGATGAAGGCAGGCAGGTGAAATCGGGATGTGTGATGACATCATCGGAAGATGTGATGACGTCATCGGCAGATACAGGTAGTGAACGTAATCGGCAGAAGGTGATGACGTCAGCCGGAAGATGTTCTGACGTCATCGGAAGATGAAGGCAGGCAGGTGAAATCGGGATGTGTGATGACGTCATCAGAAGATGTGATGACGTCATCGGCAGATACAGGTAGTGAACGTAATCAGCAGAAGGTGATGACGTCAGCCGGAAGATGTTCTGACGTCATCGGAAGATGAAGATAGCAATTTAAATCGGAAAATGAAAACCTAAGGCAGAAACACTGTTTGGCGGTAGATGCAGGCAAAATTCCTACCGGTAGATGTAATCAGAAGACATAGTTTTAAAGACAGAATTTACAACTTTTGACAGGAAAGCATACAGACAGAGGGCATAAAAACAGAAGACTTAAACGTCTCAGATTCTCAAACTACATCAAAACATGGTTCTCGAGCACAACAGAAGGCATACAGGTTTCAGACCTTCATTACAAATGACAGATTTCAAGAAAACAAACTGCATGGATAGCTCTAAAATTCGAGACCATCCATGCATGACCTGAAAAGGGAGAACTCAAGCAATTACAGAATGTTTTCAAAACATTTCAAGACATTAATACAGAATATTTCAGGAGACATCTATCAACTGTCGACAGAGATCAAAATCTTGACCATCAGAACTTACAATATATATATACATCCACCAGAATTTCCTACAGGTTTTTTTTTTTAAACGAATCACAGAGCCTTAACAGAGTTTTTAAAACAAACACAGCAGAATTTCCAGAAGAGTTTACAACTATGACCTTTACTTTAAAGACTTAAACCTCAAGACAGAAAGCTATGTCTGACTGCAGCAACCACCCCGAGAGCTCAAACCACCAGCTACATCAGATCGTCATTTTGAGGAACAAGGTCCTCAGTTTCGGGTTCAGTACCTACATCAGAGAGTTCACCTATGAGTCTAAAACTCAGTAAGAACATAATACAGATGCAGTGATGCAAAATGCTATGCATGCAGTTTTCAGAATACAGTGACAGAACAGAACTTTACATTTCAGTGGCAGAGGGGTATAAGTGGGGCTTATAGGGGAACTGGCAAACAGATGGTGCACTATCAGGCACAGCAGATTTCAGACTCCCAGGGAGGGATAAAACCAGAGGGTCCTTGCTAGGGACAATTTATTTTCAGATTCCAAGGGAGGGATAAAACCAGAGGGCCAGTCCCCGTCCCGCACTTAACCAGTACATTACAGACAGTCAGATTTTATCTTGTTTAATTTCAAACAGTGTACAGAAAACAGTTTTGCATGAGCTTTCAGAGAAAATCGTGTATGCATGAACGGTGCTTGAACTTAAACTGGCAGACAACAGAAATAACAGAACATACCATGAAGAAGAATACAGACAACTCAGAAACATAAACTATAACCTTTCTACCCAAAACAACCCGACAGAACTGAAATATCTAGTACCTCCATGATGTAGGGCCTTAAGGGCCAACCTACGGTTATGAACTTACCTGTTTGCGGCAATGCAGTGTACTCGAACGTCCCTGGAGAGTTCGGATCTGTAACATGAATGTACAGAATTTAAACGCTACAAATGCTAACTAATATCACGTAGGAAACGCAGCAAACACACTTAAAACACTTTAGAAAACACACCAACGTGTTTTCATCCAAAATAGTGAGTTTTCACCCAAAACTGAAACCCTAAACTTCGGTAAAAACTCACTTTAAACTTGTCCAAACTTGTTAACGTTAAAAGACGCTCACCTTTGCTGAAAAAAAACGGAGAAATGTTGGAGAGACAAAGTGTGAAAGTTTTGTTTCAATCGCCTGGAAGAGAGAAAACAGAAATGGGAGGTAGAAGTGAGCTTCACGTAGGAGGAAGAGGAGACATATCTTCTTCAACAAGTTGCCACTTGGCACTCATCCATTGGTTTGCTTCCACCTACCACAATCACTTCCACATTTACCCTTCCATTAGCTTTTAACCTAATTGGCTTGTTTTGATTACACTTAGTTTGGTTTTCCCTCAAACATTCCATCATTTTAACCAAAATATTCATTGTATTAATATAATATTAATCCCGTTTAAACGATCCGGGAAAAACTATTACATGGCAAAAATGCCGGGTGTTACAGCTATTGAATTTAAAAGTGAATTGGAAGAGGAATTGTGAGAAACCCTAGGATTTTAGTGGGAAATTGTTTTGAGTTGATTTTAATGTAAAGGTATGTGTGGTTTAACTTAAAAGTGAATTAATAAAGAAATGAATAAAAAAATTTAAAGGTGAAAAGAAGAGAGCCATCACGTGAGGAGAAACAAAAAGGAAGGTGAAGGAAGGATAAGCTTTAAGGGTTGAAAAGTCATGGTGTTGAAAAAGTAATGGAAAGTGAGGTTTGATTAATTCAAACCTTGTGGATGAGAAAGAAGCTTGGCAATCACGTTAGATTAAAGTATGTGAAAGAATGTGGTTATTTTATAAAATTAGAAAGCTTAGTGGAAGAAACAAAAAGTGGAAAAAAAAAAAAGAAAAGTAAAAAGGCTTATGAATTAATGGAAAGAAAATAAAAGAAGGAAACAATAAAGTAAAAATGATTGAGGGGAGCCATTCACGTGGGAGTAGAGAAAGAGAGGTGAGGGGAGGTTGATTTATAAAATTTAAAAAGTAGTGGTTAAAAATTAAAAGAGAAAAATCGGTGAGTTTAAAAGTAAAACCACTAAAGTGAAAAAAGGCTTATTCCTCTTCTTCTTCATTCCACGAAATTTTCAGCTCCTTCTAGGGTTTCTCTATCTTCTTTTATTCAAGATTTTTCAAGGTTCAAGGTTAGTTAATTAATGGGTTTTGATATTAATGCATTTTAGTGAAGATTTTTAAGGTTTTGTGAGAGTTTTTGTGAGGTTTGATGAAGTTAGAAAATCCTAAAAAGGGAACTCCGAATTTTTCCATTCCCTTGCTGGTTTTATGGCTACTTTTCATGGTTTAACATTTAGATAGGTTATTTTTAGAGTTAGATTGGTGATTGGGTGAAAGTTGTGTAAAAACCGATTTTGGTAAAAGTGGTTGTCGATTCTGTTTTTGGAAATTCTGATCAGCCAAGTTGTTTTTTAATTTAATTTGAGTATTTCAATGGATAGCAGACGTGTAGAGGTTTACGGAATGGGGTGGCACGTCTAAATCCGTTGAAAAACGAATAAGTTATGATTTTTCAAAGTTGGATCAAAATCTTTGAAGGAAATTATACACCTGTTTCAGTTTTGGTGTTTACTGAACTTCTTCCTTATTTTAGCTTGCAAAACTATTTTAATGGATCCATGAGCTTTGGAATTGAAGCATTTCGATATGTATAGAATTAGTTATGAATTTTTAAAGTTGGGTTAATGCATGGTGTTATAATCTGAATTTGGTGAAGGAATGATTTAA